>JANKKI010000138.1:3000000-3558496 GCA_025175665.1 Cinchona pubescens | reverse complement strand
TGCGAACAGTGGGGCCTTTCCTAAGATTGGCTGTGAATTGAAGCACCATGTCATAATAAACGGGTAAATCCTGTCTCTTATACACATCTTGTAAACGGGTCAAAATTTCCTCCAACATCATCAACACTATTTTTGAATGTGAAGTCTCAAATTCAAATGATTTCTCTTATTTCTTTTCTTTAGATAAATGGCCCGCTATTGATACTCGATTTGACATTGATGAGGTCAGAGCTCTTATTAACATCAATTTCAATAAGAGGCAGATAATGAATATTCTACTTGTAAGGCTAATGAACATTAATACACCTTGTCACGAATTTGCTGTTACCAACCGATGGGCATCGCACTGAGCCCGAAAAAATGCATCTTTACTTATTTTTTTGTGTTTTCAAGGGAATTCATCTTGACTTTGGGTATCTCTTCCCCCGCTGGGAACTCTTTTAAGCTGATACCCGTGAAACATTCCTTTGAAAATTTCTCACCAAGGTATTTGATTTCCTTGATGTACCTTTCAGACAACAAACAATTTCCCCTATTTTAACAAATCTTATATTGAACAAAACTTCCATTTTTTTAACGATCAATGGTTAACTAAGGCAGCTTTTGATATTGAGCGTTCAAAATCCCAGGGCCCTCTACCTCTCGGTTTGGCAATTCCCCATTCTCTCATCCTCAAACACCTCCACGGTCCAAGATGGATGAGGATCTTCCTCTGAACCTTCACTTTCTCAATATCTGTCTTCTTGAGCACTTCTTTGAGCACTCAAGTAAGTTCCTTTCAAGCGATCGCACTAATATAAGTTAATAACTTCTAAAAACCCATTTTGTTCCAATTACGGGATGAGAAGATGCATGTCCTTGACTCGGGTTCAATTTGCCAATATTCAATCACAATATCCACTCGACTCTACCAAAAGTGATGACAATGTCAAGAAGGGGATGTTCGTGAGGATACGAAGAGGATACAAATAATCAAGGTGCTGCCAATGAAGATGAAGGCTGACGATGAGCGTTGACGACACATTCAATTTCATCATGCCACGCCGTGAAGAAGATGAAACAGGTGAGGCTCACCGATGTTGATGCCCCATCCAAATGCCGCAAGATCGAAGCGCTACAAGAAGAAAAATGTATAAGAGACAGCGTGTATATATATTAGTGCCCCACCGGCTGAATTTTTTTTTTTGACTAGTTAGATTCGCTCTCGGTTTTATCCTTTTATGTATTATTTTATCTCTTTGCACTATTCCTGTTGAATATTTGGGTATATTTGGCTTTGCTATCCTTTTATGAATTTTTGCACTATTCCTGTTGAATATTTGCACTTTCTCAGGGGGGAGCTTTGTTTGATGATGTCAAAAGGGGGAGTTATAGCTTCAGGTGCACATTCTTTGGTTATAAGATTGAAATCTAGCACATAGCAAACAGCAAACATCATCCATGAAGTTGAGCACAATAATTTAGATGTGTATAAGAGACAGGCGTCCGAACACCCTGGCTACTTTTTTGTCAACTAATAGCAAAGGGAAGTAGTTGCAATCACCATTTGGATGCTCCTATGCATCTATCTAATATTTTGTAAAGATGATCTAATACATTGAGACAAGTCTCAAGAAAAGAGCATTTTTATACAAATTGGCACCAGTGCTATATTGTATTAATGTGCACATCTAGAGTACAATATGAGTTATCTCCAAATGTTACTAAGTGTTGCTTGTACAACGTTGAGGTTGTGAGTAAAATTCTTGGCTTAGCTAAAGAGTTTTAGTGTGAGCAAGAATTTCCCTACTTTGTAAAGATTATTGGCTTACCAAGTGTGTGAACCATTCTAGCGAATTAATACTTCAAGTTTGTTTGCTTGGAAGTATTGGTTGTTTAATTTCCTCTCTTTATTATTTCACAGTTTCATTGATTCTATTATATTTGGGACCAACATGGCTTCGCGTTTGATGATGACATAAGTCACTTTTGCCAGAATGGCGCATTGATATGGTGATGAATACCTGTCTCTTATACACATCTAGATGTGTATAAGAGACAGTATCTATGATGCTATTACATAGCATTGAAAAGACAGAAGCAGTATTAAACCCTCAAAACAAGATATTACAATACCTTTCTGCTTTTAAGATGATGCTATGTAATAGCATATTACATAGCATTGTGATCTACATACATATATAGATTTTTTTTTATAAATTGCCAATATAACTCTTGTTCTATTGTTAAACACATCTATAAATATTAATTATATACTAATTTTTTTAAAATAATTACAAAAAGAAATTTTAACAAGAATATAAAATTTCTATATAAAAATTTTAAAAGTATCTGAAAATAGATGTGTATAAGAGACAGGCCAGTAATCCAGTCGTTATAAAAATGGAAGCCCTGTCTCTTATACTTTACTTTTTAACCTGCATAGGTTAGAAGTCGGAAGGAACAAAGCTCAAGGGATCAAATTGCAAAACGGCTAAAATGAAGATTGCTGGAAGGAGAGTCGAGATCGCGATCTCGACTATTCAAGACCGTGATCTCGCCTAGGAATTCGTTATGCTATTTTGATTGAGATCGGTCTCAAATGTTCCGATCGTGATCTCAACTCGCTGAATTTTAAGTTGTAGGGACAATTTTGTAAACTTCCAAAGAAAACCCCGATTTTGCCTTGTATAATGCTGCACTATTTAAGCTAAGTAGAATTAGTTTTAGAGAGTTAGTTTTTAAATAGTTTTAGATTAGATAGTTTTACTTAGTTCTAGATGGATTAGGATAGCTTGAACTACAAGTTACTTTTTTCTAATAGAAATTTCTCTTTACTTTCATCTTAGATCTTCTTTAAATTTCTTATCAAGTTTAAATTTTTATTAGAGATTGAATCGTAGTGGGTTTTTCGTAAGTTTCGCATACATATAATTTTAATTGCTTTCTTGTGCAATTTAGTAAAAATTCTTTACTTTCAAATTAGGGTTTTTAGGAAAATTAGGGTTCTTATCAATTTCTTGCTTTCTATTTAAGAATTTTCAATTTCTAGCTTTAATTTCTAGTTAATTCTTAGTGGGCTTTCTTAATTCCAATTTAAAAATCTAAAAATATTTAAATTTCTAGTTTAAATCTTTCTAACATATAATTTTGTTAAGAATTCAAATTAATAGATTTAAAAGATGAAACTCACTAAATGGCATCCCGTAAAGTTATACACATGTTTTAAATTTTAGTCTTAATTAGATTAAATTAGGTTAGAATTTAAATTATAGCTTTCATTAGAATAGTTCTATCATCTACCAATTGATTTAGCTTAACTACACAAATACCCTTAAACCTTGGTAATTGCAATCGACAATCCTTGTGGGAACGATCCATACTTCCCTTTGCTATTAGTTGAATCAGGCTGATCCTATAACTGATGCCTCTTTAAACATCTACATATAATTCAATGTGTATAAGAATTACTCTTAATTATATTTCCTTAGACATATAAGACTGTCTCTTATACATTTATCTAGATGTTTATAAGAGACAATAACTAATGTTTAAAACTACGTTACTATAAGATATATGATAAATATTTATAAAAGAAACTATTATTTTATTATTTCCTGCATAGTTATTTTGTAATAGTTGTATATAACAATAGTAAATGTTTAGGAAAAAACATTTGATAAATGTTAATAGATGCCTTTTGTCTCGGGAAATATAATAATAGTAAATGATTTTGGTAATTCATTTGTAAAAGAAAAAAAATAAAAAATAATGATTGATTTAAGAAAAAATGAAATTGGTCTTAAAATTTAATATACTACGCCATGTTACAAAAGTAGAAGGATAATCAAGCCTGTTATTATTTATTTTTTCCGAATTAAATAATACCGAGCATCCATTAGGACTTCTAATAAATAACATGTAACATGGCCTTACACTATTAGAAAGCTAAGTGCTTCCAAGTGGAAAAGGTCACTTCAAGTAGTCAATTCTCGGAGTAAGTCCCGCCAAAATTCTAGCTAAGCTAATAGTATTAGTACCACTTTAATTCAAACCATACACTTTTTGATTGATTAGTGCTGCCAACCTTCTTAGAATTAGAACCCAATGAGGTGGGCTCACTGGGAAGAAAATAATGGTCGAGAAATTCTAGTTCGAGTTATAACTACTTGACCTCAATAAACTAAATTGACTCAATTTGTTAGAATTTTCGTACCTTGAACTTATAAGTGTTAAATTAGACTCAATAAACTCACCGAGTAATTATGAGTTTTTACCCAGTAAATTATTATAACCTCGAAAATAAGATCATAAAACCTAAAATTTTAAATAATTAACATAATTGTTAGAATGTTTTATTCTTATTAGATGAAATAACAAATTTATATGTGTATAGCTCCAAGTTTTAAAATTTTAACTCGATAAAACTCTTGAATTTCCAAATATACTAATTCAATAACTTTTAAAGTCAAGTTTGAGTTCAAAGTTTTAAATATCGATTAGGACTTGAGTTGGACTCTCAATAACCAAATGTCCCTACTTGGTCTAGGGTCTGTTTGGATAGGTGTTTTTAAATTGTATGAAGACTTTTAAATTAATACATTTCAATTTTATGAAATTTGGGTGTTTTGAAATCCACAACAATCGTTGAAATCTTCCTCTTACTTGTTGGTAGAGTTTCAAGTTTTCAACTAAATCCCTTAATTTGTTAGGATAATCTAGGAAAGATTTTGATTGAAATCCAAATCTTCCAAATCTCTCCATCCAAATGCAACAGAGTTACTTGACCATATATGGTAGGGTTGTTCTATAAATTGGCGAACAATTGAAGGTATAAATTCAATAATGAAAGAGCTTTTTGTAGTAAAACTCACAACAAATATCCAAACCAAACGATTATTCTTGATTTGGTTTCAATTGATGACTAAAAAAGTTTGATGTAGCATTTTTATCAATACTTTAAATATAGATGAAATTACGTAAAGTATTTTGTAGCTTTCTCTCTCTATAACACTTGTAGATGTGTATATTTTTCAGCTATATTGTTTCTAGTGACAATTTGTGTTTGTTTTCTAACCTTGTAATTGACTACTACTAGTTAATTCCTTCCCGTAAACATAGTGTTGTACTAACTAGATGGCAGAGGTGTAGTATTGAGATCTTTTTAAATATCTTGGAATTCAAATTCTAAAGTTCTTGCATATTCAAGTGATTTACAATGTGAATCATAATAATAATAATAAAAAAGGATAATAAAGATAAGATTTAACACATAGTTAATCCAATGTGAATCATAGTTTCTCATTAATATAGGCTAATTTCTACAAATTAAGGTCTAATTCCCTAAATTAGTCATACTTACTTTCACGCAATATCAATCTATTTTACCTAATTATCTATCTAATTTCTAAGCACAAACAATTAAAATAAAGACATGATTTTAATCCATGGAATTCATACGAAAGACCACACAAATTGCGGTAATATATTTCTAGCATTCGCTTAATTAATGTTATTTATTAATAGTCCTAAACATGTGATTCACTATTATGTATAACCTCAAGTCATTCAAGAATTAACCAAAAACTCAAAAAGCCTATTAAGATCATAAATAAATACATCAATTAGAAAAAACCAACTAAAGGATAACTAGATCAAGAACTCGTATTTTCACAACTAACTTGTCAATACCCACTTTTCCACAATTAGAACCAAATAAAAGATAAAGAATAATAAAACTAGAATTAAATGACATAAAAGAGTAAATAACAGTTTAAAAATGCTTCTCTAAACAAAGATTGTAAGACTTTGGTCTAAGATTGTCAATATAAAATACATAAATTGTGTATTCCTACAATAAAGAAGAACTCTGTAAACTTATAACTCCCAATAGGGTGCTACAAGAATCCTTAATTACGTCGTACAAACCACTATTTATAGGTTTTAAGGAGTACAAAGAATTAGGGTTGAAGTAAGTTTGAAACGAACCAAACCGAGACTCAAAATTGTAGTATGGATCTACTGTCTCTTATACACATCTACACATCTAGATGTGTATAAGAGACAGCACATAAAGTAATGCTAAAAGCCCTCAAAGGGTACAAAGACACATTTAAACACATTTAAAACATGATAAAACTAAAAAAAAAAGAAGTTAAAATAGCAATCTAAACATGAAAAACAAAAGCAACAAAATCTAATGAGAAAACCATAATTTCACTTAGCATGCATGCGATTTGGGCCAAAGAACCAAAAATAACTCTAATTGCTAGAATTATCATTTGGCTAAAATCCTTAGTACGATAAGATGTAAGTCGATGAATCCACCAATTATATCTTTGGCTATTATGAAAGAGAGAAATTTGGCTAAAGCTATTTAAGTATTGGTACTTCAAAGTAAGTGGGTTGAAAGCTTTTGAAAAACATGGTCAAATCTAAGGAATGCTTTCATGATGGATTACGACTAGCCTATGTTATTCCTACTAGGAATGGTATTATAATGATTCCAGAGGATTAGAACATAACGAGACTAAACATTAGTGGAACACAAACTATCTAAACTATTTTCTTGGTAGGAATTCCATCTTACTCAACTATGAAGAGATTTTATGAGCTGGATTTGCAAAAGTTTGGAGGGGTTGAGTGTTCTATGTTGAAGAATGACATTTTTATTTTTAGTTGCTCCTCGGAGAAAACCAAAAGTAGATGTTGGAAGAGAGCGTCCGAACAAAGTTCGATTCATCATGTTTTTTAACCATGTCTCACATACCAGATGGATTTGAGAAAGGATAAGTTTGATATTATTCCAATTTGGTTAAACTTCTAGGACTTAAGCTCTACTACTACACTCTTAAAGGTCTACACATATTGGTCGGTCAGATTGGAAAACCATTTTATAGATACAAGAAGACTACTAGTCAGAAGAAATGCTTCAAATTCTTGTAAAGCGCCCGAGACAGGGATCACTCTTGCTCACACTAATTTCCTGCTATAAGAGCCAAGATCCGACACTGCGTCCGTTCTCTGAGGGTATTCGTTCGGACGTCCGAAGATGCGCAAGTGTTATAGAGAGTAGTATTAACATCCAAATCCTATGATAATAATCTATCACATGTAGCAAGTCTTTTCCTACATGCCATTGATACAATAAAGGTAAATCTAAGAACATAGTATTGACCCAACACTAGTTTAAACCAAGGAATTGATGTATTAGTAATTCTATTTTAAACCATGGAACATTCTAGATGATCTCCCTAGAAGATAGTGATTATAGCAATCTTTCAAGTTACTTAGTTCACTATTTTTATTTGAGAATATCTTAAGGAAAAGGATTTTGTTTTTACTGTCTTAAAATAATATAGTTGATGTCTCTAGTACACCAAAGTCATCGTTTAATGGCTATTTTAAGAGGGGGGGTTTTCTTCATTTTAGATTTGAAAAAGTAAGAACCAGAAGAATTTGGCAATATTATGATCCCCAATTTTGTGAAGTAACTAAAATGGGGTAGCTTTGACCAATTCTAAAGCCTTTCTTCTTAAGCTCCAACCTTGACAGACCACATCCATCTTCTATCACTAATAATAGAACTCACCTTAGCTTCCCTTATTACTAGAGAGCAATTTAATAATCCCCTCAAAATAAGTGATTAAGAGAGTTCCAACAGGATGCCACTAATCATACCTAAGAGAAGTATTTCTCCCATCACCAACAATCACCTTAACAAGCACTTTTGTAATTGGTCTCAGTTTAATGACCTTGGTCCAATTCCAAGAATGTGATTCTTTGTATTTGATAGATCATAGACTATGACCCTTGGGCAGGTCACAGAACTGTATTTTGAGAGGATTATTAAATTGCTCTCTAGTAATAAGGGAAGCTAAGGTTAACTCTTATACACATCTAGAGTGTAAATAAAGTTATTTTGCATTCATTTTGGTTTAGAATTTAGCTAGATTTCGAGTAATTTCTAGAATTTTGTGCATGTTTTCATACTTTTTGCGTTTTATGTTCGGTTGATTTTTTATACACTATTTATGTATTTTAAATGCTAGTATAAGGTTTGGTGATACAAAGTGTGAAGAAATAGCAAAATCTTTCAAAAATTCATGAAGCTTAAAGGATCCAATAAACGTCCCTATTAGGGTTACCTTATAACTATAAATATAACATCTTTGAAACAAAATAAACACGTTCCTTTAGGTCCTTTTATACTCTCGGGTTGTTTGCATTAAAGTCATTCTTTAATTTTCAGCCTATTCTTTAAATAGTGTAGCTCTCTAAAAATAAAGTTATTCAACATCTAACCCTAGTATTTTTAGGGTTTAGCTTAATTTTAGGTTTTTAGTCTCGTTATGCTACACTATCTAAAGAAAGGCTGAAAATTAACTAATGACTTTATTATGTTTAATACCTATGTTATTTAATTGCTTTATGGGTATAAACTTGAGTTAGTTTTTGCACAAGAAATGACAAGGCGATCAAACAAAATTGAAGAAAAAATATGCTAATTTTAAGAGTTGGCTATGGCCATCTTTTCAAGGCTACAATTGCTAGCCACATATCGCCTTGAACACACATCTAGATGTGTATAAGAGACAGAAGTAACATCAAGCTGTGACCCAAGAACTTAAATGTCAAAAATTGTAAGCCATGACTCGCATACACATCTGGATGGGTATTTTCACCGAAAATAGGATTATGATGGCTAAAACCCTCTTCTCTTATAACTGTTGAACCCCAGTTATGATAATCATGTTTTGATGATGACTAAATCGCACTAATGGTTTGAAAAGTGTGCAGAAAAACAAAACAACCAGAAGACTCCACGGACACAAATATTGTTTGAAAGTGATTTCGGACGATGGTAATCGTCCGAAACAAAGAATTTGAAGCAAGTCTCGGGCGAAAAAAATCTCCGATCATATTCCAGAGACTTTGCTTGATCGGACGCATGTTCGGACGCATCTTGGACGTCGAACGAATACCCTCGAGAAGACGGACGCAGTGTCGGATGCAAGGTTTAGCGGCCGTCGAACGGTCCAACGGCTAGTTTGTTCGGGACGCACTCTTGCTGCATCGGCAAATCTGAAAGGTCCAACGGCTAGTATTCCAAGAAAGAAGACAGGTACACAAGAGTGATGTATAAGAGACAGCTTATACACAGAAGCACAAAGGAAGCATCAGAAGAATAAGAAAGAAACGACACATTCATGAGGAGCAACAGTCAACAAGTAATATACATAGTGGTACAAGTGTTGTAATAGTGTAGGTAGTGAGAAAAGAGCTTAGAAGTGTAAGAGTTCTTCAAGTGTAAGAGTGGAGAAATAACAATTGTAACAAAGGGAGGTTGTGAGTGTAAAACTCTTGGCCCAACTAAAGGAAATTAGTGTGAGCAAGAGTGATCCTCATTTGAGTGTAAAACTCTTGGCTCAACTAAAGGAAATTAGTGTGAGCTGTCTCAAAATTTAAGCTTAAATTGTTGAATATCTATTATAGTCATTTGTGCTTAAGTTTTTATTTGGTGCATAAAGTTTGAATTTCTATTAAGCACATAAAAAGGTTTGTTTTAGAGACAACCTAATTCACCCCCCCTCTTAGGTTGCTTTTGGGGCCAACAATTGGTATCGAGCTTGGTCTCATATATTGAGCTTAACAGCTTTTGAGTAAAAATCATTATGACAACCAATAATGCTTTATTTTTAGAGGGCGTCTATCACTAGACCTCCCATGTTTAATGGCATTAATTTTGTTTTTGGAGGATAGAATATCCCTCCAAAAAACAAAATTAATTGATTTAAACATGGGAGGTCTGAAGGTCCTTTAGTCTAATACCATATCTGATGAAAATATTCATAGATTAAGGCTCTAAGACTACATATGAGTTAAATGCACAAGATAAAAGGCAATTTATCTTTAAATGCTAAAGCCATTAATATTTTGTATTATAGACAATCATTATACACATCATCTAATTTAAAAGGGTGCATATCGGCCAAGGAGATATGGGACAAATTGAAAGAAATCCATGAAGGAAGTGAAGATATTAGAGAGCAAAAGAAGTCACTTCTTGTGGCTAAATATGAATCCTTCAAAATGGAACCTCATGAGAACATTGACAAGATGTATTTTAGGTTCAATGACATGGTAAAGGATTTGGAAGGTTTGGGTAAAGAATATTCCTTGGGTGAAAAGAATAGAAAGATTTTGAATGCTTTACCTAAGGAATGGGAACCTAAATCCATTGCCATAGAAGAGTCTAAAAATTTAAATTCTATGCCTATTGATTCATTGATCAATTCTCTAACCTCATTTGAATTGAAGTTGCATAACAAGCTACAAGATGAGGAGGCAAAGGGAAAAAGAAGCATAGCATTTAAAGCTTCATCAAAAGGAGAAAAGACTCAAGGAAGCCTCACTTCAACAACTTCCAAATCACTTGGGATAATTGCAATTCGGATGGAGAGGTTGAAGAAGAATATGAGAGAGGCTCAAAGCTACACTATCTAAAGAAAGGCTGGCAATTAATAATGACTATCCTCTACCCATGATTCGTTTAAATGATTCTATGAGGCTGTCTCTGATACACAATCATTTATTTTTAAAATGCATGAATGTTTGAAAGAATCATATGCTAAGAACAAAGAGTTAAAAATTAAAATTAATACTTTATTGAGTGCCAACTCAAAACTTGTGCATAAAAATAATTCTTTGACAAAAGAAAATGATGTTTTGAAAGAAAAATTTGTTGGAAAAACCAAGATCATGGAAGAACAAGCTTCATTGAAGAAGAGATTAGATGATCTTGATGTTACTTTGAAAACAAAGAAAGAAAATGTTTTTGAAAAGAAAAGAACTAGAAATATTGTTTTTGAACAAAATTTTTCTTTCAAAACATCATTTTCTTTTGTCAAAGATGTGTATAAGAGACAAATTAGCCAACTTTTCCTTTTATGTACGATATGGCTGTCTAACATATAAAATTTTGTGTGCTTTCATTTATCAAGTTGAACTATGTTGTGTTTGAATTTACTTAGAATGCTAGGAAATATGTATCCCCATTTTTTGCCTATAATAAGTCACAACTTGTAAAAGAAAGGGGGAGCATTCAAATTTTTTTAATTATTTTACAAAAAATTGCATCACACATGCTTCATTGTTTTGATGATGCTTTTGGTAAGGAATGAGCGAAAATGGTTTTGGTCCTTATTCTTTGCATAAATTCTCTCATTTCTTATGGAACACATATTCTTGAAGTACGGAAGAATTGTTTTGTATAACTTGACTCATTCTCCATGTACTCATTATATTCATCTTTCAAGAGAGAGAATAAACTTAGGGAGCTTAAATTGTATTATTTATCTTATGTTTTGATAATGCCAAAAGGGGGAGAAATAATGGACAAATTCTCATGTATTGTACTTCATATTTTATGGTTGTTTTTGAATTGTCCAATTGATTTGGCATCATCAAAAAGGGAGATTGTTGAACCCAGTTATGATAATCATGTTTTGATGATGACTAAATCGCACTAATGGTTTGAAAAGTGTGCGGAAAAACAAAACAACCAGAAGACTCCACGGACGCAAATGACTGTCTGAAAGACAGAGTTTCGAACGATGGTTATCGTCCGACACAAAGAATTTGAAACAAGTCTCGGACGAAAAACAGCGTCCAATCATATTCCAGTAGACTTTGCTTCGATCGGACGCATGTTGACGCATCTTCGGGACGTCCGAACGAATACCCTCGAGAACGGACGCAGGTTTGCAAGGTTTAGCGGCCGTCCGAACGGTTCAACGGCTAGTTTGTTCGGACGCACTCTTGCTGCATCGGCCGTCCGAAAGGTCCAACGGCTAGTATTCCAGTAAACAGAAAATAGCCGTTGGGAAGTTGTTGAAAGCAGATATTTGACAACTATAAATACCCCAAGGTCTGAATTAATTAAAAAGACTTCTACATTGATTACAAATCATTCTTGAGCTATTTGTGAGAAATAGTGGGTACAAGTGTTGTAATAGTGTAGGTAGTGAGAAAAGAGCTTAGAAGTGTAAAAGTTCTTCAAGTGTAAGAGTGGAGACAATAACAATTGTAACAGGGAGGTTGTGAGTGTAAAACTCTTGGCTCAACTAAAGGAAATAGTGTCTCTTAGTGTCTCTTATTTGACAAGAAAACTATTGGCTCAACTAAAGGAAATTAGTGTGAGCAAGAGTGATCCTCATTTGTGTACAAGAGGTTATTGTCTCACCTAAGGCTTTGAAGAGACTTTTAGTGGCTGAATTTCAAGTTGTGAACTTGGTAGTTGCCTTGTAAGAAGCTCTTTGTAGTTGTAAGCTCCAAGCTTGAGAAGCTAGGGAGTTTGGTTTGATTCTCTTAATCTCAATATTCTTATTTGTTCTTTAAGCTTAAATTGTTGAATATCTATTGTGGTCATTTGTGCTTAAGTTTTTATTTGGTGCATAAAGTTTGAATTTCTATTAAGCACATAAAAATGTTTGTTTTAGAGACAACCTAATTCACCCCCCCTCTTAGGTTGCTTTTGGGGCCAACAATAACCCTACCATAAATAGAACCTTATTCTTCTTTTCCTCCTTATTAGATAGTTAGCTATTAGAAGTAGAATAAGAGTAAAAATAAACTTTCTTAATTTTACATTGGTTTAGATCAGGTTTAGTTCCACTAAAGTTTAAAAAATAATTTTAAATTTTTGTTCTACTTCACCTCAATCAACCTGATCTCTGTATACAAACCTTCCAAAATAAGAGAATTTTTATTTTATTGTTCTTATATTATCATACTTTCAAATAGTCATGCATTTTATATATAAATGATCCAACATCATTTACCATGTCATTATCCTGTCTCTTATACATCATCTAGAATGTTCTATGAGAGACAGAGTTTGAAGGTAATTTGGTTAGTTACATGCTGAAATTGATTAATTGGACATTGTTATTTAACTAATTATTTAATTAAGAGAATAAATCACTTCCTCAGTTTGGTAAAATTAGGCGAGAATGATTTTTTACAAACCTTCATAAAATTTTAGGGGTAGCAATGAGACTAGGTTAGAAATTGATTTCAAAGGATGTTTTCACCTAGTAAGTCATTTAGAATTCTATTGGGTAATTGACCAATCTTGTCTTGTTATAAGTGGTAGGAGGAATCATCATTTATACTAGATTGATAGATGTATCATGACATGAACTGTCGATACTATAAACATCTAGATGTGTATAAGAGACAGAGATGATACACTACAAATATTCGATTGAATTGACCAAAACCCAGGAATTAACTAGTCTAAACCCTAATCTACTTTAAAAGTCTTTTTAGCTTTTAAATTAGTTTATAAAAGTCAAACCTCAAATTTCAATTGTGCAAATAATAAATTAACCTATATGCCGGTACTTACTAACTTGACTTACATTTTCTTGAGAAGGACTCCTACTTCCACTATCATACTATTTGATCTGTATATATTTGTAGTGTATCATCTAGTTAGTAGTAGATTTCGGTGAAATAATTAGATGATAAACAAGTTTTTGGCATGGTTTCTCGGGATCATGTCTAGTAATATTGAATATTTAGACTAATATCTAATTTGGAATTTTGTGTAGTTGTTTTCTCTATTTTGAAAATTCAAAAAAAAAAAGTGTTTTGAGTAGATAGTTTGGACTAGTCACTAATTGAAACTTTCCCATTTTACTTATTTGCGTTCTTTTGTGTTTGTTTTTGTCAAGCATACCTACATGCAAAGTTATCATAACAACTTGCAAGGCCCAAACTTTCTTGGGTCCAACATGCCATTAGTATGATCTCTTATACACATCTGAGATGTGACCTAAGAGACATGATTCTTATAATTATACCCATTCTCTCTGACAACAAAGTGTAACTTAGCTAGTAAGTCGTTTCCCCTATGACCTATTGGTCATGGGTTCAACTCACTAAAAAGTAAGAGGGAATGGGTGATTTTTCTTTTTTAAATTATACCCATTCTCTTATAGTTATGAAATGGGATGGTAGATCATCTAAATCCTTATTGGCACTTATCAATAGAAAAGATTGAATATATGCAATTGAAATTTAAATAAATTGAAGGATCATATACAAAATTTACAAGTTCAAATTGATAAAATACCCCCTTGGATTTAATTTTTGGCTGTGACTTGCCCAATCCTATACTCTTGGATGATGATGAAAACATGTAAATTAAACCCTCAATCATCAATTATTCATGCCAAGTGGGAATGACGCCAAAAATTACAAGTTTGGGGGTACGACCAATATAAAGAGCAATTTGAGTCAATTGGTTCTTAATATGACCGAACATAGTGTAATAGACCTTTTGGATTTGAATTCTCAAATACTTGGTCGAGCGATACTTGTTTGGTGGAGCCAACGAATATTTTTTGAATGAGTATCAGTTTACTCCAATTTTCACAAGAGATGTATCGTTTGGTGTTTTTATAGAAAAATTGTCAATTAAAGGAGCGAATGATAATGGATTTATTCTAGAGAGAATCGAAGAGGTCTATTCCTATGCCAAAGATTCCATTATCCTTGGATATTTCCCTGGATGCTCATTAAACACCGGAAGCTACAAAAGAACTTTCACATTTGTAGCAAATTTCCTTGTTGTTGTTAAGGGAGTATTCTTTCTTTTAGTTCTCTTGTATTTTGTCATTTCTTTTATATGTTTCCATATAAATTGCTTTGTAGCTGTCTTGTCTAGAAGGAAATGATAGACAATATTTGGTAGTATGATGGTGGTGGTGGTTAATTGGGAGATTCTTATATGTACCCATGACACAACTTGTAGATCTTACAGTTTAACATAAGAGACACATGTATTAAATTACGTATGTTAATGGAAAAAAAATGATGGTGTGATACATTGTTTTGACCACAAGATCCACAGTCAAGATCGTGCATTAGGTCCATATAAGAATTTTCTGTGATTAGTAAAGAAATACAGACTAATGGAGGTAAAAAAATAAATAGAATAAAATATAGATAGAATGGTTAAAATGTTGAGTTGGCATTAGGGAAAAGGTTAAGTGATTAAAAAATAATATTATTCGGAATTAAATTGTTAGCGACTATAAAATTTCAGGGGTAAAATGTAAGTAACCTATGAATATACTTGTGTATATGGCTAGAATTTATAGTACATCAAAAAGTAAATATTAATGAGTTAATTACTAAATACATAATTGTATGAAAAATAATAAATATATAATTTATAATTTATATCTTAAATGTGTATAATGGATTCGTATTTTAAGTTTTGAGGTCTAAAATTTTATCATTACAACTCATGCTAGTCATGACCATAAGTTTAACTAAAATCTATCATTTTTATTTTTTATATTATCTACATACATATATTAACATCTTATTACCATATATGATAATATACCTTCAATGTAATTGCTTGAGTTATTTGACTGTTATTCGGTCGACTTTGTCTATCAACTTATTAAGTCGATAAACTAACGAACGAATCAAATACTAGTTTATTATTCCATTCGAAAATTAATTTGGAAATATAAACCAAAATTGAGTTGTGTAAGTTAATTAATTGATTTCAATTTGAATTAAAAAGTAACAAGTCAAGTTGGCTTGACTTTTTAGTTTAATTTAATAGACTTTTGCCTACCCCTGTCCACATCAAGGTGTTGTAAAAAATTTCAACAGCCTCAATCCTAGAATTGAGATATAAGCTATTCTCCTATCTTCTTATACATTAGGGTGGGAAAAAATATTCGTAAACTCGCTGACACTCACCCTACACCGTCTCACTCTAAAAAAAGAGTATCAGACCCTCATCTGTTAACCAGTTAACTGACGGTCAGAAACCCTCTTAAGTAAGGGCCAAATATAGGTCAAGGTTTTAAAAACCCTCAGGTACCCAATCCAACTCGTATATATAATTTTTCCTAAAATATTTGAGGTAAACAAGTCATTTATTCATTTCAAAAAACTTGATTTATAACTGTATTTATTTTATCTAGCTTTTCTTGGAACAAAGTATTATGCTAGTTTCATTTTTCTTTTTAATTTCAAGAAATAATGTGATTTTTAATTGAATTTTGTAATACATCTAAATTTTTTATTGGAACAAGCTAATATGGGTTAAAATCTTTGTTCACCATGGTTTTTTTTTAATAGAATATTTGCTTGTAAATTTGTTAGTTTCAAAACTTATTGAAAGTTTGGTATTCAAAGTGACATTAGCTCATTTTTTTTTTTTTTTACTTGAATGATGATAAGATAGGATCGGGTCACAAGTACCCACCTTCTTCATCAGATACTCATCCCCTGAAAACTTGAGGGAATAAAGTCGGATTAGGGTCAAAACTTGCAAATCCAAGCGGTAGCTACCTCGCGCAGCCGTGCCGACCCTACTTCTTATATGTTATGTTTGGATCGAGAATGAAATTCACTCATTTGTTGGAGGGATTTATAAAGTCAAAATAGATAAATTTCAGATCCACCAAAATTAGAAAGTCATTTAAAATCCTTCATTACACATCTTTTTAATTTGGGTGGATTTGAAATTCATCCATTTTAACTTTATAAATCCCTCTAAAAAATAGGTAAATCTCAATATCCTTCCCTAAATCCATTGATCTAAGCACAATCATAAGGAAATTTAAACCTAATCAAATTTGGTCCCTTGTTATCTATACAATATACCATCCCATGTCTCTTATACACATCTGGTGGACTCTTTCCCTTTATATTTTGTAGTATTTTTAACATTTTTTTAAAAAAAAACTATCACCACCTTCCTAAAATTACTTTCCCACTATTCAGTATCTCATGAACCTTACTATTAATTAGTTATCTGATAAATTTTTCCTCTCATTACTTATTATTATTTCTAGGACTGTCAATTGAGATTTGTGAGCCAGGCTTTACAAAGCCCAAGCTCGACTCATAAATTTATTTGAATTTCGGGCCTTAATCGGGCTGGCTCAACTTCACAGATGTGAAGCTTATACTCGACTCACAAAATTATTTGGGTTTCGAGTTTTAATCGGGCTTGCCCAATCCCACATTATTTAATAAAATTTTTTATAATTTATTTGTTAAAATTTTATTTTTTACACCCTGTCATTTTACACAATATCAAATTGTATGTCAGGTACAACATTTCAACTAAATTGACTAATGATGTTGGATTATTATTTTTAGTCACCCGAGTTTAGTTAAGTTAATTGAATACTAGAATCATTAACCATTATCCACATAAAATTAAGTAATACAATTTAATTTAAATTAGATAACATTACTATGTATATATTTGTTAGCATTGACTTTAATCCAAGGAGATTGGCCTTTGTTAGGCCAGACCGATTCGAATTTAATCGGAACTAATATTTAAGTCTAAAATCAACCAAACTCATTTTAATATAAGGTTCGGTCCCTTATTTGTAAGGTCAAATAGACTAAGCTCGGGCCGCCTAGCCCTATTGACGATCCTAATTATTTCTAAGAATCCTACGCAAAATAAAAAAGCAAGCATTCCTTCTTCTATAGTAATTCAATTAACCACAACAATCCTACTTCAATAGCAATTGTATAGATGAGTTTCCAACAACTAAAAGCCGATTTCTCTGCACGGTAATTTCTTCTGCTCAAGTCTTAGTTTGAGCAACAATAACAGTTCTTTCTCTCTCTCTCTAATATAACGTGTATATAACTTTGTATATTTTGTGGTTAATTAATGCTGATTATTATCTCATGTTTAAATCCTATGCAAAATAAAAATCTAACAATTCCTTCTTCCACAATAATTCAAAGACAACATTCTTGCTTGAATAGCAACAGTAAAAGTTGAGGAAATCCTAAAAGGCAAGTTCTTGTAATCAATAGTTAGTTTCTTTTTACATTTTTCATATTTTACATAACTTATTCCTTTTACTTGTTAAAAAAACTCCTAATAAAAACTACATATTTCCCCAACTATTAAATAACCTCATCGAATTCATTTTCATGCTTTTATGTGATGCACAACAGGAATAAAAGGCGAAATTGCAATACTTTGATAAATTGAAAAGTTGAGACCATATGTTAAATAACATTCATATTCCTATTTTAAGAGTTCCCAAAAAACAAAAATGAATAACATGGTAGTAATCTATACAATTAATGTTGAAGGGTAGCGAAATTTTTATTTCATTCTTGTTTTGTCAACTTGAACTTTAGCTTCCCTTATTTAATTTTAATTATTACATATTCAATAGTTTATCATTAGCAAGTTTAATTTCCTAAATTTTGCATCTATGAAAGTTGTTTAATAAATAAAACACAATATACATGACTAACACAAACAAATTTTATACCACATATAAAACCCCTTCTACTCAATACCAATAGTACCGTAGGACCTCCAAGTATTTTACCTATCAAAATTCCTCCTCAAAAAAATTTACTTCATATTATGCTACTTTAAAATCTAATATAATCCTACTTTTAAAATTAAAAAATATCCTCGATAAGAACCAAATTTGCTTTATAACACATTAAAATTTACAGTAGGTGGAGCAATAAATATAAATGGTTATTTAAGAAAAGAAAGAATAATACAACTAAATGTTAAATCCACCTACTGAAATTTTAATTTGTATTGTCATTTATCTCTTATACACATCTATATATGTATTTGCTGACAATGTCTATGTATTTTAGAACTATTCTATTAGTAGTGAAGCTTTTCTATTTGATTACCTTTTATAACATCCATTTATTTGAAAATTTTAAGTCTTCAAATATATGTCAAAACCATGTGGATTGTGATTTTTGAATTCGAATAAGACATAGGAGAATATTAATCTATAACAAACACAACATTGGGTACATAAGAGACAGTCTAAAAGTAATAAGATGCCCCAAATAGGCTTCATTTATGTTATCATTCGTATGATTTTGTCAAGATTGCTCCATTAAAGATTTAGAAATTAATAAATCTCAAGAAAAAAATAACGGGATAAAAATGTGTAATGGATATGAAGTGTACTTGATCGCTATACACCACATGCTTCGACAATAAATCAACAAACAATGTTAGTCGCAAAATGGATTCTGCTTTCAAGCGGCGTCAACAAAATAATGTTTTAAGGACAAACAATGTCTGTAATATTTAGTGAGTAATTTACGACAGCAAAAGGCAACTAAATTGTTACAGTATTATAATTTTCTTATTACTATGCATCCATCAATGATTTTTTATCCACGAATCAACATATAGTGTAACATTAAGTTGACATTTGAATGTATTACCAATTCACTATTAAATTCTTTTACACTTTAATGAATGTGTGAAAGATTACATATGTTTAAGAAATATATTGAAGGAGGTGTTGGTGCTCAACAGCTGTCTCTTATTTAAATATGAGTTATATATTTATATATTTATGTGCATCTTTGTGACTTTTTATTTATTGGGCCACATTGAAATATAAAATTTAATTAATTTGAACAACACATTTTGGTAATCAAATAAGCAAGCCCAAGTATATACCAACATTGACATCTAGATTATATTTAAATGAAAATTAACATTCCAAAAGCATTTATGATTAGATAATTTAATTTATACATCATTTTTTATAATGTTTCATGTCTTGCTAAGATGTCCTACAACAGTGATTTACTTTAATACATATTGAAAAAATAATTAAATTTCCAAACAAAATTTTTTTTGACATGTCCTACACATAACTAATACAATCTTTTAAATTTCATTACATTTCAAAATTATATTATTTCCCCCTAAATAGTTTACAGATGTGATACACAATATGATTATAGATATACTCGACACTACCATTGCCAAATCTTCAACACATTTATATATTTTCAATACTTGTATCACATCCTTTTATGTATAAAAAAACAAAAAGCTTAACAAAAATACAATAAATAAAATAAATTAATCACTAAAAATCATATAAAAACTTACAAATATAACTAAATAATTTCATAAATACAAACCACAAAAACAGCATGCTAACAAAAAAAGGTACACTCTATATGTGTGCAATAGTAAAATTAATTATTTCATGACCTATTTGAAAAGAAAAAAATAATAATATTTAGAGAACGAGAATAATGGTAGTTTCTTTTAAAAATTTAAACTACATAAAAAGATCCTAAAATAAATTAGGATAGTCCACCAAACCAACTAGGGCCTTTTCTTTTGTATATAGTATAGATGTAGAAACATACAAAATTAAATTGTTATGCAACCTATTTAAACAAATTCACAAGTAACAACATCAAGTATAAGATGGAACACAAAATTTAACTAAATTAAAAATAAATATCATTCTATATTTTTCTTACAATCAATTTATCTCAGAGCACATGGTTACCTCTCCAACTCAATCTTCTACAACTATTGAAAACCAAGAAAGAGTTGTACAACGAGAAAGATGGAGAATTATAGCATGCATATAAGAAGATTGAATTCCGAGCAAAGAAAACAATTTTTAGCATGCTAATGTGCCAATTACAAATTTGTCAAGTAGCACTAAGAGCCAATTATGCAACAACAATTAATACACATGCATCACAGCTGCCATCAACTCCTGGGAGAACAACTTTGCTTGTTGATAACTCAAGAAACTAGAGTTATATGTACCCTAGACTTGAAGGTTTGGCTGCTAGTTTCGAGCATTTTGTGTTTTCATGTGTGTTTTTGTCTATTTTGCATTAATGTGTTAGAATGTGGAAGTATGTGTTTATTAAGTGTTTTAGTACTTATTTAGGTCTTAATTAACATATTTTATTTGGTTCTTGTGTATAGAGTTGTGTCTTGTCTTTGACTTAACTTCGTTGGGAGTTAAGTTTTCGTTCGTCTTTGTTTGTCATTCATTTTTTGGGTTATTTTGTAAGAATTTTATTCATATATTTAGGTATTATTTTAAGTGTTTGTTATAGATAATAATATTCTCCTATGTGTTAGGGTCGCATGAAAAAAAATGGCGCATCAATCGGACGTCGGATGAAGATTTTCGAAGCAAAACTGTGAAGTGCTGCATTTTAGAAGTTTCAATCCAGATTGCGATCTCAAATTCTTTACCCGACGTCCGATTGATGCGCCATTTTTTTTCATACTTGGAGGTCCTACGGCTGTCTCTTATTATTACCCCATAACCCAAGCACTATTTATACTCCTTTTAAACATCATTTGAGAAATAGAAGACCCACTAGAAAGCTATCACAAAGTAGGCTAGATTAGAGAGTAATACACATCTAGATGTGTATAAGAGACAGCCTAAGGGTTTAATGGGAAAAATAATCTGCTGTCCTCAATGTAGAAAAGCTTCATCTACTATTTCGAATGTAAAATACATGAGACAAGTCTAGGAGACATGTAACTTTTTAGTTGTAAGTGCTTTGTTTATGTTAAAACTCCTTTAGATTCAAGCTCTAATTTCATGTTCATTTAGTTAATTAGTTTAATTTCTTTAATCTAATTGCTTCCTTTATTTGTTTTCTTAGAGTAATTGTTACATTAGTTTATGGGCTTTCTTTAAAAATATTTTTTTAGTGATAATTTGTAGTTTAGATTGGTTAATTAGGATAAATTAGTTTATGGGCTTTTCCTATAATTACTTTCTTTACTTGCTTTCCTAGTTTAATTGGTAGATCAGTTAATGGGTTTTCCTTACTTGTGCTTTCTTAATGTTAATTTGTATTTTAGGTTAGTTAATTGCTTTCTAAAAGTGCTTTCTTTTTACATGCTTTCATAGAATAGTTTATGGGTTTTCATTAATTATGATTTCTTAGTGGTAATTAGTAGTCTAGATTAGTTAATTGCTTATTTAAATTATTTTTCCCTTTTAATTGCTTTCTAAATTAATTAACTAAATCTAGACTAAGACATTTCCATTTTACTTTCTTTCTTAAACATGCTTTCTTAGTCTCTTATACACATCTAGATGTGTATAAGAGACAGATGATATGGATTGCAACTAATTGGTCCTAATTAACCAATCTAAACTCTCAAAAAAGTCACTGAATAAATATTTTCCAAGAAAGCCCATAAACTAATGTAACAACTGTCTCTTATACACATCTAGATGTGTATAAGAGACAGTTCGTACTTCAAGCGTGTATAAGAGACAGCCCTTGGATGTAATTCAGATAAATGTCTCTTGTACACATCTAATTTATGAAAGCAGTAATCACTTGTGCAACAAAGTGAACAAAGACGTATTCGAGAACGAGAGCAGATTCATTCCCTGACTTATGAACAAAGACGTCAATATCTATCTCGATATCGTGACAATTATATACAACAACAATTGAGAACATAAAATTGTAATCCTTCTATCACAATTTTACAAATTCATATATTTTACCAAACTAAAATATCTACCAATATTGCACCAATGAATCCCTAATTTTACTATTGCACACATATAGAGCTGTCTCTACAAGTAGGAATATCAAGAAGATAAAGCAAATATTTACTATGTTACAAGATTTGTTAGTGAAATATTTGTCTGTAAATTATTACACACTTAGATGTGTATAAGAGATAATGAGCTATGATTTATGAGCATATATTAATATCATTCTTTTGGAGCAACATTTAAATTTTATAGATTCTAGATCTGTCACCATTCGAGGGACAACTCGACTCATACCAATAACTCATACCCTGGAGATAATCAAAACTCTCTATATTTGAACAAGGTAGTACAAGTCGAGCAGTACATACAGATGTGTATGATTTAATCACATATAGCCACATAATATTAATTATCAACACAATGTATCTGTCAATTATAAATATATTGACAGGTAATAGTGAGTGCAGATCATCTAATATGACTGTTTAACTACGACTCTGAAATGAAGGACCACAAGTGCTAGAATCTATACACGCTGAAACAATTCTAGGTATTCCATTATATACATCAAATATTTATTTATTACAAAAAACAAACAAACATTGTACGATATTTATTAAACTGTTAAATAAATGTTTCATATTTAACACCAAATTAAAAAATTCACAATTCATTACATATTCTTTATTTTCAACAATATACTACATGATAATTAATTATTAAAAAATCTACTGACTATCTCAGTCAATATACTACATGCTTTCCTGTGATTGCACACAAACCAATTTACGTACAACTATAAAAATAACATATTCATACTCTAACTATTAAAAACATAAAATTCGATGTGAAACAGATATTATGGATGCACACACTATTACTTCAACTACGAATTATCAAAGTATAGTGGATCGTGTAGACAATGGAAAGATTATTCCAAATATTTTAATTTATTTAGTCAAGATTAAACTAAATTAATTGTATTGATTAATTAAATTAAACTTGTACGTCCATTGAATGTTTGGATTAATTGTAATTGTGCTTTAAATCAAATTAAAAGTCCGATGTCCATTTAAGTTGAAGTGGGTAAATTAATTTAATTAATTCATCAATGGGTTATTTGAGCTAACCCATTTGTAAAGCCTATAAGAAACAGACTCGTTCAGGATCAAATTGTATATTGATGAATTAATTAAATTAATAGCAAACGTGAAATTGAAGACGTCGTACCAATTATGGCTATAAATAGGGCTCTCTCCTCAAGTCAAGAGACAAATTCAAAATTTCCAAGTGTTGGAGAAACTTTACCAAATTCTCAAGAGCTTTCTCTCTCAAATTTCCTCAAATCTAAATCCAAGTCCAAATCAAATCCAAATCCTACCATTCGCATTGAGGACTTGAAGATTGAAGATTCAAGTGTTTGGTACGACGTCTTCAATTTCACGTTTGCTAACAATCAAATTATGAGAAAGGTCAACTTCAATCCAAGAACAAGCCTTTGGCTCTTGAATCAAATCTTTTGAAGAGAAGAATCAAGTGATTATTTTCTTTGTTTAAGAAATTTATTCAAAGATTGTAACTTTTATTCTTAACTTAATGAATTCAATATTTAGGTATTCGTTTTTCTTGTCTTTTATTTGCAGCCACAAAATTTGTGTGTACAAGCCAAAGAGGTACATATAACATAGTATGGGATGTGTATGAACAATTTGGCAATCCAAGATTCCAATTGCCACAATATCGAACGTGTCCTTGATTGTTCTGAGACATTGTCTTTATATGTCAAATGATTCAAAGGAGTGTTGATATAGATGGCAAGATAATCTTGCCATTTAAACAACACAGTGTAGATATCTCATCTTATACACATCTAGATGTGTATAAGAGACAGATGCTTGAAAGAACAATTAAGATTCTTAAATCACATTTACTCATTCACATCCACAGGTGTACACCTCGATGAAAATATTAACAGAGGTAGTGAAATGTATTCCTTCAGAGGTCAAGGTTCCATATATCACAAAATCTGGAATCCTACTGCCATCCACAAATAGTAAATTTTGATATATCCAAAACTATATATGGGATACTAAGCACAAATAGAGAATAAGGTTGCTGCGAAGCTTGCAAGTCTTGCAGACTCATTTGTCTAAAAAAATAAAGAGAATTCTTGATGAGTATAATCTTTTTGTTTTAATTTTTAGACAATTGAGTCTGTCAAGACTTGCCAAATTGCAAGCTTATCATCAAACGACAACTTGACTAATCGTCACCAATACGTTTACCTACAATGTACGAAGTTGCAACAATTATTCTTGGTGGAGAAGAGATGAGTCAACTAATTTATAGTATTTAATTGTTCATTAAAATAAAGTGTAACTTCTAAATGTTATTGACATCTAGATGTGTATAAGAGACACTCATTATACATATATCGAGGACTCCCAGACATGAAAGATGGGTTACTTTGTTTCACAGTGATATTTAAGCTTGAACATGTTATGAATTTTATGCATACTATTTGCATATATACACATCAAGATATTTTCTTATTCTACAACAATATTTTAATTAATGTGACAACTATTAATTAATGAAAACCTAGATTCAACCACATAACACATCTATGTATTTATTTCAAGCTACACGTCCTCTGCAACAATATGTAGTTGACAATTATGTCAAAATAGAAGGTCATAATTTACAATAGATACATCAACCAACATGTCATAAGATTAGAACTATATCAAGGATTACAAGATGCACTTCAAAATAGTGAAACAGATACATATTAGAAAATAACACCAGATATTACACTGCTTTCAAAATTACTTATCATATTGCCTAAACTAAATTTATTCCATACATCAGGAAATGTTGGGCAAAGAACCATTTTTCCCTCATCTTTCATTGGGAGTCCTCGATATATATACCAATGCTATCAAAGTGCAATGGCATTGGTTCAAAAAATTGACACGCCAGATTTAATGCTTACCATGACTTGCAATCCATATCATCATGAAATAAGAGATGAATTGCTCCTAGATAAAGTATCTGTTTCACATAGAAGATGCGTGTTAGAAGTCTCTTCTATGCAAATCTAATGAATTCAAGAATGATATAGTACAATAAAGTATAGTCTATGGAAATGTATTAGCTTATACTTATATCATTGAATACCAAATATGAGGCTTGCCACATACTCATATGGTTATCATTTTTGTTGAAAGTGACAAACTAAGGACACTAGAAGATTTTGATAGAGTTATAAGAGTAGAAATACTGAACAAACAGGATGAGCCTCAATTATGTGAAGCTATATATGATTCATGGTCGTTGCGAAGATAGAAATCCTAATAATCCATGCATGAGATATGGTAAATGCAAGAAAAAATCCCCAAAGCCTTTCTCCACAAGTAGCTAAATTGCATACGATATTCATTTCCAATTCTGAAGGCACAATGCAACCCAATACCAGTTGATAGTGACTGCCAATTCTGGGTTGACAATGGTTGGGTTGTCAGGTACAACTCTTGGTTACTTTTGAAATATGACTGCCATATTAATATAGAAGTTACGAGAACTGTAATATCTGTGAAATATTTGTATACATATGTATTCAAGTGTCCTGGTCGGGTAGAGGTAGAAATACATCCTGCTCCAAATTACGATGAAATCCAACAATTTGTTGATGGATGATGGAATCTTTATGGAAAACTTATGGATTCAAAATGAGTCATATGTATCCATCAATCATTAGATTACATATTCATTTGTCGGGCATGCAAGAAGTGCATTTTGGACCACAAAAAGGGTTGAAGAAATCTTGGACAATGAACAAAGTTCAAAAACAATGCTAACTGAATTCTTCACAAAGAATCGGGAATTACAAGATTTAGCGACTGATCAAGGAAACCAGGAACCACTTGCTTACTTATATAGTGAATTTCCTGAATATTTTATTTGGCATCAAAATACAAAAGCACAGACTGTGAGAGAATCATGCAATAAAGTTATTGGTAGGATGTATATTGTACAATCTGAAGTAGAAAGGTTCTACCTTCGAGTCACTAGAAGGATAGGAAGATAGGTGAGTTTTTTTTTTTTAAATGTTCTATCTTCGAATCCTGCTTAATCATGTTACAAATCCCAAATATACTTTTGAATACCTATTAATGGTTAATGGGATAACTTACAACTCTTTTAAAGAAGTAGTAGAGGCTTTGAGTAATGTCTCTTATACACAGGCAATGCTGTATATTCAACAAGCTCCGATCGTATGCCTTTTGCATTTAAAAGATAATTTTTCTAGTTTTAGTTCTTTGTGAACCAACTGGAGCGCATGAGCTATGGGATGAGTTCTTCGTACTCATGCTTGATCAATCTAATCCAATCCATCAAGGGAACAACGTCATTTCTATCAATAGCTTTCTACAAGAATTGAGAAAAATGTTGCGCAAATACAATAGGGATATTTTAGAATTTGATTTATTATCAGTCCCTAAAGATTGTGACACCAATACCTTTTTCAAGAGTTATCGAAGATGAACTCTTAGTTGGCATACTTGACGAGGATATCAAATCAATAGAACATTTGAATTCTGACTAGCATAATGCATTTCAAGCTATTACTTCAGTCATCGAGTGTAAGGATAAAAATGCAAATATTAATTCTTTGTCGATGGTCCAAGAGGATTAGGTAAAACTTTCTTATATCGCGCTCTTTTAGCTTACCTACGGAGAAAAGGTCATAGTGTTATTGCTACAGAAACATCCGGAATTGCAGTTGTCTCTTACTACACATGGTAGATGTGCTATTCAAGAGACAGAATACAGGTAGTCGCGATCTGAGCCTATATAGAACAAGTAAGAAATCTAATCTTGCTAAGTTGTTGAGGCATACTAGTGTTATAATGTGGGATGAAGCCCTAATGAGTAATCGATACGTGTTTGAAGCTTTAGATAAAAATTAAGGGACATTTTAGCATCTCAGTTACTTTTTGGAGAAAAAGTACTAATTTTAGGGGTGACTTTAGACAAGTTTTGTGTACTTGTTAAGAAAGGATCTCGAAATCAACAATTAGCTGCGAGTGTATCTAAATTTTCATTCTAGCATGAAGTTTATTTCTTAACATATTGTTGTTACAAAATATAAATCATTGAATGACTCACTTCTCTCTGAATGTTTGTTGAACATCTAGAATGACACAGTGTACTACCATGGGAGAGTTCGTCTCTTGCCTACACCAATGGTCATGTGTATTGTGAAAATGAAAACTCGATTTCTATTTTAGTTGATTAATATTTTCAAATATGATTGAACATGCAAATGATCGAACTTACATGGTTGGAAGAGCAATCATCATCACTACCAAAAACACAAATGTTGACAATCTTAATCAGATTGTGATACAATTTTTCTCAATTTTGTTATTTGGATGTTCAGATCATATTAGATGTGTATAAGAGACAGGGGATATGAACAACTCTCAATAATAATGTAGTAGTGGTGAGTGCATGTCATCCCACAGAGAACAGAGTTTATTCTTGTGCTAAACCAAAAAAAAGGAGATTTTGAATGCTTTTAAACTAAAAATTAAAACAAATAAGTAAATTGAAGAGAATTCTATTTAAGAAGAATCTTGGTTTTGCTCATATCCACCATGCAAATTTTACTAGTCGATTATATCATTGACACCAAAAATAATTCAAGTTCTATACCAAGCACTAATTGAAGAATTAACCTGAATTCCAATTCAAAGTTGATTCTTATTTCTTTCTAAAGTTGGCTAATTTTCAACACGCGATCCAATTAACCCTAACCATTAATTTAATCCAGACATACGTCAAAGATTAATTAATAGAAGCATTAAAATCAACAAGAATAATTAGGCTAATTAAACATAAACATATGCGGTTATGCCTATTAGTTGATTATTTTTCCTAAATTCAATAATACTAATTTATTGAATTAGGGTGTATAATTTACCTGCTTGTTTAAGTTGAATTAAGTACTACGCGGTTAAATTTTGTTGCAATAGATTAATTCCAATAACTTAATTATTCGGAGCAATAATAAGTTAAAAGACAATATCTATGAGCTGTCTCTTATACACATCTAGATGTGTATAAGATTACTTTTCTACAATTATATTTATGATTATTCTTTTTAACTATGTCTATCTCTTACAGACCATCTAGATGTTCGATCAAGAACAAGGATTTAGGCACCAAGTGCTATGAAAGAATAACCAAGCATTTCTTTTGCTGAAAACCCTAGCTAAAACAAAGAAAAAAAAGTGTCGACCCCCTTCTAATCAACCTAAATGGGATATTTATAATGACTACTAGGGTTACAATCCTTGTCTAAGGATAAGAATGTGAAATAATATGAACAAGAGTCCAACCGGGCGAAGAAATTGGCCGAGAATTAAAAAATCATCCAACTTCACTATTTCGGGCGCACATGTGCTGCCTAATTGCACGCATGTGTGCCCTAGGTAGTGCTGAAATTTTCCCTTCTAGACATAGCGCGAATAAGAGACAGGTTATTAGTGTGTATCTAGAATGGCTTCATACTCATGCATGTTTCACCCTTAGCATTTTCTTTCATCTTTTCCATCTTTTTCAACTCTTTTTCACTTTAACCCTACAAAAACTAAGAATAACCAAATTAAACTCAATAATAACGCAAATCTTTCTTACAACACATAAAAACGTGATAAATGACACATTAAATATAGCACAATTATGAACTCATCAAGTGACCCCACACTTCGCCTTTAATCGTCTTCGAGCAAACATAAAATTAAATCATATAAGCATAACACATTCCACCCAACATATTTCCTAAAATATCCACATAAATAATCAATAATAAATCCACCAATCAAAGTAGTCTAAGAATCTAGGAGATCAAATGCTAATAAATACGAAAACATAAAATTCGTGTGTATGTGTATATATCCAGGTGTACATCACTAGTACCTGCGTGTTTATATGTTGCGGGTAGTATCTACCACTGGTACCCATACTATGAGCGGACAACTCACTCTTCTTACATCCCTCGACTAATCTAGACAACCAATTCTATTTAAATTAGGTAGGACTTTTGGCTCGAACTATAGGTTAGGATATTAGTTAGCCAAAGAAGGGATGTGATATAACAAATAAGAACAAGAGCTTTATAATAATGGTGGCCACACATTAAAATAAAACTTTTCTTCAAATGTGAAACTTCATATATCCACAACCCCACACTTGAGTAACAAATACCCATGAAAAATTCCAAACAACCAACAAGCATATAAGTCCCCCTTTCTCCAATTGGCCAAACATGCCAACCTCCTTCCGGATATATATACATCACATCATTATTTTATTTTTTATGTCCGCTCATAGTATGGGTACCAGTGGTAGATACTACCCGCAACATATAAACACGCAGGTACTAGTGATGTACACTACCTGCAAATATATTTAAATGTACACCAGCCACTTTTTACAAACTGCTACCCTTATATCCCCTTACATATAATGTGCACCATAAAACTCTTAAGGGGATAAGAAAAAGAAATATTAAACTCAATAAGGGTATGTAACTAAGTTTAAGTGAAAGAAGCTGAATGACGTTTCTCTTCACAAGAATAAGGCTCAAGCAAGGTACCTAGAAATAAATTGTTAGAATAGTTGGTTAGAAAGGCTCAACAAACGAAAAAGGCACTACCCTCATTTTTAAACTAAGTTGGGTCGTCTAAGAATTCGCTTCAAAAATGTAATAAAGCAAGTTTTTGGGATGCAACATAATTGAGTCTACATAAATTTCTCTAAATATCTCAAATCAAAATTAATGTATGGCTTAGTGCTCAAAAATTTTGAAAATGATGAATGAAAAATATTAACACGGACCATTCATTCATGCATGGCTCAATTAAAGATTTATTATGCAAAAAAATAGGGAAAATATGTTAAGCAAAAAATTTTCATTTGGGCAAAATTTTTCAAAAAATGGTCAAATAATCCACCAAAAATTTTCAAAAATTTTAGCCAGCTCTCATATCAAAAGAAAATTTAAAATATTGCAACAAAATTGAGCAAAATATACCAAACAACTTAAAAATCCAAATAACTCCTCACCCCGCACTTAAAAATAAGCATTGTTCTCAATTGCAAAAATAAAAGCATTAAGAATGTCTCTTATACACATCTAGATGTTTATAAGAGACAATTCGTAAGGGAGTAAGTTTTTTCTTGATTATTGTATGATCCTTTTCTTGCTAGAATAACTTAAGTTTTTCCGAACTAACAAATAATTCCCTTGAGATAATAAGAAAAACAAGAATATTGTAGAAAAGGATCATACAATAATCAAGAAAAAACTTACTCCCTTAAGGGAATACACGACCAAAAATAAATGAACATACCATGGTGAAAATGAAACCTAAAATGTCTAATCAGTGAAAACAACCAAACTGTTCAAGAAATCAACTTGCAAAATTAAAAGTTATCAACAAAATGGCCCTAAACATAGGGCATTAAACACATAAAAGCTCATGGGGCATTTGGCCCCAAATCCTGCGAAAAAGGAGGAAAAGGTGGAAATATCGATGATTCTCTCCCCACTCCCTTTCAAAGGACCATTTTATCAGTTTAACTTACCAATTAAGTTGATTTCCTACACTAATAACACAATAAAACTAAGCTAACCCTAAAAATAAAATAAATAGAAATAAGATTTTAAGAATAAATAAACAAAATAAAATTTAAATGAACATGGGTGATCCCATATAAGAGCTATTTCACATTCACAACCCATGTCTGTTAACAGACAGGTAAATTCCTCATGACCCTTAAGAGACTCGATTATATCGAACTCTTTACGAGTCACTTCTTGATTTTCAACTCTTAAGGTCAATCCAAAAGAGAATGTAGGGTATTCAGGCACCACAATACAATCTCTGTTAACAGCCAAGTGATCCTTCACAGTAGTTAGAATCTCTTGTGCTTCATCCATAGCTAAGTCTAAAACCTTGATTGGCTCCTGCTCTAGAAGATCTTGAGGCATTGAAATCAGAAGCAATGAACTAGAGTCATCCTTAATAAGCTCATCGTCTACTAATCCTATCTCTAGTTCTTGCTCCTTTCCTTCATCTTCTCCATCCTCAATCACTTAAAATTCTAGTCTACTTATAGAAGAATTCAGTATGACTTAGTTGATTTTCCAAGCTTTGCAGGCTGGTTCTTGTTCCCTGTACAAATGTGTATAAGTATTATCTAGATGTGTATAAGAGATTAAATCTCCATTGATTACCAGTTTGGATATAGGGTTGTTGTAGCATGTGTGGATATATACACGGAAGACCTTGTGATGGATAACCCAACTCAGGATTATCTATCCATCCTTGATTGTACTTATACGTGTAGGGGTCATACCAACCTTGTGCAGCTAATTGTTCGATAATGAAATTGGAACAATAAACCTCATGCGAATTGGTAATCATGATGGAGATCAAAAAGAGATAATGTAATAAGTATATACAGTTAAATACAAAAATTTATTCACAAAAATAAATCAAATCGTTCCCCGGCAATAGTGCCAAAATTTTTGGTCTATTCTGTCGCGGGCACCCAAAATGAACAACTCTCAATAATAATGTAATAGTGGTGAGTACATGTCGTCCCACTGTGTATACTTATTACTTTATCTCTTTTTGATAAACGAACTGACTGTCTTTTTATTGCTTTTAGATGTGTATAAGAGACAGATCTGATACTAATGAAATTCGCTCTGAGGTTTATTTCTCCATTTTGGTCATATACACCATGCAAATTTTACTAGTTGATCATTGACACCAAAAATAAATTCAAGTTCTATACCAAGCACTAATTAAAGAATTAACATGAATTCCAATTCAAAGTTGATTCTTATTTCTTTCTAAAGTTGGCTAATTTTTAACACGCGAATTCCAATTAACCCTAACTCTTAATTTAATCCAGACATGCGCCAAAGATTAATTAACAAAAGCATTAAAATCAACATGAACAATTAGGCTAATTAAATATATACACACGCGATTATGCCTATTAGTTGAATATTTTTCCTAAATTCAATAACACTAATCGAGCAATTATCAAATTTAGTTGCTTCACATGTGAATTAGAGACATGCGCTGGGGTTGTGCAGCGCATAGTCAAATCTACTAGAAGGGAAGCCTTTATTTCCTGAATTTATTCACATGCGCACAAAGGAAAAGATTCATCATAAATTTAATCGCAGAAAAATAATCAATACTTGATATAAAAGTGAATAAATTCAAGAACAAAAAGGCTTCCAATATAGTAGATTTGACTATGGTTTCAAATCGCTCGACCAAGAAAAACCGGATTTAGGCATTAAGTGCAATGAAAGAATAACCAAGAATTTTCTCTGCTGAAAATCCTAGCTAAAACAAAGAAAAAAAAGTGTCGACCCCCTTCTAATCATCCTAAATGGGGTATTTATAATGACTTCTAGAGTTACAATCATTGTCTAAGGATAAGAATTTGAAATCGTATGAAAAAGAGTCCAACCGGGCGAAGAAATCAGCCGTGAAATTAAAAAATCATGCAACTTCATTCTTTCGGATGGGATTGTGCTGCCTGATTGTGCGCATGTGCACCCTAGGCAATGCTGAATTTTCCCTTCTGGACACAGTGCACATGCGCTGCACAACCCCAGCGCATGTGTGTTGAGTTCAATGCTGCACTTCACTTTCAACTTCAATTTTGACCTTGATGCTTTTGGAATTTGGAAAAGTGTAAAACACAAAAATTATAGCTATATTTCTTAGATTTCTAACACATTTTGAATCACTTCAATCGGAGCTTGGACTCAAAAGTTAAACTTAAATGATACGAAACAGTATCCAGAATAAATTTATACTCGTGCATGTTTCGCTGCTAGCATTTTCTTTCATCTTTTTCATCTTTTTCAACTCTTTTTCACTTTTACCCTACAAAAACTAAGAATAACCAAATTAAACTCAACAATAACTCAAATCTTACTTACAACACATAAAAATGTAGTAAATGATACATTAAATATAACACAATTATGAACTCATCATATACACTATGGGATTCAGTTAATGGTGACAACCAAAATCTTTATCAACAAGAGTTCTTAAATACTCTTTACCCGTGTGGTATGCCACCACATAAATTAATATTTAAACGTGATTGCCTAATCATGCTTAACGAAATAAAATTCTAAATTGTCTAAGGATTAGAACAGAAGGTTATGATTTGAAACCAATTTTCATAAATGTAATTATTGCATCTGGTCATTCTGAAGGTATTAGTGCTAAAGATAGCGAACTTCTTTTTGTATTAAAAAAGAAGCAGTTTCCAATACATCGCTTAAACTTTGCATTCACAATAAATAAAGTTCAAGGATAAACAATTCTTAATGTCGGAATTTTCCTTCGAATCATGTCTTCAACCATAGTTAGTTATATGTAGCCCTTTCTAATGGTGTGTCAGAAAGCACTACAAAGGTTTTGATAAAAATAAAAATAGATTAAAAAATATAGAGTATTGTACACAAAGAACATTGTGTATACAAATTTTTTCTTTTATGCAATCTTTTTTAGTATAATATCCCAGGTAGCACACGTGTCATTGTATTCCTCCACTCATCACATCTAGATTCAAAATAATTTTCAATTTTATGTGTACATGAAATCTATACTCAATATATTTTTGCGGAACATTTTATTATTGCATAAAAGTTTTCAATTTTTCTCTACATAACAATTTGTTATAATATTTCAGGAATTCCAATAAATTAAGAAATCATACATCACTTGAAAAAAAAATAAAATGGATGTTTGGTATTCTTAGAAGAAGCTAAACAACCAAGATTAATTTCCTTCCAAGATTTGTTCAAAGAAAACAAACAACAACCTCAATATTATAAAAAAAAAAAAAGTAACAGATTATTCTTAAAAGCATATTATTATTAAACTAATATTTCATCCTTAAAAAAAGTAACAAAGGATGCAGATATTAAGTCCAGGATGAAAGACTACTGTTCATATAAATGGTTCCAATATGGGACGATCCATACTACAATAGTACGAAAGCAAAAATGACAGTATCTTTTCAAACTTTAAAATAAATACAAAATTTATAATTGCTTTGTACTCTACAACAATTTTGTGAATCAATAGGTTAAAGAAAATTGCATAGATAGATGGATGAAATTTAACACAGGTATAAATCATAAAATTAATCAAAAAACATGCCTCATATTAAGAACTCATTCATTTAATACATTCATCTTTGGATATGTAGAAAGGGATTAAAGAGCGAAGGAATATGAATGAGGAAAAATTATTTTGGTATCTAACCCATTTGTGACTAAAAGTTTACACTCAACATCGGCACATCTTATACTTGCCTTTACATAAAATACATGAAAATTAATAATATTATATTTCCTTCACTGTAGAAAATATAGATGTAAAGCATATAATAATGGCATATTAGTAAGCAATATTTCAAATACAATTTACATTTCATTAGTATATAGACACTTTTCCTTTGTATTTGGAATAATTTGAAATAAAGTACTATAAGAAATTTGAAAAACAATGGTAGAACAAAGTTTAAAATACAAAAACGACTGCAGAATTGCCACAAGGTAGCCTTCTTCATCTATTCATTTGTTCTGTATCATATATTGAATGCAACTTTACCCATTTATATCTATTGTAACATCTTTGACAATAAAGAGGAAGTTAGATGGTAAGATATTTCATTTATGACCTATTGGTCATGAGTTCGATCACTAAAGAGTAGGAATAAAGTATAAGGAGCGTGGTTTTTTTTTAAAAATATATTGTTAACTATGGTATCTTGTGCGTCGTTATTTGAAGATGAAAATGTTATTCCACCAATGTCCAACCAAGTCAATGAAGAAATACGTTTACTAAAGGATCAGGACTAAAAAAGACATTTAAAAATGCTAACTATCAATTCCCTTTATAAATATAATTTAATTACAAATAATGTAGCATCTAAATTATGAGTAAGTCTCGGTTACTCACTCTGTATTGTGGAGTGGGTATGACAACCGTAAAATAACAGAAAAGCACATGGGTCTAATAACTTTTCAATTTTCCAATTGTCTCTAATACCCAATCCGCATTGCAGTGAGTAGTAAAGAAGTTTTAGTAAATTACAGTATATGCCCATATTTTTTAGCAAATTATATATGCTTGCCGTAAATACGTATTCATCAAACATATTAGCGGTGTAAATGAATAGAATCGAACATGAATAGTACTCTACTCGAACTCAAATGAAATTTTTTTTATGATACTCGAACTCGAGTTTGAACGAGTTTTAAAATTTGAATTCGAACTCGAATTCGAAAAATTTGATGTAGTTCGAATTTGATTCAAGAATCTCGCTTGAAAATAAGTAAAACAATTTCGAATTCGTCGGGTAATTCTAGTTTTTCGTAGATAAAAAAAGTAATTTTTGTAAAGGGTGACATTTTAGTAATTTTACCTGTAATAAAAAATTAAAAATATTATATAATGTTCGAAAAATTTGACGAATATTTGAACATAACTCGAGATTTACTCATTAAGAATTTTGAATTCAAACTCAATCAACTCAATCTGGAATCGAATTTTTAATCTAAGTATTTAACAACTCAGTTCGTTTACCTCCTACAACATATAATTTAACAAAATAAATACTTTATATCGTGTGTAACAAAATAAATCTGGATGGATATCTTATTAGTCTGTTGCCACATAGCCATCAAACCTAAGATACTAAACAATATACAACTGGTCCCAGATAAGGCGCACCACCCGTCACGCTCCTCGCCCTCATTCATCTCTCTTGCACAAAAACGGTTAGATTTCACTACTAATTGGAAAACTATAAGCTGGGTTTTAAACTAATGAAAACCAGCAGGTAAGACTGATTTCATTTCCTTACTTTTGAATCCCCAATTATTATTATTATTATTTTTTATTTTTCTTTTATTGTTTTCTTATTGCTATCCAAGTAGCTCCATTTTTCTTTAAGCTCCCCAACCAAGCCATTGATGAATTTACTATTGTTTCTGCAGGCACATTTCATAAATTGCTGAATAATTATGAATATCATGATGGCTTCAACAGTTTCCCCAGTCAAATTTGACTATGTTGGTCTAAAACAAACACCTGTTTGTGATGGCAACTTCTTGAGTTTAAGGCCATCATCTGTATCAGTCAAACAAAGGAGAAGCCCAAATTTTGTAATCAGAGCAAGTGAAATTCATAATAATGGCCCCATCAAGAAATTGGGATTGTCTGATGCAGAGTGCGAAGATGCTGTGGTCGCCGGAAATGTGCCAGAGGCTCCCCCAATACCACCCAAACCTGCCGCGCCTTCCGGCACCCCTGTGGTACCCTCGCTTGTACCAGTTTTCAAATTCACAAATTAATTTTGTCTTTTTTGTTTTTTTTTTTTTTGGTTTTTGTTTTTGTGTTTGTCAGATCTTGCTGTGTTATAGAAGTTGAGTTCATTTAGATCTTGGTGTCCATTTTGGATGGGTGGATTTGAATTGCATGGTAGATTTAAAATGAATGTAATTTAAGGTGAATTTGAAATTCACTTATTGTATTTGGATGGGTGGATTTGAATTGAGAAAAGTATTGGATTTGAATTGGGTGGATTTGAAATGACATGAAATTTGGGTGAATTTCAAACTCTCATTTGAGTGGAAATAAGGCTTGGTTTAGTTTGTTTGTCAAAGTTCATGTAACCATTAAAATTACATTGTCAATTGTTAATGGATTTCAAATCCACAATTAAATGTTCAGATTAAATTGTTTAGATAACTTATTATGGATTAGGATTTCAAATCAAATCCACCCAAATCCCTCCATCCAAACACAAACTAAAATTACTTGAATTCCAAACAAGTGTATATGTAATTGATTTGATGGAGGCATCCACAATTAAATCAATTAATTGTTGGATGGTGGGATTTGGGTGGATTTGATTTGAAATCCTAATCCATAATAAGTTATCCAAACAAGTTAATTGATTTAATTGTGGATTTGAAATCCACCAACAATTATGAGTGTAATTTTAATGGTTAAATGCTTGTGTTTGTGTTTCGATGGAGGGATTTGGGTGGATTTGATTTGAAATCCTAATCCATAATAAATTATCCAAACAAGTATAATTGATTTAATTGTGGATTTGAATTCCACCAACAATTGTGAGTGTAATTTTAATGGTTAAATGAGAGGATTTGAAATTCACCCAAATTTCAAATCCATTCATTTCAAATACTTTCTCCAATTCAAATCCACCCATCCAAACACAATCGTATTTTAATCATTAAAGTCTCTATCCTACTTGATGATGGATTTGAAAATCCGAACCAAGTTCCATAAGTTGTTTGGATAAGTTATGAGATATTTCGATACTTTCAAATCCAAATCCATGCATATCCATCTATCCAAAGCGGACAATGACATTATTTGGATTTGAACTGTTGCAGCTAAATAGTTGGGACGATGCAAAGGAAGCGTACTAAGGACAAGAATCCCTCAGGGTTCTGTAGTCTAAGAGGGCTAGAGGAAAGCTGACTAGAGATACTTGCTACAGATTCTAAGAACTAATGGTTCAAAGAGGCAGATAGGTTTTCTTTCAAAGTGAAGGTGGTTAATATATTGATACCATCTTTGGACTCTCTAGGACCTTCTTTGCTCTTAGCATTTTGATCTTGGCAAATAAGCATTTATCTCTAGGATTCCATTGGGTATTTTCCTAAGTAATGATTAAGAGCTCATAGCAATGGAAAGTGACAATTCTTTAAAGGTTTATGAAGACTCTAGCTTAATGCAGATACTCCTGTTTCAGTTATGAATTTAGGACGTATGTTCTCATATGAGATGCATATAGCTTTGTGCTTTTGCGGTAGGTGCCGAGTCCTCCATTAGTCCATATTTGGGGTGCCAACTGTAATACCTTGTAGCAATTTCACCTTCAGTAGCTGTTGACACTATTTTAGAGTATTAAGGATGTCTTCAAGTGTTTTGCCAAAAAAATCCATAGAACTAGGCATTAGTGAATGCAAATAAGTAGCAGGAATAGAAGATTTGGTTCATGTTATTTTGTTGGCTTCAGTTTCCCGGTGTTTGGGTTCATTTGGTTTTATTTAATAAGTTTTATATGTTACCTTAAAAGGGTCTTTCTGCTAGCAACTTTTTAGTGTTTGAACAGGATTTGGAAAATATTCTCTAACAATAGCATTTGTGTGCTTTCCTTCTCTAAGACTATTAGTACCAGATCTTCGTGAATCACGATTTTATAACAACTGCAGTAGGAAGCTGACCGGAAATAACAGTAAAGAGTGTAATTGTGCTTAGAAAACACAATAAATTGTTACAGCATTGATGATAGTTTTGCAAATGTGGCTTTTGCAAGAGACAGCATCAAAAAAAAAAAAAAACATGGAAACAATCTGGGAATGTTTAAAGCATTTTTAATTCCTCTAGCCCTTCTTTTCCTCCCTTTCTTACTAATATCAATCCAAACAAAACTCCGAATAACACCTAATCCTCTCCCTTGTCTTCCTTCTCAAATACTCAATCCATAGGTTGTTATTGCCATGTCTTTTGTAGCATATTCGCAATATTGATTGTGGATCATGTCTAAAGTGGACTAGTGCATGATTAATGGTTATAATTTGAGGCTATTATTTAATAATATTGACATAATTCTATATCAATTTTGAGCAACGAGAGGCATTTGGATATTCATAATTTTGTCCAATTATTAATTCTTCTAGATGTTTATAGTATTTTTTTGGTTCTCTTGATTGCAAATCTGTACCATATAATATGAACTTGTGCATCAGCGGCTAAGACCAAAGATGTGTATAAGAGACAGCACTAGTAGGCAAGAACACCCGAATATGCTACAAAAGACATGGCAATAACAACTCTACTGTCTTATCAACTTTTCATTCATGAAGGTTGGTGACAGTAGCACTCTTTATTTGTGTGTTTCTCCGTCTTTATCTAATGCGCATGTCTTTCTACAACTTCATGTAGTTGTTTATGCATTAGTTTCATAGACAATATTGGGTGTTCTTGCCTACTAGTGTGTGCAGAAGAATGAAAGGATCCGACCTGTTACAGGGGTTGTGTAAGTCAACAGTACCCATGAAAAGTAATATGGAGTAATCAGCGGGGAAGAAGAAGGATCTCATAAAATCTTAAGAACAAGGAAAAACAAGATAAACTTTAAAAAAAAAAATAATGAAAATTTATTCATCAAATTTCTGTCTAAATAGCTCTATAACAATGGTTCCTTATGGATAGGCAGTATTTGGATGCATCATTCTTATTTGGAATATAACAAAAATAAAATAAAATTGAATAAGTGTTTGGATGGTAAATACTGCAAATAATTTTTGTGTATAAGCGTTTGGATAGATTTTTTTTACACTAAAATACAAAATAGGTACGTGAAAGTTGAATGAAAAATTTATATAAAAAAAGCATTCTAGTTCGGATTTCATTATTATAAGGACAAATATTAAAACCATTTTATGTAGTTGCCTTCTCGTTATTTGAAACTTGAATGCGTAAAACGAGCCAAATATATATGCATATTTTCAATATTGACATGAAATATTTAAAAATATGGCAAAAAATTCCGTTAATAAGTTTTAAATAATATTGGTGTTTGTTGGGATTGATTTTCTCCAAAACATTAAGAAAAACCAAGCAAAAACCCCCAAAAAAATAATAATAATAAAACTATGAATTGTGCATACAACAAGAAGATGGGGAACTTTGGACCTGTAGTTCGGCCCATTTGAGTTTGGACTTCTGAATCCATTAACTTAATTCAGACATTTGAAATATACATCGTTGCGACTGAAGAGTGATACACTGTAGCTTCTTTGATGTTCTTCTTTTCCAGTATTACCAATAATCCATTTAACATTCGAAGTCAAACAAATAAAATCCAATGAAACCATTGAATATTGGGAGAATGATTTAAATAATGAATAGTGTCAAAATTTTTTGAATAGTGTAAATAATGAATAGGTGAAGAAAATTTTGAATTGGGTAAATAATGAATAGTGTTGGAGGGGAAAAAAAGCAAAAAATTGACCAGATAATACTTCACTTGACCAAACATCATTTACCAAATAAATGAACAGTAAAATATAAGTCGCAAAGGACTAACAAAATAGAATCCCATTGTAATTGGGATTGCTGTTTCCCTATCCTAAGGCTCTAATTATGAACCTAATACAATTAGAATATTGCTTAAAGACGTTAAGAAACACAATTGCTGAAATTTCCAGCAATAAAGAATTTAACATCTAAAATTTGAGAAGGTATTAAAACTCGATGACACTTTATTTGACAATTAATTGGCATACTCCAGTTACTAAATAGGCTGCTTCCCTATGGGATGCTTGATTGAGAAGGTACTGAAACTCAATGACACTTAAATAGACAATCAGTTGGCATATTGCAAGCTACTAAATAGGCTAGCTATCTCTTATACACATCTAGATGTGTATAAGAGTATAAAAATCATGAAAATCTCTAACTATTGATTTACTTGAACTCTTCCTTGACTGCATCCTCCTGGGTTTGAAAAAACTCAGCCTCGAGTTTTAAAGAATTGAATAATGAAGAACTCAAAAGTCTGATATGGTTCTGTCCATGATTTAGAAAGATCACTGTAATTCCAAAAACTTCTCTTGCCATGTACTTGAGGTAGCAACAGAATAATCTCAGACGTCATGGGATGAATGTTGTGAAACGCTTCAATAACAAAGTCGCTTGTTGGAGAGAATTAAAACAAAAAATTACTCAAGGCTTTGTTCTTGAAGTTGCACCAGTTTTGACTCAACAAGATCTTCATTTAAAGTTGCCTTCATCACAGAGTCATCTTTCATGTAGTCATTACCACCTTGTTGAATTCTTGATGGACAGCCATAATTTTATCATCAATGATTTCATTTTGAGGGGGCAGATTAGGTAGAACACATTCTTCATGTTTAAGAAGTCCTTGAGTTGAACTTGTTTCAATTGGGCTTTTCCCAAACAATAAAGCCTCAAGTTTGTTGAATCTGTCAGCCATGCTTTTGAATCCATTTATCAATAGATTATTTCAGGGTTCCCAATTTTCTGTCAATATCTTGCACTTTATGATTAACAAAAGTGCAGCAATATTTTCTTTATATGCCTCATAACCCTTGTACAAAGTTTCAAACTTTGAAGAAAATTCAGCTTTGGTAATCATATTTGAACTTGAAGAAGAAGAAAATTATGGTTAAGAAAGATGAGAATGTTTGGCTCTGACACTAAATTTATGTAGGACAAGATTGGGGTGTTCTTGCCTACTGGCAGAAGAAAGAAAGGATTTGACCTGTTATCGGGGCGGGGAAGAAGAAGAAGGAATCTCAGAAAATCTTAAGAGGAAGGAAAACAAGATAAACTAAAACGAATATCTGAATATTTATTCATCAAATCTCTGTTTAAATAACTCTAACAATGACTATCTATAAGTTGCAAACCAGCTAACAAAATAGAATCCCTGTAGGATTGCTAGTTTCCTATTTTAAACATAACTAAAACTACTAGAACTTCCCTAAAACAACTAGACTCCAATTATGAACATAATACAATTAGAATACTGCTTAAGACTATAAGAAACACAATCAAGCATTGCTGAAATTTCCAGCACTAAAGAAAAGACTGAAATACCCTTTTAACATCTAAAATTTGAGAAGGTACAAAAACTAGATGAAACTTAAATATAGACAATTGATTGACATATTCCAGCTACCAAATATGCTGCTATTCGTCATGGGATGCCTGATTGAAGCTGGATAACAATCATGAAAACCTTTATATTTTGATTTTGTTGAACTCTTCCTTTACTGCATCAAAATATCTGTTCTTCATGAATCTCTGCCTTGGAATATAATTGATACCTGTGGTTTTCAAAATATTTACAGGTGAAGAAGACACACCAATTGGAGCAATGCCTGGGTGTTATAGGCTTGGATGGAGACATGGATTATTGAAAGAGGTTAATAAGCTCCTGCAAACTTCTTTTATCTTTGCGCATAGCCAAAAGTTTTATTTTGTTACTAATTTTATCTCCAATTTACCTTCATAACCATGTTTCTTTAAGCCTACTTTTGCTTGGACTTGATGATCACTAGCACATGTTTCAACTTATGGCTACTATATATATGTGAAATGTCAAGATTTATTCCATCATGGAGACTGAATGATTGGTATGATGCATGTCTTTTATGTTTGGTTATGAATGCCTAAGATTTGATGCAGCCTCATTTTAAGCAGCAAATCCTGTAAACATCTAGATGAAACTCCTAGATTTTCCTCTCTTCCTTCTTTACTTTTAGCATATTTTCTTCTTGTTTTTAAATAGTTTGATGATGTTCTATTTGGCTGTTCTTGGTACCTGTTATCCATAGTCAACAATACAATACTAGTGCATCTTTGCTCCATTGCTGCTGTGCCTATGATGCACATGCATTTTCTTTTCATATGAGATGCATGGTTTAGCCAAGTTTGTATTGGTTAAGTTAATCATCAAGGATTTGATTTAATTCATTGTTTTCTATTTGCCTTTTATGTGGTCAGTTAACATTGCTCACCATAGTTACTGGACACTCTCCCCACCCCTACGATCCAATACTGATCGAGATGCGTTTCAAAATACGATTCATTACGTCCCGATTTTGGTACGCATGATTCACGTTTCGGAACGTCAAGGGTAACAAATCCGTATTTATTGAGAAAATGAAAAAATATTCTTTAAATTTACCTAATTAGAACTATTTAGTATTGGATTGAGGATAATAATTCTTAAAACTTGAACATTTTCTTTTCTCTAGTCAATAAAAGTTAAAACATTTATTAGAAATTTAATTCTATATACTACAAACTACCTTCTTATCCCTATAATGTAGCAATTTTTTCTAAGAAATGGTGTACCACGACATATCGACTAAACTTACCTCTACGTATCCGATACTTTAAAAAGTAGTGAATCGCGTCCCCGTACCCGTACTGTATTTCCTAACGTACCGCGTTTCTAGTAACTATGTTGCTGACTATAAATGATATGGGCTTGTACTCTATGTCGTCATTTAACTTTTCACATTGTTTATAGATTATGGTAAAGCACAAATGAGAAATTTTCCATGAAAGTTTCATCTAGCATTGTGCAGTCTTTTGGTATCTTATCAACCTTTGCTTTTGATCCTTTTTTTTTTTTTTTTTTTTCCGAAGCCTGTGTGCCCTAGGTAATTTTGTTGTCAATGCCTAGTGCACATGTACATTTACATAGTTAATACAAAAAAAAAAAAAAATCATATTAGAATCTGCATTGATCCAAACTTCATGGATGCCCACTGCATTATAAGACTTCCTTTGGAGAAGAAAATTTTCCGAGCTAAGCAAAGAAGTTGTAGCTGAAGTCAGAATACATTAAATCAATTGTCAAGCTATATTGGTTGATGCGGATGACACACACAAATCGAGAAATGGTTGATGTATTCAACCAATGGATATACTATTCATAATGTTGCCTGTCAATAATGTTAGTTCACAAAGTTGGATAGATAGTATGGGGGAGGCCAAATCTAGAACAAGGAGTTATTGCCTACTACTTCAAGTATCATGGGTAGGTAACCCATGATCTTTATTAACTAGTTTTGAAATCCTTGGAAAATTCATGTGCGACTTCATCCGTTCACCACCCCTTCTCGCACGTGACTCGTGCTTTGTATGATGGCCATGAAACTGGGTCTAGTGACAAACTATGTTACATGGACTCTCTTCTACGAGATATTGAAATGGAGTCCATGATCTAATCTAAAGAAAGAAGGGCGGCTTGTCCCTAGACCATAGAATAGAGACAACGAGGGATGAGTACCCGTGGCTTGTCGTGTTGACATAGGTGTGGATGTGGGATCCGTGTCCGTATGGTCAAATTTCAATTAGATACTTTGACTTTTTTACCGAGCCAATAATTATTATCGACTTCAACATGGTTGTGACTTTATCACATGAAAGGATTGATGAGATAGGAAGGAAGATTAAATATGAGGGAGAAACATATAAGAATTGTATATCAAATCACTAAATCTTATCATAGTTATATCTTTCTAATATCTTCTTTTTCTTAGTGCACTACTATTCTTTAATACTACACAAAAATATATATTTTTTGAAAAATGAGTTATAAAATTATGTTAAATTGCTTTATGTCATCAAATTGCATTACTACTACACTAACTACACTAACATATACAAGCATACAAGACTTACCCCTGCACCCGTATTCGACTCTTTTAGAGTATCCCCATAGCCTCAATTTATGAAATTAACGAATCTGACACCTCGACATGTATCTGTACCCAACACCCGTATCCGAGTCCAGGTAACTTAGGCGAGGAACCCAAGTTGTTTTTGAAACTGTGAATGGGGGTTTTACAAATTAAACCCAAAGCCCAGATCCGATACCATGTGAAAGAACCTGGACAACCAACTAAAAACAAATTGGCAATGGGTGAACTGGCCCATGATATTTATTAATTCCTTCAAAAATTGAAGTGGGACTTTATCCCTTGACATACTGTCATATAAGGAAGCTAGGTTATCAACTGGTAGTTAACAAATCCTTTGAAGGTAGCTCTTACAAGCTTGTGCATATTTGATAAAATGGAAATGTATGTACTTGTTTTCAGTATATGCTGTTAATTAAGTACCCACTGAAGATCTAAGAGATAGGTTTTCAACTCAAAACCAATTGAGAGTGGCCTAAGATCTTTTTAACTTGTTTGCAAACCCTTGTAGACAGAATGATTTGGCATCTCAGTTGGTATGTTCTTTATTTGCTATAAGTGATAATCTTGTCAAGCAAACATTTTGTTTTGGCTCTTTGAAGTTATCATTGCGGAGTGATGTTCGACAGGTGGAATGTTGGTGTTGTGGGTGACATATTTAGTTCCAATGTTGATGAATTTTCCTTCATATTGATAAATGTTAAGCATTTTTTATTTTCTGTACCGAAACTGATGGTGAGATACATTTAGCTCTATCAATGAGAACCTTGGATCTGTCAGGTGATGTAAATTAACTTTGTGAAGGTGAACTCTTTTTGCTCTAGTCATTTTAGGGTCGATGGATTTTTACTATTGTAGGCTAACAAGCCTACCTGATTATTCCACAATTTTATGGATGTCCTTAATGAGCAAAATTTACTCTCTTTAAATTCATGACTTGGGGAACCCTTGGATTTTTAAATTTTATTCTTCCTATCGAAATGAATAGTTTATCATGTAACAATAACCGTGTCTTTGATGATCTTGCCTGCATTGGCTGAAGTAATCTATTCCCTGATCATGGAAAAGTAATTCAGTAAGGTACTCCTGGTGCAGGTCTCGAGAGCTCGAGATGTCGGTGTGAACAGCATTGTGCTCTTCCCTAAAGTTCCAGATGCTCTAAAGGTTCTAATTTCTTCTGTTTAAAATTCTCTTTTATGCTTAAGTAGATGAGATGTAATTAATCTTATTTCTTCAATTAGTCCCCCTCAGGAGATGAAGCCTACAATGAAAATGGATTAGTACCTCGAACTATTCGATTGCTCAAAGACAAGTATCCAGATCTTGTATGTTATAACATTCATTTCTTAAGACTTAAGGGGCTTTCCATCACAGATTGCTTGATTAGACTGAAGTTGAGTAATGTATATTATCTGGTGCTTCTTTTAATAGATTATCTACACAGATGTTGCTTTAGATCCTTATTCCTCAGATGGACATGACGGCATTGTGAGGGAAGATGGTAAAATTTACTTTTTGCTTACAAGCCTAAGTTAAATTTGCATTGATTTGTTGTTGCAATTTCTAGAAGGTGGTTCTCATAAGTCTTATAGGAGTTGAATGAGAAATTAAATTAAAAAGCAGTTATCATGTATTAAGCTTATTCGACATGCAATCTTGCTCTGTATTTGTAAAGCAAATATTAACTGTCTAGTGCATGCCACGTAAAAAGTTTCTCCTATTGGCGCTCCATTATTCCTCTTGATGGGCCTCGTATGGGAAATTGATCTGGCCAGTTTCTAATCAAAAGCATGATCCTGTTTTTTAATAATTCCTTAAGAGGCACTGCTCAAGCTATCTATTTGTTTCATTTTACTAACTCTTATGGAAAAATGATTTTTACTAAACTAGTTTCATTGGGAGTGTATTGCTTGATGTAATAATATTACATCGTTGAGTAATAAAATGCAACATCATAACAATAGTAGTGTTATTACAGCCTGAAAGCTCGGATGTAATATGATGGTTTGTCGTGGAGCACTTGAGACTAGATATTTTAGATTTGCTTGTCCATTTGTGCATTGGAAGTCAGTTAGATAACATAATTTCCTGTATTTGTTTCGACCTTTGTTACTTCTAGCATGGTTAAGCAAAAGAATAGTTTGTACTCCTTCACAAGTAGGTTGGTTCAGGATCTTTATATTTCAGCATTAACACACCCAATTTACAGTTATGTTGATGTAGTTCAAGGGTGTTAGGCTTAAGACGTGATCTGGTATTGGAAGTTGAAGTGGAGAAAACTAAATGGTTATTATGTTGTGACTGTGTGAAGAAAATATTCTTTTAGATGATGAAATACTGTAACATAAAGAAATGTTTTGGAAACCAGGAGTACTTCATCTACTTTTGATAGCACATTAGACTAATGAAGCCACAAAAGGCTACCAATAACAGCCTACTAGGTAACTTATAGATAAAATTACAACTCTCCTTGGAATTAAATGTATTTAAAACTGCATATACCTGACTTAAAATCTTGATCAGTTCCAAATAGGGATTTTGCCAAATAACCACATTTGGTTTGAAATTTCAACTTCCAACTTCTTTTGTAACATGTTCCAAATTTTGTTGATGTTTTAATCTGCATTAGTGGTTTTTGGTGGGTTGCACACTGGATTTGTGTGCATGGTGAATCTTACAATTATATAGTTTCATGAATATAATCATTGCCTCTTGATGATTATATTTATGACTAAGATTAATGAGTATAAGAGGTGTAACCATATAGAATCTGCTTGACAATGCCTTGGCTTATGAGCTCGACATTTTCGAAGACTGTTCTCAGAAGGAAATGACTGCTCTTATAGTTCTCTGGTCAACCCTGCAAAGGGTTTCAAAAATTTGTGTCTGAAATGCTGATAGAACATGTTATTTACCCTATATACAATGTGAATGATGAAGTGCTTTTTTCTCAATTCAAATGGAAAGATTTCAATCTATTAAAAATAACTTGAGAAGACACAATGACGAGCATGAGGAATCCTCTAGGAAAATATTGTAAAGAGAAAAAGACTTTCTTTCGTGTTTCAATCCTGCTCGCTCTAAGGAATATTGGAGCATTTTGTGATTGAAGATTATTATTAACTTAACACCCCCACAGAAAAATTCTAATTAAAAAATGAAAATTTCTTAAATCACAGCTTGGGTTTCTTTGAAGTATTATAAAAATCTGCTTGAACAGAAAATCCTCTATAAATCATTCACAAGGTTGTAGATTTGTGGCAACTATACATGTATCTTGGAGGTTTGACATCACATCACTTTAAGAACAAAAACTCCATTTCAAAAGGCAAATTGAAACTTGATTACTAGCATTTAAGTTTACCACTAGCACTTATTGCATTTCTGGTGGAGGTTCAGTGACATGTTATTTTCTAGCTTATTGCTTACATGGTTGGTTTTCGGTAGGCTTGACTTGTCACGCATTTGGCTGTCCCAGGTTGGTCTCACTAATGTTGCCCTTAGTTTATTACTATTAGCTTTTATCCTTTTTACTGTAAAGATGATCAATAGTGGATCTCCACCCGTAACATAGAGGTCACAAAGGAAGTGTCTTACCAACCAAGTTGTGCTTTGTGATCAGGATGGCTAATAGTTTGTTCTATGGATTTAAGAAGTAATGAAGTCTGGAGGTATAGTCGAAGAATAGACTAGCTTGTAGCTTGATCATGCAGGTATCACTAGACTTTATCTTGAGCTTTTTATCTTGTATGATGTTTGTAACAGTCTCACAATTTATTAGAACTTGGGCCGAATGGATTTTTTTTAATGCTTTGTTATGTACTGTGAAAGAATTTCAAAGACTGGAAAAGGAGAAGTGAGAATCATGAGAAGCAAAAATATTAGAAGGAAAAGGAATAAGTTGGAGGAATTTACTGGAAATTTAACTCTTTGATTGAGTAAAAGGCCTTGTGGAGTTTTGGGTAGTTTGTAACAAGTGGCGTCATCAACTTCACCACTCCCAATTCCCAAGTACTCGTATATGATTGAACTCCTTGACTATTAATAAGCTGCTGCTGAGGGAATGATTAATTCTTGTAATATCTTGCAGGAGTTATAATGAATGATGAAACTGTCCACCAGTTGTGTAAGCAGGCTGTTGCACAGGTAATCTCAGTCTTTATGGAAACTTGCTGAGCATTGTTGCTATCTTCTGTTCTGAGTTCCTGGTGATAATCAAGAAAGATGCATATTGCCTTCTTGAATTGTGTTTATTTAATATTTATTTTCACATCATCCTCAACTTTTAGCATTTCTACTTCAATTTTGAGGGATCCTACGTGTTCTTTATTAAGCATGCTATCATTTTCAGCATTTCATGATCTCATTTCTTTTCATTTAGGCCAGGGCAGGGGCTGATGTCGTCAGCCCTAGTGATCATGATGGATGGTCGTGTTGGAGAAATTCGGGCAGCTCTAGATGCTGAAGGTTTCCAGCATGTGTCTATTATGTCCTACACAGCCAAGTAATACATTGATCCCAACTGTATAAGAATGACCATTCTTTTGTGCTAATTTTCTGTTTCATGAATCATGATGCTGTTTAAATACCGTGAGTTTGACGAGTTTCACATCAATCTACTCTTCCTCTCCCCCAGACACTTTAGATTCACACCAAATGAACTTTCAAGTTAATATATCATGTTGGTTCTGCAATTTCAGAACAACACGTGAACAAGTAAAGTCACATCACAAATTTTTCTATGGTAATGTGAAACTTTCAAAAAAAGTAAGAAGATAATAGAAAAAAATTATCTAACCTGACATTGTGATGTGTAAGAATTCAATTCGACAATCTAAAGTGGACAGAGGCAGTATTAACTCTCATCCTCGGTTTTTTAGCTTTCTTGATGTGGTTGGCATTTTTTTTGCCATGCTTTTTCTGCTGTCTCCTACATGATAACTTGAATGTGGATTGATTCCTGATTACCAAAAATGTATTAACGATGAAAGAAAAAAAATTCTATCACGAAATGTCAATAAGTAACTTGTTGGACACTTTATTACCCTACATAGCTTACATCTTTTCTCTTGGTAACACTTGAAGATAAAATTGGTCTTAAGATGCTTTCAGCATTCCAGTTAGTATTTACTGTATAATATATTTAATAAACTAGTATTTCGTCACAATTTCTGTTAGTCTAACATTGAGGGATAAATTTGATCTGTTTTTCACTGGTTCTTTGAGAACAGTTTCTATGATTTTGTAGGTATGCAAGTTCATTTTATGGTCCATTCCGAGAAGCATTAGACTCAAATCCACGATTTGGTGACAAGAAAACGTACCCTACTCATCAATAATTCATTGGTATGCTCCACCAGTTATTTACGATACAGAAAGCTTCTGTATACAATTTTATTCTTGCATAGTACCAATCAAATCAGATGGGTGTCTTATAAATGTTAAGTTCAGGTGTATAAGAGACCAGTGAAGATGAAGCCGAGGGAGCTGATATACTTCTGGTTGACACTTTTCTTCATCAATCTGAGTCCAAATAAGAACTGCTCTTTACTGCTTTGCCGACTTTTGTAAGATCTGTGTCAGTTCTGAAACCAGGTTTTGAATATTTGGATATTATTCGGCTTCTTCGAGACAATTCTTCTTTGCCAATTGCTGCTTATCAGGTAGCTCAAAAGCTTTGGATTTTCAACTCTGATTATCAATGTAGGAATTGTTGTATCATGCTTGTGCATGATCAGATGTATTTTACAAGTATAGCAAATAAGATATTGAAGTCTGAGGGTTTTTTAGTGCATTTTAAAGGGTGTAGTTTTTAGTATGTGTATAAATAACTATTTTTTCTTTTATCAATTAGAAGAAGAATGTGCTTGTAAAAGTTAGGACTTAGGACATACAAATCACCCTATAGAAGAAAAAGGATATAACTGAGATTGATTTGAGCATACAGATGAGGACATGGGCATGAGAATTTGGAGATTTAATTATGATGGAAGACACTGGTTTACAAAATTGAGGGCCGAACTAAGAAAAGAAGAAACTTGGGGATGTTCTGTTGCCATGTCAAAAATTTTGGTGAGTGTAATCTTGTTTAATTTTCTTTTTCTTTGTGGGGGAATTTAGGGCATCAGTATGATCTTCCTAGGAGGGGTATATGACCATTCATAAAGATGAAACTGTGTCTGATATTAGGTCGGTGGTGCAGAAAGAAGGAGAGGAGAACCTTCACATGTATAGGAAAAACATTATAATTGTAAGACAATATTTCATAAGCATCCCTCCTCTAAGTGGAAGATTAGATAATTAAGAAGCTTTGTGAGCTAGTTCTGAAAAAGTATATTGCCAAAAGCATAAAATTTCCTCATTCTTTAACTGTTAAATCTCAGATCAGCAGCTAATCAATTGAAAATGCTGCAACTAAAGAAATTTCCCTTACCTCTTAAAGGAATTTCCACATCATTCTGTTCTTAATTCAAGAAAGTTGACCTAGAAATTCTATTGATTGAACAAGAAACCATGATTTTGCGATATTTTATCAATAAAGCCTTGCATGTTTACAACGCATAGTGATTCATGGTATATTAGCTAATACAACAGATGTCTTTACCATCCTGCCAGGTCTGACAGGAAAAATCAAAATTAAACATTTGATACCCAACTCGGCTAAGTTTGACAGCAGTGGATTGCTGAAATTGGTTTTTTTTTTCCCCCCGCCTTGGTCTGTTCCATGTTCAAGTTTTTTTAGGCTCAAGTTTTGTGTTTCCATGGAGTGCTTCAAACTACTGATTTTGAATTTATGTAGTTGATCAATCATATTAATGTATTGATTGGCCATCTAGTGAATGAGGTACAATTTGTCGCACAAACTTTTTTAGTTGAATATAATTTGTATGATCTCACTGACATTGAAACCTTCCTATGCCAGTCCCTATATGTGTCCCACCATTCCTCTTGTTCATCTTGTCTGCTTTACAGTAATTGTACTTTGTACTTGCTTCAGGATTCACTCATGCTTGATATGGGATTGTTTGCTTCTTCAAATTCTTTACATTGAAGAAGGTAGCAGATGATTAAACAGAAAAGGAACACTGTATTGTCGAAATCCTAATATCCTAGAGTCTTTCTTTGATTCCACACCCCTTCCCCCCGGGCGGCAACTTCCTGCCTCCTACTCGAACACTGTATTGTCGAAATCCTAATATCCTGTAGAGTCTTTCCCCCCCCCCCGGGTGGCAACTTCCTGCCTCCTACTCATCATTTACACATGCAATTAACCTTAAAATAATTATGTGCTTCAGTTATAACCAAAATGTCTTTCCCACGGATAGCAGCTATAAGATTATAGCTTTTAACAATTGCTGTAAAAGTAAATAGTATTTGTTAACTTATTGTTTGAGAACATTAGATTTGAGGATGATTCCTCAGGGATGATTTACTTTTCTATTAATTGAGTTAAATCTGACAAAAATGTTGAGATGATAAAGTACCAAAGTTAAAACTATAATCAATAGGAAAATGGAGATTTAAATTGAGGGCAAGATTAAGGTTTCTAGTTGGTAAGATGATGGTTGATTTTTTATTACTTGAACTGCTAAGTCAGGAAGGCTAGATTTACTCTTAGCAGTTTATATTTGTAATTATCTTTAGTGAATATACTGAGTACTTTTAGCAGCTCTCTTTTCCCCACAAGGGGTTAAGGAAAGGATTCTTCTATTTAGGTGCATAACTTGATTGTTTGTTGTGATTACTTATAATAATCATACTTGAAAATGAAAAAACATATGCTGCTTTCTTTAAATTTATGATATTTGTAACAATACCTCCAGAAAAAGACTTGGGATGGTCAATTAGTTGCATATTTTATGCTTGTTATGTTCATGCTTCAGAAAAGTAACTTCCTTGAGAAATTACAATGATTGCAATGATTTTCAAAGGACTTTCATTACTCAGTAGCAGCTTTTTTTTTTTTTTTTTTTTTTAAATTTTTTCTTCTATCCAGGTTTCAGGTGAATACTCCATGATCAAGGCTGGCGGTGTTCTAAAAATGATTGACGAGGAAAGGGTGATGTTAGAATCTTTGATGTGTCTTCGACGAGCTGGTGCTGACATTATCCTCACATATTTTGCTTTGCAAGCTGCTAGATGCTTATGTGGAGAGAAGAGATAAAAAACAATTGGGATAGAAGTGACTTCTTTGTGTGTAGATGTTACTTTCATGCTTATAACAACTCGAGATGAGCTTTAAGGTAGTTAAAATTCAAGCTCTTAACTGTGTGTAAACTTTCTAAAACTCTGGCAAAGGTGTATTAAACGAGACAGAAGAATTTCAAATGGAGGTGGTCAAGGGGCCATCACAAATAGCCATATGAACCTGGTTGATCCGCAAGCATAATTCTTTGGGCTATTTGCGGGGAGGATACCTTTTTTTCCCCTATGTGAAGCTATATGCCACAATTAGCCATTAGTTTGTTGAGTAGCAGCGATTAAACTCAGCAACATTTTGGGGAATAAGGCAGATTTGGAGTTGGTTATATTGAATGGCAAGTGGTGAGGCTGGTTGGTTTTGTTACATTGGGCTGGAGGAGTATGTTTGCTCTCTTTCTGTCGGGCGAATAATTATAATTGTAATCTTGGCTTTGGCTGCGAGTTTTGGGAATTTGCTAGTGGAAACCCATGGTGAGAAGGATTTTTTAGTGGTACTAGTCCTAAAAAATAAAAATAATGATACAGTTATTTTATGAATATTTTTCACTTATATAAATCATTTTTCATCAATTAGAAAATAGCATCAAATTAAAATTTGAAAAACTTGGTTCACTAAAAAGCACAAACAAATCTAGATATTGATTTTACACTATAAAAGTCGCACTAATATTTATTCTTTTTTCTTCCAGTATATTAGTTATATCTCTAAATCAACAAACAAAAAGTAATATAACCAAGATTTAAGTTTTGTAATTGATTTTTTTATAAAAACTATAAAATTTTTACACATACGTTAAGTATTTTAGTGAATTGCACTTTTAAAAAAGTTATTATTGAGGTTAAAAGCGTATTGGTATTTTTTTAAGTTAACATTATCATACTTTTGCTTTTTTCTTTTTTTTTTTAGAACAACTTTGAAAGATTTTTTTTTTTGGCACAACTTTGATATATATCAATTAACATTTTAGGTTTTAAAAAAATAATATTAAGGTTAGTTGAAAACTCACAGTTAGAATGCTTCTAGTGGTACTGGTTCTAAAAATAATGTTATAGTTATTTTTATGTATATTTTTCACTTACATAAAATATTTTTCCATCAATTAGAAAATAGTATCGAATCAAAATTTGAAAATTTTGGTACACTACAAAATACAAACAAATATAGATGTTGATCTAACATGATAAAAGTCACTAATTTTTACTCTTTTTTTCTTTCAATATATTAGTTATATCTCTAAGTCAACAAACAAAAAATAATACAACTGATGGCGATGCCAATAATAAGACATACTAGTAAAATTATTTTTAGAATATATTATGACTACATAATCACATAAGAATAATGTCTATTGATATTGAATAATTAATTACCAATAAATATAAAGTTGAAAGAAGATGTAAAGAAAAAATTGATCTTACAATCTTTTTATCTTTTTCTGATACAATAAATTGTTGTTCTTTTTGATAAATATTAACTCAAAGTAATTAGGTTGCAATAATGATATCATTTAGGCATAATTAAACTAAATATCTTTCTACTTTTATGAAAGTTATTATTTAAGTATATATATATCTAAAATTAATTTATTAACACTAATCTATAGATAAAAGTGTTGCATTATTAAAAAAATATTTATTTTCTTAAACTTCTATTTAATATACTTATATGATGATTTATAATACAAGTTTAATTATATAACACTTTTGGAAAAAAAATTAATTATAAGAGGTGTGCATAAATTGAGGATTTATAAAAAATAATAATAATAAGGGTAGCTAAAGATAAGATTAGGTAACTATTTGAATTTTATTGATTAAATAGTTCATTTTACCGAGCTTAAAACCTCGTGCTAGACAATATATATAACTAATGGAATGATGTATATGTTAGCAGGAATGATGAGAATATAATTTTTTTTAATAATTAAGTAAATAAAAACAAAAAAAAACTAAGAAATAATTAATAAATTTTACAGCAACAAAAACTTAAAAGTAAACGAAATAATAAAATTAAGGAACTTATAATTGTTAGAGTCCATTACTTAGTTTTTATTTTGTATTTAGATCTAAATATATTTGATATTTATGAAAATATAACTGACATTTTGAATAATAAGTTATAATTTATCTATTAAAAATATAACCGAGAAAAAGTGAAGGGTCTTTTTTAATTTTTCTCTTTTTTTCATTACCAAAAAAAAAAATAAGAATAAAAAATCAACTTGTAAAAATAAGGTAAACCTTCTTATTTTTATAAGTTCTGGTTTTCATAATAGTTAATAAAAGATGTAAGTATGTAGAACTAAGAAATCAAGAAAAGAAAAACAAAAGATAAAATGTAGGGGAAAATGTTTTTCTCTATATAAAAGGTTTAAGAGGATTTAGTCTATTGGTATTTTTGTCAAATTAGTTAAAAAAGTATTAAATGTGAAGTGTTTCAAGTTTTTATTAGAGTGTCAAAATTATTGATCTAAAATTATTATATTCTTTTTTAATAGAAATTGATTGTTATTTTAATTATTATGTACATTACTTATTTAGAGATGTTATTTCATTTATATGATAATCTTTTAAAAATCATTTTTGTCTAATAAAATGGTTTTTAAAATATAACATAGTATATTTTTGTAACTCTTTTGGGAAGAAATAATCAATTATAAGAAATATATGTATAAAATGAGGATTTTGAATAAATAAAAGTAGTTAAAAAAATATTTAATTAAATTAATTTGAATTGAAGACAGTTAAATATTTTATTTTTACTGTTACTATTTACTATGCAGATTTCTTGTATCTAAAATATGCCACATGTCATCTTTTATGCCTTCTCACAAAAAGCCATTCTCATATATATATTGACTAACTAAATATCCCATCATAATATCTATATTTAATTTTTGTAATAATATTAAATTAATGATGGTTGCATAAAAATTTTAATAATTAAACAATATAAAAACAAACTAAAGTACGTAATAATATCTATAAATTTTACTAATTTTAAAATAAAAATGAGAGAAAAATAATTATAAATATAATTAATAAGTATGTATTTGAAATGTTTAAAAGTGATTGAAAAGTAGCTAGATAACTTAATTATTAGTTGAAAAAATAAATTAGATATGTATACTATAGTAATGAGATTAATATGGCTTTCTTTTTTATATATAATTATATTACTATGACTTAAATATGTGACTGTTTTGAATAATCCTATAGTTATATTGTGTTCCATGAAAAAATAGACGATAACTCTTATATACATCTTTTGATATAATTAATAGGTATCTATCATTGTAAATGGTCAAAAGAAAATTAAATAGTTAGAATATTATTTGTCTAGTATAAATTATCTTGATTTTATCGATAAGATCATCAATGAAAACAATATTTTAGAAGTACTTGTCACAATTTTTAATTAATGGTATTCTTTTCATAATCAAATATACTTGATACATATTTATTTTTCCTAATCAATGATTATTTTGTATTTATAATGATAAAATTCTTAATGAGTGTGTATCGATCAATTTATCTTATTTAAGTATTACTTGATGATATAAAGATAAATTGAAACTTTTGAATATTTAAATTATCGAGTTAGTTATGTGGTTTATTGTAGTAATTTTTAGTACGTAAAGGAGGATGAATATTAAATTTTAATTTTTTAATGATTAATTTTTTAGTTTGAAAAATTGTGCTATGCATAGTTTTTAAAATAAAATTTATGTACATATATCTTATTGTATTAAGATTATGCATAAGAGATATATATATATATATATATATATATATATATATTATATTTATATTTATATATATGTAATTTTTATAATAAAATGATTTTAGAAAATTAATAATGTTGGCATAAAACTTTTAGCAATTAAATCATATAAAAATAAGTAACAATTTCAAAAAGTTTTACAATACCAGAAACTAAAAGTAAGAACATGATATAATTATTAAATTTGCACTTAAATCTTTATGCTTCTTTCCTATCTATAAATAATTATTGAAAATTTATGTTAGCATTAATTATATTTTGAAAATTCTATCAGATATGTGTACGATAATAATGACATACTATGATTTATTTTTTTTAAAAGTTTGTATCTACCGTGTTTCTCTTACACATATTTGGAAATAAATGAACTTAATAGTGTATGTATATAAGTGGTCAAAAAATTAAAATATCAAAATCCTTAGTTCGTTATAGTGATAGAAAAAAAAAATACTAAAACTATTGCTGCCTATAACATGTTTTTTCTACTACTTCTCAAAAAAAGAAAAAAGGCATTTTGCCAGCTTTAATGTATGGTACAAAATCAATTTTATCTACTATAACCAGTATTCACAATCCGTTCTAAATGTATTCTTTGTATATTCCTTTCAAAATTATTCAGTTTCTGAAAATATTTTGTGAAGATCATATGGTAAAAAGAAGGTTAGATTTTTTTTTTTTCTAGATTAGAAAAGGAAACAAGAACACTTCTAGTGATAAAAAACATAATTGAAGTGGACAATATTTTTTTATATTACAGTTACTTTTAAATGTAATATAATTACATCGTCGTGGGTTTAGCATTTAGAACCCATGATATGCATGGGATACTCACAAAATTTACGTCTATTTGTATTATCAATTTTAAAAAAATTGTGTTCTTTAAATAAAATTATTTTTTACAAGACTACTAATAAACGTTAAAAAAAAATTTAAATGTGAATCAGTATTTGATTTTTATTAAAATTATATAAATAAAATGTCAAAATTATATGGAATATAATAAAAATGATAGCTATTTTGTACATGTAAAAGGGAAAAAAAAAATATTTCTAACAATTGTTTTTCGGTCTCACCATATAAAGCATAATGATGCCGAAAAGTAGATAATACATAATAATTCATCGTATTGAAATTATTTTGAAAAGTATTACGATTGTAGAATCACTTAAAAATAATATTTGTTGACATTTAATAGTTAATTACCAATACTTAAAAATCTTCCTACTTTGTGAAAGTTATTAATTATAACTCTTTCAATACATACATACATACATACATACATACATACATATATATATATGTGTGTGTGTGTGTGTGTGTGTGTGTGTGTGTATGTATATATATATATACATATATATGTATATAACTTATTTATATGGATAAAAGTTTTGCGTAATTAATAAAGACTAGTAATTTTGGCACTCCAAATAAAGCTTTTGGCACTCCATCACTTTTGATTAACAAAATGACTTAAATGGCCATATACATTTTTAATTATAACATTGCCTTTGTATTTAAATTCTTTTATTAATTGTCAATGCATGAAACACTTTTATATGTTTTATTGGACTAATTACGTATTTGCACTATTTTCTTAAAGTAAATTATGTTTTCCTTTTTTTTTTTCAATTAAAAAAGAGCATTAACTTTCTTAATTAGCACGAAAATGGAGAACTTGGGATAGATAATACATTTAATCAAATATTATTAGAAAGTTAAGAATTATATATTGCAACTTTTTTATGGGTTCAGGATACTTTGAACTGATTGGATTTCCTTTTTTCATCCTAAATTAGTTCTTACTATTACAATTAGAATGCATGGTTTATTTAATACTTTTCAAGTTGTCCATAATATTTCATATTGATTTTTATTTTTAAACTTATTAGAGTGTTAATTTGTTGTAGGTATTATTAGTTTCTATTAAATAGTGTATTTATAACTAATATAATGAAACAACCGATTTATTGCCTTATCGTTAGGTAATTTTGACATATAATTGTAAAATATAAGTTATGGTTATACAAGTCATTCAGTCAAAGAAATATAAGAAATGTGTTTTTGAAACTAATTTTGGAGTACCAAAATTATTTTAACTGTAAGAAATTTTTATTTCCCTTTCCTAAAAAAATTGTTTTGCTTTCCTAACTTATTTTTAACAACGTAAACATATATGATATGATAGTTTAGAATACACTTTCAGTTTTATAACTCTTTTGGGAAATGAAAAACAATGAGAGGTGTGCATAAATTAAGGATTTAAAAGAAAAGCTAGTTAAAGATAATATTTAAGATAATTAATAAGAAATTTTATTGTTAATTATACTTTATCTTTTACTTCTATTTTTTAGACAGTAAATTTCTTTATACCTATTCCTCTTGTCAACTCCTTACAACTTTCTTCATTGGACCTGACAAGAGGAATATAAAAAGAAATTTACTATATATATATATATATATATATATATATATATATATGGATGGATATGGATATAGATATAGATATTGGTAAAATTTAGAATGCCTAGACGAATGATCTCAATGGCGAAGTATTATGAGAGTTTCGAAGAATTGAAGAAGGATATCATGAATATGAAGCTCCATCAAAAATCGATGGAGATTGCTTTATTAAGAAATTCAACTTGGGGCTTAATTTTAAAATCCAGTTAAAATTGGATGTATTTAAGAGATAACACAGATTTTGTATGAGGTATGTCTCCGACCAAAGATTGAAGAAGCTGGCTAATTCTATCTAGGAGAGTATTATGGAATATGAATGTGTGAATGGTGATAGAGAGGTTATGGAAGCCAATAATGATGAAGTACTATCTACTAATGGTTTGTCATGATGAAATTTGGCTAAGGTATTTGATAATATGCCAGAAAAAGGAGGTTACGGAAAAAAATTGGAGGAATTAAATGGGAAGCATGATCTAACAGTGGAACTCGTGGTTGATACACTAGCAAAGCTGAAACAATAAGCCAAGGAGGACCAAATCACTACATCAGCTGTTGACATCTTTGAGGACAAGGGTGATTTTAAACGAGAAAATTTTCCGTGAAAGTTTTTTAGAAGTTCAATTTTAGATAGAAGAATTAACAATTCTATATATATTGAAGGTCCTGAAATAGGAAATATTCTGAGTAATGGATTTGAAGGCATCTTGTATTCGATAAAGTGCATCAAAGTGATTTTGTTATATGTGAATATGATGATCATAAAAAGGATAAAATTCATGAAGAAGATAAGAATCTGGAATTGGAAAAAAGTTTCAGTGATATACATCTCAAGAAAAAAAGATTCTTTTCATTTTTTGGACAACTTGGAATTAGGTTTGATGAGGATATTTAGGTTGTGATACCAAATGATGAATATGATGTGTCTGAGGTTCCAACATCTGGTGTTGATACTAGAAAGGTTGCTGAGAAAGGCAGGCTGTGTCATAGTTCATGCTACTTGCTACATTACAAATTATTATTGTTTTTGTGAGTTTTCTTTCAATTTTTCTCGTTTTTGTCTCCAACCATGGTATCCCATGCACAGTTGCAGTTGCTACCTATTCTAGTAGGTCAGTCCATTTGGTTGTTTCCTGTCCCTAAGGACCCTGAACTTTAACCACAGTATGTGTAGATATACAACAATCTCAGTACATTGTGGTGTTGTTGACGTTAAACGAGGTTGTAGTAAGCTGTCAAGAAGTACAAACTAATGATTAGTGGCTCCGCCGCCTAGTGAAGCTACCATTGCTAACCATTATTGAGGTGAGGTTTCTGAAAGCAAGGGTTGCGGAGGCATTAATAAGAGTTGATAACATCCTCATCACAACAAGTTGTTTCATAGTGGTGATTCAATGGTTTTTCTGTATTGGTATTATAGATTTGAGTATTCACAAACCACACAAGGGAACTATGATTTGAATTACAAGAAGAAGAAAAAATGTAGAGTAGGTAAACAATGGCATAAGGCAAGAGATATGTTTTTCGCAACTGAAAAAAGTTCCAAGATGGTGGATCATCATCAGGGTCTGTTTCAGCTTCTCAGATAGGGATGAGCCATGACGTTTTATTACCAACCCCTATTCCTTTATTTCTAAAGGTAAAGAGATAAGAGGGAATTATATCAATTTGGTGTGATTTAGGATCTCAAATGGAGAATTTCCCCATAAAGATGTGGAAGTATTGTGGAGGTGCAAAGTTTAGGTGGCGGCTCTTTCCTTGTGAGGAACTGGAACAGACTTCAGGCTGAGTTATAATACTTCGTTGCTACCAGTTTACCTGGTTTCAATTCTAGGAGCTACTCCAGATTTTTTTTTTTTCAGATAATTTTTCATTTACCATTGTGCCTTCAAAAGTTCAGATGCTCATGAAGAATTTGTTGATTTAAGGCTTGCAACTTTATCCAAGAGTGCGAACTTGCTCCCTTAATTGGTAAAACAACTTTCCACTTCCATTTTAAAAGTCAAGGTGCTAAGTGTTTTTTTTTTTTCAAAACAACGAAACAATTGAGAATAGAGGGTAGAAGATACCTTCTATTTCTGTGAACGTCTTCTTATATTTTAGGAATATTTGCGAACTGGAGTACATAAATATAGTCTTCCCCTGGTTCAAAGTCGCGGTCTCGGTAACGGTCGAGGAACAATATCGTTCCACATAGGTGTATCGGTCGCGTAACGGGCGACATGCATATTTTGTTATATACAAAGTCAAAAAAATTCTAAAAAGAAAATTAAAAAATATACAACACTACAACAAATTTAGTTGTCAAATTGAATTAGCAAAATACAATCACAACTAGATATTAGTTGTAGTTGTTTATTATACATAGAGAATGATAAATCGTAGCACCACAAAATACGACAAATATATTATAAGAATGTCAGATACACATTTCATATAAAAATAGAGACTCAATAATTCCTAACAATACGAAGAAATAATTATCTCCAATAGATTAATAAAGAATTCTTGATTCACATACAGATTCTTGGTAAAAATGATTTTGATTATGTATCGTTATAAAATGGTATTGATATAAAGAACTAAGGTCATTAGAATTTTTCAGTGCTATTTATCAATACCATGATGAATGACGATGAGGTTCAAAATCATTCTGTCCTTGTGCACTGTAATAGGAGTTCCAATATGGCTCCTAAGACACTTGGATGAGGTAGAAGAAACGAATTTAGTTGTCCATCTGCTGGTTGTGATGATTGGCTAGATGAACCATAATCATTATGTATGGGAGGTGGAGAATGTCGTGAAGGTTCCATAACACGATTATAGTATCCAAATCCTCTATATTGAACACTATCACCAGCACTAGTAGATGAAGCATGACCTTGTCCATAATAGTCAATGCTACTTGAACCAGATAAAGATCTCTCATGATATCTCCTAATTGTCTGATCATATTATCTACTAGCACTAGTACTAGTGGACCTCTCAGGATGTCTAGGTTCATCATATGATCCATATCCAGAATAAGAGCTAGTATTAACTGCATATGATTGATCATAGCCATATCCCAACCATCGATTGCTTCGAGTGAAATTATCGCTACCATAGGCATGTCCAATGTCCAAATTTTGTAACTGCTCATTAACTCTTCTATTTCTTTGTGAATGTGAGCGGTGAGAGGAATAACTTGAAAACTTCAGTTAATTCATTCAAAAATTGGCGTTGTGCTTCTATACTAGGACAATAACCATGATCAGTATCCTGAGTAGCATAATAATTGTCGTGTCCCTGAGCCCATGACATGCCTCCGGCATACTGACTATCCTGATAGTAATCACCACTTCTACTTGGTCCTTGACTAGAGTTAGCCCTTCCATCACCATTGTCCGATCCATCACCATTATTATCATCACTACCATTGTTATTAGTTGAAGAAGATGACATTGGTACATATTTATCTCCTTTTTTTGCCTTACCCTTATCTTTCATAGTAGATGATTTGGTAATACTTTTCTTATTAGTTTTCTTTATAAATTGTGACAAAGTATTACCAAAATCATCACTATCATGATCATTGCCTTCTCTAGTTTCATCTTCTTCCTGTTCTTCGTTTTGACGAATTCCCTGATCTAACCAACTCAAGTTGTCTTCAGGTAGTGTGGGCTGTTCATTTTCCCTAACCCATTCATCCAATATATCACTCTTCATGAAAAATATGATTTAAATCAATTGGGTTGTAAAAATCATCACTATCTCTTTGATACATCAAATTCTTTACCCTCAATCGCATATTATAATGAACAAAAATCAATGTGTAACTTCTCAATTGCCAATCGGTTCCGAAGTTTGGTATGAATCAATGACCATGTACTCCAATTTCTTTCACAACCAGAAGATGTACAAGTTTGACTCAAAATTTTAATTGCAATCTTCCCTAAATTTGGAGTCTCATCACCATAATTAAACCACCATTCAGCTATAAAAAAATAAAATAATAGAACAAATTTATTTCAGAATTCAAAGTATGTTAAACATGTCAATGTTAATTAAATTTTCTTATATTTTTCTTAACCTGGCAAACATTTTGATAATGTTTTAATTGCAACTACATTTCCAAATGATCCTTTTCTCTCTCGAAATGTTTTAAGCTATAATAAAAAAGAAATATATCTAGATGTTACATTTTAGAAATTGTTAGTTAAGAAAAGCTATCTTTAGACATTAATAAAAATATTGTCAAAATACCTCATTTATTGCATCAACTTGCACGTCCACATTTGTCTCTAGTCACATGATTACTCCTTTTAACCCTTTCCAAACTTCATTTGTTTCAAATACACAAGTACCAGAGTATTGAAGGCTCGGATTCAGAAAATAAGCTAAATAAAAGAAAATTATTAAGTTTTTAAATTTATCTACACTGGCATTAAACCTTCAATAAATAAAATAGTAGTTTGTAAAAATTTAAATTACCTGCTGCATGTAGATCCTGATGTAATTGATTACACCATCTCTTATCAATCACATCCCAATACCTTTTCCAATGTTTGACTATTTTTTTTATTGCCATCTTTGCTCTGTCCATTGCCTCATAAATGGTTGGCTTATAGTCTTGTTCAATAGGCTTCAAAACTTTCACAAGCGGCTCCATCACTACACATATATTTCTAACATTGCTCCAAAAACTCTCACTTAATATCAAGTCAGCCACATTTCGCGCTTCTGTTCTTGAAGAAGTAGTATTATTGAACTCTATCCATTCATCAGATGTGCACATTCTTTTCAACTCAGTACAATGTCGAAGAAGACTTTCCATTGAAATGAACTCAGCAACAAATCTTGTGATACCCGGTCGGAGTAATTCCCGATTTTGGTACGTGATTTCATGAGATTTACGATCTTGTCACTGTTATATATGAAACTAGTTATTTTTTTCCCTTGTGCTATTGTGTCTTTTATTGAATCCATTTTTTCAATATCTTCTAACATCAAATCAATGCAACGTGCAGCACATGGTGACCAAAATAATTGCTTTCTCTTTTGCATTAATAGTTCACTAGCTGCTTTCATACTGGATTCAGTATCAATAACAATTTGCACAACATTTTCTTCTCCTATTTCATCTACAATCTTATCCATCAAAGAAAAAACAAATTTAGCAGTCTTCTTAATATTTGTGCAACCAACAGAACTATGATATATCATGTTTTTATCACAGTGTATGGCTCATAAAATTGATGATTGGATGTTTTGTTCGAGTACTCCACCCATCACACATTATTGTACACCCAAAATCTGGTAATTTCAATTTAATAGTTGTAATATACTCTTCAACCTCTTTCAACTCCTCATTAAGTACTCACCTCCAATTTGGTAACCTGAGGGGCCCTTAATTCCAGGTCAAGCATGTGCAATTGTATCAATCATTGATTAGTAATATGGACCACTGTCAGCTGCATGAAATGGTATAGCATTGAAATGAAAGAATCTTGAAATTACCTTACCAACCTTTTTTATGTTTTCCTTCGAAAACATAGCTTTCACGGATTTTTGCTTAGAAGGAAATAAATAAACTGCTCGTCGACTTGACATTCCACCATCCTCTTAGACGCTAAAACTATGAGAACAATCTCTTTTACTTCCAGAAGTTAATGGTTTATGAGCTACTTGTACCAATACTTCCTAAAATATGCCAATGTTCAAAATAAATATAATATTTTTATACAAAAAATAAGATGTAATAAAAAATATAATTTTAATAGTTAATATCACATATAATACCTGACATGTATGGTATGGCAGGCCGAGCTCCAAATACAGAATGTCTTCGTTGCTCTTCAACAAATTGGAGGTACTGACTTTCTCTTAGAGCTCTTTTAAGCTGTTTTTTTTTTTCCATCACTATCATATCCTCTTCATTGATTTTAAAAATATCATAATCATCATCATCATCATCAGATGTCAATATTATACAAATTGTCTTGTCGAATAGAATTCAATATTTCTTTTTTTTTTCTTTTTTGTTGCAATTCTTTCAGCTTTTCCCGTCTTGAGATGATTTTTTAAAAGTTGTGTAACTTCTTCTGATACTCTTGGACATGCTTCAACTTGCCCCGAGACATGGGCCAAGTATTGTTTCATTCGAGTAATTCCACCATTTACGACTTTTCTGCAATAATTACACTTTATAATTTTTCTATTGCCACCAACGGGTTTACCGTGTTCCCAACCAATATCTTTGCTTGCCAATTTAACTACAATACTGACAAAAAATATATATATTTAAAAAAAATATATTATATTTTTCTTTTAGTCATTTCAAAGTTGAGATTAAAGATTGATTGAATTAAGTTAGTACCAAAATATTAATCTAGAAGATAATGTACAGTAGAGGTTAAAAAAAACACATCCAAAACAAGTAGAAAAAGAAAGTTTTGTAATGTATGAGTATACACACACACACACACACATATAATTATATGTATGTACATATATAAATATATATAAGTAAATATATATAAATATATTTATATATATTTATAAACATATATATATATATATATATATGTACATGTATGTACATATATATTTTGTGTGTAAATGTGTGTGCATATATATATATATATACACATTACATATAAATATATGTATTATATTATATTATATTATATATATAAATACATACATATATAATATATTATATTATATTATATACATATATATATATACATAAGTCTCATATATATATAATATAATATATATATACATATACATTTTAGATAGTCTTGTTTTCAACTTCTAAAATTATATTTGTTTTTTATTTTTTTATAATTTTTGGTAGAACCTTCTGGCATTGATACTTCTCGCAATAAGTAATTTAGGAGTCTTGCTTACTTTTGGTTTGACAAAATTACTTAACCGCAACTTTTAAAAAAACCAATAAAAAATAGAAAGTTATGAACAGTAATTATTAAAAATAAATAAAAGTCACCTTTCTCAACTTAGGTGGCCAACTCCTCGGATAATTCCACTATTTTAGCCGCTGCTTCTTCTTCAACTCCTCGGATAATTCCTCTGCTCCTTCCTTTCACGCTTCTTCAATGTCTCCCCCAATTTCTCCCCTACTTATTCTCATTTTCTCCGCCAATTTCTCCCCCAATTTTTCTCCCAATTTTCCCCTTAATTCTTCAATATTATTATGGAAAATTAAAACCCCTTTTCTTTATGTAAAATCACAGACAGATGAGATGAGATGCTTCTCCAATCTCCTTCTTCCACTTTTTATAGATGAAAATCATGAGATGTTGCTAGTTTTTCTTCAATAATTGTTGCTGCTCAATTTTTTTTTTCGGAAACAATAATGATTGTTGCGGATGACAATTGTCTGAAATTGTACGGCTAATTTTCTTTATGTCAATCAAATTTTTGGTGTTTTATGCTCAATAATTGTCTGAAATTGTAAGACTAGATTCTCCTCTTTAATGTCATTTTTCTGATCAGATTTTGTTGATGCAGAAAATTGGTATTACAGTTGAGGAATGGCTGAGTCGACTCACCACGACTCGGTCGAGTTAGCATCTTACTCAACCGAAGCCCGGAGGATCGGCCGAGTCTCCCCGCTCCGATGCCTGTTCCGGCGTCTCCGACATGTCTCGGTTCTGACTCGTACCGGTGGCCTCCGCTATGGTTCTGACTCAGTCGAGTCTTCGAACCCAGCCTGATTCTTGGAAAAGCCATACTAGGACCAACAGATATAAGGTTAAGCAACAACAGGAAGACTGGCCATGACCACCGTGCTTAGTTGTGGTATTCACATGTCTGTTCAGCTTACACATGGAAGACTTTCTTTTGAGCATGGAATCTTGTTATCAACTTGTCTAGGGTTCAATATGGTTTATTAGATACCTCAACGAAATTGCAAATGGATTTGATCAATTTAAAGTAAAAAATCTACTGCTTTCTCTGAAGTTCCTGTTCGAAGCATCATTGTCTCGTTGCAATTTTGCTTTATATTTGGGAGCAGTGAATTTGCATCAAACAAGAGTAAGATGGTCAGATTCTGGCTGTTTACTTGCTCTAGAAAAGTGGCTTACAAAGCTCAAATTTAAACTCGAAAGATATTATTTGGGATCCTAATATTATCATTTGGAATCATCCTTGAGGACAAGGATGGCTTTGAGAGGAAAGATTTGTAACGAATTTCTAGTTTTGTCATGGCCTCAACTATAATGTTAAATCTTAGAAAGTTAATTTTGTTAAATAGCGGAGATTCGACAACAACATTCTTGGGAAATAAGGCAGGTTTGGAGTTGGGTAAATTTGATGACACGTTGGTTCTACCACATTTGGTTGCAGAAGTATATTTCCTCTCTTCCAGTCGAGTGAATGATTAGAATTGTCATATTGGTTTTGGCTGCAAGTTTTGGAAATTTGCTATGCAATTCCCTCTTATCTTCTCCCTGGTTCTTTCTTTCATCTACTCTATATCCGAGACAGTCTGTGGTTTCTGAGCTGAATTTCTTATACACATCTTTGATTGCGTCCTAAATTACCATAGCTTAACTTTACATTTTGCTTTAGTTCCTTAGAGCTTTCCCTCTCTAGTTCCTGCTCACTTTACACCTTCTACTTTTAATTTCATCCCATTCTTGTCTATGTTTAAATTCAATTTCTCATTCTATATAATTGTCCAAAATTTGAATAAGTTGAGTTGTTAATGAAATCTTCAAATTTCTCTAATTATCTAGTTTAATTCTCTGCCAATTTGGGAAGTTTTTGGGTTAATAACACTTTGCTCCCTCTGAACTTATGAGTAATTACACTTTACTCCCCTGAACTATAAAAATATACACTTTGCCCTCCATTCACATTATTCATCCTTTAAAAATTTTAGAATATATAAGAAAATTTAGTTAAGATGGCTTTGAGAGGGAAGATTTGTAACGAATTTCCAGTTTTTTCATGGCCTCAACTATAATGTTAAATCTTAGAAAGTTAATTTTGTTAAATAACGGAGATTAGACAACAACATTTTGGGAAATAAGGCAGGTTTGGAGTTGGGTAAATTTGATGACACGTTGGTTCTACCACATTTGGTTGCAGAAGTATATTTGCTCTCTTCCAGTCGAGTGAATGATTAGAATTGTCAAATTGGTTTTGGCTGCAAGTTTTGGAAATTTGCTATGCAATTCCCTCTTATCTTCTCCCTGGTTCCTTCTTTCTCTACTCTATATCCATCTTTCTCTGTTTTCTCTACTGAATTTCTAAATTGTCTTTGTATTGCGTCCTAAATTACCATAGCTTATTTAGAGATTACATTTTGCTTTAGTTCCTTAGAGCTTTCCTTCTCTAGTTCCTACTCACTTTACACCTTCTACTTTTAATTTCATCCCATTCTTGTCTATGTTTAAATTCAATTTCTCATTCTATATAATTGTCCAAAATTTGAATAAGTTGAGTTGTTAATGAAATCTTCAAATTTCTCTAATTATCTAGTTTAATTCTATGTCAATTTGGGAAGTTTTTGGGTTAATAACACTTTGCCCCTCTGAACTTATGAGTAATTACACTTTACTCCCCTGAACTATAAAAATATACACTTTGCCCTCCATTCATATTATTCATCCTTTAAAAATTTTAGAATATCAAGAAAATTTAGTTTACATGACTAAAATACCCTCAGTATCATATTTTGATTTTTCATGTATTTAATTGATTCTCGATCGTTATAAAAGAATTAAGAAAAAAATAAAATATAACAACACATTGATATCTTGGACTTAGGAAATAAAAATGTGAGAAACTGTTGAATTATATTATATCTGACATCGCAATTTGCACAGATTAAGCCAAATATTAAAAGTGCAAAATACTAAGAGACATCGAAAAAATCATAAAGTTTTATAGAAATTATATTTTCATACAATACCTTTTCAAAAAAAAAAAAAAAAATTCATAGAAAACAATTCAATTTGAAAATTGTTCTACTACTACAGTAAAACATTCAAATTTGTCTAATATACAATAATTGTGTATAAAAGACAAAAATTTGGAAAGAAATTGTATTGATATATATTACATTGAAATATTATATAGTTTATTTTTACTTATTTTAAAATGATTATCACATCACTATAAAAATTTAAATACATAAAAATCAAAATACAGTAACAAGGGCATTTTAGTCATTTAACTAGATTATCTTAATAATTTTAATACTGATAATAGATGAATTATGTTAATGAGGGGCAAAGTGTATACTTTTATAGTTCAGGGGAAAAATGTAATTACCTATATAGTTCAAGGGAGCAAAGTGTTATTTAACCCGAAAGTTTTTACAGCCTCCTAAACATAATAGAGCAAACGGCCAAAAATATCACCATACTTTTAATTTGTATGACTTTTGATCTTCAAATTAATTTTGTGACCAAAAAAATCGCTAAACTTGTAAATTTGTGTCATTTGGGTCACTCAGTTTATTTTGTCCATTAAATACTCCATTAGCATGTTTCAAGTGCCTCTCCTGTGACTCAATTGGGGACAAAATTGTCCAAAAGAAAGTAAAACCTTTCCCTCACTTCTTACTCAATCAGATAGGCTTGAAGAGTTCCATTTACAAATGCAAAAATGGCCAAAATAGTCCCTCCACTTTTTACTTTAGCCGAAATAGTCCCTCAACTTTTTTTTTTTAGCCAGGATAGTCCTTCAACTTTTATTTTTTAGTCAAGATAGTCTTTTTGTGGTGGAACCACCACAAAAACCTTTTCTTTTTCTTTTGCTGATAAATTCCACATAAAACCCCTATGGTTTAGTTGTTTTTCACATTAGCCTAATTTAAAATTTTACAAAACATTGTGGCCAACTTTTAAAAAGAAGACCTAGTGGTTGACTAAGAGGATCTGGCGGTAGGGCTAGTGGGTGGGGGAGGCACTTGGGTGGTTGAAGGGATGGTTCTGGAGTTACATGTGTGATAGTTTCAGTTCGGAGAATGGGAAGAATGAATATATATATTGTAAAAAATAAATGTTTCATTTTTTTTGGAAAATTGTTTTGAAGTTTTTTTTCCTTTTCACCCTTTCAAATTAATTTATTTCTTATTTTTTCCATTTTAAACTATATGGGGTTATGTGAAAAACAAGTAAACCTCAAGGGGTGTATGTGGAATTTATCAAAAAAAAAATAAAAATATTTTTGTGGCGACTCCACCATAAAAGGATCGTCTTGACTAAAAAATAAAAGTTGAAGAACTATTTTGGTTAAAAAGAAAAAATTGAGGGACTATTTTGGTTAAAGTAAAAAGTTGAGGGACTATTTCGACAATTTTTCTTTGGCAAATTTTGCAACCCCTATAATTATTTGATCAAATAATTGGAGCCCAAGAAAGTACGGAGGATACCCCATCCTCCTTCCCTTTCTTGTGTAGTTTTGCCCTCCTCCACTCCCCTTCCTCATTTTCGCCTTCTTTTCCTTCCTTCCATTTTCTTTATCGTCTTCTTTAAAATCTTTATTAGAAGTCAAGAAGATCATTCACTGAAAAATCATCACTAGGGACGTTTACCACAAAAGTAGATATGGGTGTTGGTGTTGTTTATTTGTATTTATTAGTAGTTAAAGATGATGAAAGAAAGAAGAAGACAAAAAAGGGTTGAGGACTTGCAGGAAAGAGAAGAGAGAGGAAAAAGTAACATGATTGGAAATTGTTGATACAAAAAATTTGACTCTAGGGTTAGCCCGTGTGCAGTATCGTCCAAAGTGAAAGTTAGACACCGAGCGTAGTACTCACGTCCGGATCACCTGAAAATAAAAAGAGCGGGGCTCTGTCCCCCGGGATAAACTCTGACGCTCAAGTCAGTACTTAGACTAGAGAGTCAAATTCAATAAGAAATCTGAGACTGAATAAATATGAATGTAATTAGGAGAGTCCTCCCCCGAATCTAACTTGTCAGTATGATATTTATACCTGAAAATGATGGGTTGGATCAGTCCGTGGGTTGAATATATAATACTTAACCCAGTCGGACCCATTTGAACCGCATGGTAAAATTACTAAAATACCCTTAGTAAACCCGATCTCGGAGCCACGTGTAATATTGTCATTGGGTATAATATTTTGGCATCATCATTTGTCCCCCAGTCTCAAGTCGAAATTTTTTGGGTTGAGAGTGCCAAGTAATTAATGCCGTATTCGTATCCCCGGCCGAAGCCGTAGTATTGGCCGGAGCCAATTTTATGATATAGAAAATTAATTTTTTGGAGAAAAAAAATATATATATTTAAAAATTATTTGAGAATTATTTAAAAAATTTTATCTACCAGAGTAGAAAAATAAAAATAAATAAATAAATAATTTATTTCACTTGAGTGTACCTGAACCAAAGCTTAATATTCAAATTGCTACATAAAAAAGCTTTGCAATTTCTTATTACTAGCACTAGATATTACTGTAGACAGGCGCTGTGGAATTCCCTATTGCTGTGGAGTAGTGCTGCAGAATTACAGTCAATTGCCGTGGAACTCATTACTGCTGTGGAACACTTATCCACAGGACTTCAGCCGAAACATACCTCCGGTGGATAGATTTGACTTATTCCACAGACTTAACACCGCAACATCTTTATCAACAAGTCCTCGAAAGTAGTGATTGGAGTAAAAGTCTAAAACCACATTGTTGCTCCATGCAATTTCTCCTTCACGTAGTCCATAAGTCCACAAGGTTATTGTAGTCCTCCGTTGCCACTTGAACCAAGTAAGCAATTTGATCTTAATTGAATTCTTTCTTCCATTTTTTGTTTTTGTAATATATATCAAGAAGACTTTTGACTTAGTAATAAGACAACCACGACTCCAACATCCTTATTCCAGTAAGAATCCACTTCCCTTGCTCCATGGCATCTTCACCTTGGGTCGTACGTTTGCTCTTTTATTATTATTATTATTATTTTTTTGGCTTGTGCTAATCAAAAACTTGTAGTCTTAAGTTTTACACCAAAAACACGTACAACTACTCACATATGCTCATGTCCACGGCCTTAGCTTCAAATAATTAGTCTGCAACCAAATAAAATTTCTCTTTAGAAATTTAATCTTTAGGCTTAAAAACCACCGCAGAGAATAATAACACCCTGAAAAATTTTAAAATGACAAATCCCAACTCCATGAAATCTAAAGTAAATCTTGATTTTCCTTGTGACAATGATGCATCCTTTTAATTGACCAACCATGGATCTTCCTCAAACATGGGTACCTCGGCTTCCCCAGTCAACCTTGGTTTCGATAATGATGTGTATATGACTGTGCGAAAATTGATGACGAGCAAAACTTTGATGATGACCAGGATATTAACAATAGTCTTGCACTCGAAACCATTGATGCCTTAGATTTTTTTAACTATGATGACGAAACCGGTTCCGAAGTGGAATAGTGAAAAATGCATAGTTGATGTAGGGAGTGTCCTTGAGCCTGACAAGGCACAAAAACTATGCATAGGGGTATTTGGCCTCTTCCACCACATAGACACAGGGGGCGTGGTTTTCCACATTATACACCCAAGGGGTGTAGTTTTCCACCGCGTAGACCTAAAGTGAACTTGTCTAGTACCACTACCTCTTGTGCAGGTATGCCACCTTTGCCCACATATTCTAGCCGTGGCAGAAAACAGCCACACCGTAATTCCAACGTAGTGGCTGAGACAGAAGTAGAGCGTGGTAAATCAAGTGGGGGGTGATGCCTCTCTTCTTCCCCAAGGAAAAGTTAACGGGACTCCGAACGAAGACAAGAATATTTACTCTCAGCTACCTGCGGTATACGTCGATTTGGATTTTTTTGAGAAATGGCTTGAATAATATCATATTCCTGATGACATGAAGATCAAGGCAACGGGACCAAAGCACAGACCTTGTTTGAATTACAAAGATTACGTATCTGTATATTTGGTTCAATTGGAGGTAGGGTTGAGGTTTCCATTACACCCCTTTTCTTTTGGAAGTCTTGGATCACTATCAAGTCGGGTTTGGACGGATTTTTGCTAAATTTTTTGGGTGCATTAATGCATTTATCCTAACCTGCTGGACTCGGGGAGTGATCTCTTCCTTACCTTTATTTAATCACTACTTTCAGATTTCATCTACTGTACTCGGTATCATTTTTAGTTTCAGATCCAAAATGAGTTTACTTGAGAGTTTGCAACCCCTGAAGAAGACATGGAGGAAAAAAAATTTCTTAGTAGAGAAGAGTCTGGACTGGGAATTTTCAGATTGGAATTTTGAAGTAGACGCTCCAAAGTTAAACAAGTTAGTACAAACTGAGTGACCATGATCGAGAAGCCATTGAGATCCTTAGGGATGCAGAAAAAGTCCCTTGGAAAGTAATGAGTAATGACCAAGTATTGGTTTCTGCAGGGTTGAGCCTTACTCCTCTTGACCATCTTCGACCTAAAGGGTTATCCTTGGAAAAAATTTCTTTCATCATGTTGCATCCTTTATTTATCTATCCTACATTTACATATTGATTATTCCAGAGAATAATTTACTTTTATTTCTTATGTGCAGTGACTAACGGATCTGATATTGTGTGGGAACGAGCACTTAGCAGAAGAAAGGACATGGATCTTGACCTCGCAGACGAAATTTGTGACACAGGGAAGAAAAAGAAGAGATCTTTTCCACCTCTCCCACTGTGTACATGTTGGAGGAAAGAAAATCAGGATTGATCCGACCCCAACTCTGCTTCCTAGGTCTCCTGCTGAGGAACCTTCTAAGTCAACTCCTGCTACGGAACCACCGTCTCAAGTTTCTGAGACTTTGGTGCCAGTTGTCCAGGAAGTAGTTCGGGACTGTGCTTCTTCTCAAATTAGTTCTTTTTACTACTACCTGAAGCAAGCTGAGGACTTACATTTCTCTTGCATTTCTAAACTTGAGGACAAACTCAACTGGACAACCAAGCTATATGACGGAAGAAACCAAGAAGCGTAACGAGAAAAATCAGAAATGCAAAGAAGTAACACAGAAGATCAACGAGATGATGAAAATCAAAGATCAAGCCAACGAGTCCTTACAAAAGGTTACTGCTCGTGTTGATTCTCTTAGTGTAGAATTGTCCCAACTGAAGGCTAAGGAAAAGAATATGGTAGATGCCCATATGGAAGAGCTCGCATCCATAGAGAGGAAGAGCAGGCAGCAGGCAATACTTGAATTTCTAGATTCCCACGACTACTAGGATCGCTTGCAAAAATACTTGGAAGACTTCCGCGCTAGTAAGGAGTTCGATGAGCTAGTGATTGATCGAAGCTCTGACTGTTACAATGAGGGGTATATTGATGCATTGTAGGTCGTGAAGAAAACTCATCCCCATCTAAACCTTAAAGATCTAATCCAGGGTAACACTTTGACTACCCCTACTCACCCCAGTACATCAGATGCTTTGACTGATGAAAGTGCGCCAGGTGATGGTGCCAAAGACCCATAGCTTCGTGAACTACTAAAGAATAGTAGTAGATTAGGCATTCATTTCAGTTGCTTTACTAATTTAGACTAGCACATAGTTTTTAAGTTGTTCGTTTTTGCGGCCGTAGAGCTCAGAGTCTTTCTTTTGTATGAGCTCTTGAACTTTGTTATGCATTTTGTGTTTTTTTTATTATCTTTTTCCAATAATTGCCACTGCCATGCTTGGTTGGGTTTTGAGTTGGGGTCTCTCTATGTACCAACTCCTCAAATGTCGTATTTTATATCTTTCTATGGTAGTATGCATTTCTTTTTACCACTTGTCCGCAGCATATTATATTGAGTTTAGAACTATGTAGTCTTCCTGCCCCCTTAGTCATTTAGCTTCAGCTGAAGTGACTAAGTGTTATTATTGATCTTAGCAGACTTAAACTTTATTGATCTTAGGTACGACCTAGGTATTTCACGTTAGGAAGTTTCTTAACTTTGCCCCCGGAGGGGTACGTCCTACTCCGGAGAGTAGGTGTAGTATATGAGTACTTCACTTTAGGAAGACAGGCATTACCTCCCGAAGGGGTGAATCATACTTCGGTGAGTAGGTATGGAGTATGCACTTCACATTAGGAAGACTTTGGCATTATCCCCGGAAGATCTTGGAATTGTCCTTGGAGGGGTAAGTCCTACTTCGGAGAGTAGGTATGGTCTAGGCACCTCACATTAGGAAGTTCTTAGAATTGCCCTAAGAGAGGTAAGTCCTACTCCGAAGAGTAGATATGGTATAGGTACTTCACTCTTGGAAGACCTTATCATTGACCCCCGGAGGGGTTAATCTTGGTGTTAGGAGATTTTTTTATTTTTTTGCCCTCAGAAGGGTTATTCCTGCTCCAGAGAGTAGGCATTAGTGCTTTCTCCCAAAGGATGTAGTTGACTCCGGAGGGTAGTAGAGTCCCGGAAGACTTTGGTGTAGTCTACACTATGATAGAAGGTGTTGTTCTTGCAAAAAATTAACTATTTGACCGTATGTTCCCAGCCCTTAGGAAATTTTGGATCCATCATTCAATGAAATTGAAAAAATTACAAACTGCACAAGTTTTACTTCACTGCAAAAGATGATACTTGGCTTTAGGAATTACAACTGAAGAACTTAAACAAAATATAGTGAACTTAAAAATAATTTTTTTTGAGATTTTGAGCATTTATACATGCGAGGCTGTACAAGAGCTGAAAGGGGTCTCTCCAATTGCATTCTTGTATGTGGTGCAGTATGACCAAAGTACATTGGGAAGTTCCTCTACCTAATTCCCTTTAGTACCGTTTAACATTTTCTTGATCTCTTCTAAGATAGAACGGTTGGTGACTTCTACCAAACCATTACTTTGGGGATGACCTACTGAGGTGAAGCACTACTCTATCCCCAAAGCTTTACAGAACTTTTTGAAAGTTTTAGCCTGGAATTGCAGTCCATTGTTTGAGGTAAGTGCTTGCCAAAGCGGCATATCACATTTTTCCAAAAGAAGTTAATGATTTGCTGAGGAGTGATTGTTGCTAAAGCTTCCGCTTCAACCCACTTGGTAAAATAATCAATTGTAAACACTAAAAATTTGTTCTTAGCTAAAGCCAGTGGAAAAGGTCCCAAGATGTCAATACCCCACTAGGCAAAAGGCCAAGGGGTGAGGATAGGGACAAGTTGCTCAGCTGGGACTCGGGGTTGATTGGAATAGAGTAGCAAGATGGCATTTTTCACACTTTTGCACATAGTCAATGGCATCCTTTATCATCTTTGGCCAGTAATAGCCCTGCCTCTATACTTTCTGAGCAAGGGATTTTCCGCCAACGTGGTGTCTGCAAACTCCTTCATGCACTTCTGCCAGGACATACTTGGCTTCATTCGGAGTTAGGCACCGGAGATAAGGCATTGAATAAGACCTTCGTTACAAAGTCTCTCCAATGATCAGGTATTTTGTTGACCTCCGCTCAACCCTTTGGGCTTCTGTCTTGTCCTTCAGCAGTTTGCCTTCCTTAAGATATTGAATTACCGGGGTCATTCAATTCGGCACATGTCCATGTCCATGACTTCTGCCTGTTCAACACTCTTCCCTTTCAACACTTCAAGAAAACTTCTTTCAAAATATTAGAGTGTATTGAGCTGGCTATTTTGGACAGGGCATCTGCCTCCCTGTTTTCTTCCCTAGTTATATGAGTTATCACAAAATTGTTAAAGTGTGAGATCAAACTCTTCAGTCTTTAGTCAAGTAAAATTACAGTGATGATTCTCTTGTCTCAAATTCTCCTTTAACTTACTACACTACCAAGTTGGAATCCATGTTCACTACTAAGTTTTTTACTCCTAACTCTTTGGCTAGCCTAAGTACGGAGACCAAGGCCTCATATTCTACTTCATTGTTACTTGCATAAACTCAAATCTTAAGGCATAGATTGTCTTTAGTCCCTCCGAAGAGGTAAGAATTATGCCTGCACCACAACCTTCAGTATTGCTTGTCCCGTCGACATGCATAATCCACTGACGAGATTCCTTGACTTGCTCCCCTAGGGGGGTAGTCTTTCCTTGTTGTTGTTCTTCCTCTACTCCTTCAATGATGAAATCTGCTAAGGCCTGAGCCTTGATTGCTATCCTCGACTAGAAGCAGATGTCATACTCACTTAACTCAATGGACCACTTAACCAACCTCCCAGAGACTTCTGGCTTCATGAGAACAGTCTTAAGCTGATGGTTAGTCAGTACCACTAATAGGATGACTTAGAAAATATGGCCTGAGTTTTCTTGCCGCCGTCACCAGGGCCAAAGCCAACCTTTCAATAGTGGAATACCTGGTTTCAGGATCACTCAGAACCTTGCTGACACAATACACTGGCTTCTGAATTTTGTTTTCCTCCTTGATAAGGACTGCACTCACTGCCGCAGTTGAGTAAGCCAGGTACAAATATAGTTTTTCTCCTGGCTCAGGCTTAGTAAGGAGTGGAGGTGAGGCTAAGTAAACCTTCAATTCATCAAAGGATCTTTGGCATTCTTCAGTCCATTGAAAATTTTTAGCACTCTTCAAAACCTTGAAAAATAGTAAATTCCTATCCCTAGATTTGGACAAGAATCGACTTAAGCCTGCAAGGCGGCCGGTCAATCTTTGCATGTCCTTTACTACTTTAGGAGATTCCATGTCTTGAATCACTTTTATTTTAGTTGGGTTTGCCTCAATTCCACATTAAGTCACCATGAATCCCAAGAACTTGCCCCCATTTACTCTGAAGGCACACTTTTCCGAGTTAAGTCTCATCTTGAATTTTTTTCATGGTGGTGAAAGTTTCCCGAAGGTTCTCCACATGATCAACGTTCTATTTTCCCTTGACAAGCATGTCATCAATATAAGCTTCCATGTTATGCCCCAACTGATTGGCAAACATTTTATCTACCATTCGCTAATAAGTCGCTCCAACATTTTTAAGTCCAAAGGGCATCACCTTGAAACAGTAAGTGTCGGAGTCAGTGACAAAAGCTGTCTTGGCTCGATCCTTAGGATTTAGCCAAATTTGATAATACCCCTTATAGGCATCTAAGAAGACAAGACCTCAAACCTGGAGGTTGAATCTACTACTTGGTCAATACCGGCCGGGGGGGGGTAGGGTAACAGTCCTTTGGACAAGCCTTATTTAAGCTAGTGAAATCCACACACATTCTCCACTTGGTCCCAGGCTTGGGCACCATTACAACATTACTAAGACACTCTGGGTAATGGATTTTTTCTATGGCCTCGGCTACTCCAGTAATCTCTTTACCTCTACCTCTGCTGCTTGGCCCCTCTCTCTACCACTGTTTCTTTTCTTCTGAATTATTGGCTTGTACTTTGGATCCACATCTAGGGAGTGCATGGCTACATTGGGTCAATTCCTGGCATATCTGATGGATTCCAAGTAAAGAGGTCTTTCAATTCTCTAAGGAGGGAAATGATTTTTTCTTTCAATTCCCCCGGGAGGGACTTTCCAATCTTTACCACTTTACTGGGTTCAAGTTCATCTAAAATAACACCCTCTAATTCTTATGATGGTTATGCTTTATGCGGGTACTCTTCCAACCCGTCCATGGTATTGATGCTGTACATAGGGCCACTTCCTTCCCCTTTAATTTCAATGAGGCAATATAGCATTGCCTGGCTGCTGCTTGATCTCCTTTTATCTCTCCTACTCCATTCTCTATAGGGAACATCATCTTCATATGGTGGGAATATGGGATTGCACCAAGTGCCCCTATGGTTGGCCGGCCAATTATGGCAGTGATTGTAAGGAGATGATGCTTTAGTCACTACAAAATCCACGATCACTTGGGTGTTCTGTGGAACTGTACCAAACATCACAAGAAGAGTGATGTACAGGCTTGAGATCTTTTTTCTCCAACTTCATCTCCTTGAACACAGAATAGAATAGTATATCAGTAGAGCTGTAATTGTCAATAGGAGTCCTCCTCATATCATAGTTTTCCACCAGTAAAGTTACCACTAACGGGTCAGTGTGAGGATGGAGTACTTGTTGTGCCTCATCCGCTGTAAAGATAATATCTTGACATAATTTGGGTCGCTTCAAGTCAGATTGGACTAAATTGTTGACGAGCATAAGCCTTGCGAGATGACGCAGAATCACTATTTTCCGCTCCACCAGAAATGGTGTTGATAACTATTCTTCCTTGATTCTCTACCCCGGCCACTCCGTCTCCCCGAGGCGGACCTCGGTCTCCTGTCTGGACTCCTGGCCTGTTGCTGGGGTGACCTTCCTCTATCCATTCCTCGGATGAACTATTTCAAATATCCTCTTCGGATCAAGTCCTCGATTACATTTTTTAAGGAGATGCAATCATTAGTATCATGGTCGTGGTATTTGTGGAAGTAACACCACTTGTTTTTGTTGCGACGCTCCAGGGTCGCTCCTCATTGCTCCTGGCCACTTAACATATGGCTTATTCTCAATCACTGCTAGAATTCGTGTAGGCGTGATATTAAGTGGAGTGTAGGCATTAGGAGGTTTGGGATTCCTCCAATGGGGCATGGCTGTGGATAGTCAGTCCCTTACATTACTCTTCTTTGAAGGTCCTGCTGCATTAGCCACACCATTAGCCTTCATTTTCTTGCCTTCGGCTCCACTTGCTCTAGTTTCTCTCTTTTTCTTATCACCTTCATCTGCTTGGGCAAACTTTTTGAATGAGTACGAAAAAGATTTAGTTACTGAGAGTAGTTGGTGGTTTGAAGTTGAGGTCGAAGAAGAATTTTCCCGGTCTCACTCCAATCTGGAAGGCCATGATTTGCATATCTTCTCGCTTAGCTCATTGGATTCTAATAGTTTCATTTTTGAACCTATCTACATAATCCATGAGCGATTCATCGGGTTTTTGCTTAAGTGTAAGTAAGTGTGTTCTCATCTTTGGAATTCTATTTTGATTCCCAAACTTATTTAATAACAAGTCTACCAGTTGATCAAAATTTTTGATGTCGCCCTTCTTATACCCTCGAAACCGTCTGAGGCAGCGCCCTTGAGGATAAGAGGGAAACCCTCGGCAGAGGATAGCATCAGACGCTCCCTGGAGGCACATTTCAGAGCGGTAAGCATCCAGGTGCTCCCATGGATCAGTGCTCTCATCATAAGAGTCAAAGTGGGGAGTCGGCCATCTTCTAGGAAGAGGTTCTTGCATGATATCGTCAGTGAAGGGAAGTGAATACTTGTATCTAGTACTCCTTCATTCTCTATCGTCCATTCTGTCCACCTTAACTTGCAACTCTTCCAACCTCTTCCTTAGGTCCTCTTCCCTTTCGGGGACTACCAACATATTCCAATGTACGGTCCTCTCTTGGTGTCGTCTTCTCTCATGAGCTACAGATATTGCTTCACCTGGGTCCTTTCCCTAGTACCACTCAGCCTTGATAAGGCCGCTCTTCTAGATTCTAGCCTGGCAGTTTGGCACGTTTACACTTGCCTGACAGACTGATGAGGGTGCTCCTTCCGGGTGGACCCCACTGGAGTTAGTTCCCTGGTCCTCTGTTCCTCTCTGTTCCCCTCTCCTTGAGTTCTCTTTTCTCTGTCGCCAGCATGAAGTTGGGGATGGCCAATCTGGGGATTGCTGCCCGAATTTTTTGAGGGTGTTGTTCGCCTTGTGAGTGGTGTTGCTACAATTGCTGCCTAATGTGGCACCTTTGTCTAAATAATTTAAATAGCTGTCTCTGAAGGAAACATCCTTGTAGATGTGTATAAGAGACAGTGCATTATACGTGTTCCCCCTGTCCATCCATTTTTTGTGGGATAATGACAGATAGATCCATGAGTTGAAATTTCTTTACCTTTGTCGGCATTGTTCCTATGTGAGTGTTACGCGTGCTAGGTGCCACATCCTAGTATTGAGAGACAGTTCACTGTTCCCATAGACGGCACCAAATGTTGATACAAAAAATTTGACTAGAGGGTTAACCCTAGTGCAGTATCAACATCCCATGTGTGTTGGACACCGCACGTAGTAATCTACGTACGGATTAGATAAAAATAAAAGACAGGGGCTTTGTCCCCCGGGATAGGCTCCGATGCTCAAGTCGGTACTTAGACCAGAGAGTCAAATTCAATAAGAAATCTGAGACTGAATAAATATGAATGTAATTAGGATAATCCTCCCCAGAATCTAATCTGTCACTGTGATATTTATACCTAAAAATGATGGGTTGGTTCAGTCCGTAGGTCGAATATATAATACTTGACCCAATCGGGTCCATTTGAACCACATGGGTAAAATTACTAAAATACCCTTAATAGACCTGGGCTCGGAGCCACGTGTAATATTGTCATTGGGTATTATATTTCGGCATCATCAGAAATAACACTGGAGCAAATGATCAGTAATTATTTGACCTGGAAATGGCTACAAGCCTACAATTACATCTAGAACTTCAAAAGAGCCATAATCTCCCATATCTAATTCGGGCCAAGCTGCAGCAATTTTCATTTTTTTTTAGAAAGACCATAGGTTTTTCTTTTGTTTATAGGATTCTCCGAATGGGATAATTTAGCATTAATAATCTCTTTTTGCTCTTTGGAAAATGGCATTTTTTTTGGTTTTTTTGCTGGGTATATATATTTTTTTAAATCACGGTGAAGCTAAAGTGGTATTGTTGGTGGTGGTGATGATGGTGGTGGTGGTGACGACGGCAGAAGGGAAGGGCAACATTAGCGGTCACAGGTGTTAGGGCTTCTAAAAGTATTCCACAATTTTACCCTTAAAAAAGTCAAGTAAAAGTCACGTCAACTGATTAAACGGAGCATTTAATGAACAAAAATAAATGGAGTGATCCAAATAATACAAATTTATAAATTTAGTGATTTTTTTTATCACAAAATTAATTTAGATACAAGTATGATCAAAATTTATACAAATTAAAAGTATGATGTTTTTTTAACTAAAGACTCAACACAATATGATTGTGGTAGTGTGCGTTCTAAAGGCCAATTTAGTTTTTTTAACTAATATATTTTTGCCGAATTGGCTAAATTGATTTTGAATGTAACCTTTTTGTAAACAATTTAATTTTACGATTCTTTAAAATATAAGATTAAAATCTAGCATTTGAATGAGAACGTGCTACTTAGGCGTGTAATTGATGTTGACGACACATTCATAAAATTAGAAATAGGCATGTAACGCGTGTAAATCTCATTAAAGGTTAATATGTAACTAAACGAGACAGGTCAGTGTGATTAGTTCTCTTTTTCCTCACCAAAAGCTATAAATTGAGGGCCCCTAGCCTACTCATGTGTAACTTTTACTAATTCCAAAACATGTGTATAAGAGACAATCTATTCTCTTTATGCTTTCAATCTTTTGAATACTTCAGAATTTAATCAATTGGTATTCTCGAGTGTGGTCATAGATTGAATACCCTGTTTATATGATTAGTGGATGACCAAGTATAGAAAAATTGACTTGATGCTCAGTCTATATATTAAGAGTGAGTTAGATGATCACGTACTCAATTTGGTCCATTAATGACATTTTTGAATTTCAAAAATTTTTGAAAAATAAAAATTTTAATTGTTAATTACACAAATTGCTAACAAAACCATTTTAAGAATAGTATCTTTCAGACAAATTTGAGTATAAGTTAAAGTTGCAAGTGTGTTTTTCTAATCACAAAAATAAACTTGTAAAAATGAATCACAGTTTCTGAACAAAGTCAATTCCTCTGGAGGGTTTCCCAAAACTACTTTATGTAGAGCATCAGAAAAGTCGATCACCATCCACTGATTTTAGATCCTCTATTGAATTTTTGAAGTCAGATCATGTGACACATTAGTGACTTTGTCACTTTGCTACTTTGTATAGATACATTGCACAAAAAAAAAAAATGGGGTTAAAAGTAAAATGCCCATTGAACTTTCATCCTAGTTGCAAGATGCTCCCTTCAACCATTTTAATAGACATTTTGTACCTTTTGACCAATTTCAATCTAAAAAGCAATGGTTTTCTGTAATATTTAAATTATTTAGACAAAGGTACCCTTTGGACTAAAAGTAAAATACCCCCTCAAACTTTCACAAGAGTTACAAAATGCCTCTAATGATTTTAGTAGGCAAATGCTTGAATTTGAAAAAAAAAAAATGGACAAAGATTAAGGGTGGCCACTAGAACCAGACTTCCAAAAATTGGCGGTTCCGAAACTAGAACTGGAGCCATCGTTAATAGTTCTCAAAATTGGACTCGGAACTGTGGACAAGGTTCCGGTTCCAGTTCCGGTTCTCCATTTTTTAGAACCAGAACTAGGAACCGAAACCGGCTAAAAAAAAGTAAAAAATGCCGTATATATATATATATATATATATATATATATATATGACTGTAATTTATGCATTTAATTTTTTTTAAGATTATCTTTTAGTATGGGTTATCTCAAAGTAAAATGTATATTTACTTGAATTTTTAATGGTTCGATAAATGATGTAATAGAGTACTTTTTTTTTTGTTCGAAAACAAAGTCTATAATTGAAATATAAATAAAATGTAATTTTTTAATTCTCATCTTAGCTTTTTTATTTTTTTTAGTATTATCCAAAATATATATTTACTTTTAAAAAATTTTAAATCGGTACCGTGATCAAATATTAGGGAACCGACCGGAACCGGAACCGAATTTCGGAACCTCTCTCTTATACTGATTCCGGTTCCAACTCTTCATGGAACCGGAACGGGCAGTTCCAGAATCATGGTCATGCCTAACTAAGATGGGTTCATCTAATCTCCTTACTACTAAATAATTTTACTACTTTTAGTTACACATTAATTACCAGATCTAATTTTTATGTGTCTGGATAATTTAATTTATAATATAAATATATTTTATATTACAAGAAACACCTTATTATTTCAATGTACAAGTGATTATTTATTAATGATATACTTTGCAAACAAGCCAACTATAACAAAATAAAGTTTTGAATATAAATTTTTTAAAAAAATTACTCTTAACATACACATAATTATAGACTGAGGACTCGTGTGGAACTTTTTATTTCTAACATAACAATAATAAAGCGTAACAAAATATTAGAACTACTTAACATAAGGTGCACTAAATTTGGCAAAAAATATGTTAATTGAAGGACTTCATATGCACAATTTTTATTTGTATCTTAGAATAAACTTTATAATTTTTTGAGATTATTTTTTTTTACATTCATTACAAATTTTGCATTACAATAAAATATATATTGTTTTATTGTAATGCATTTTAATTTTAAAATTATATCATAAGACGCTTGTAAAATTGGATTTTTATAGTTAATAAAATATTACTAATGTATTTGTTTGTCGATAGTAAAAAGGATAAGAAAAAATAAAATGAGAAACACTAGAGAGAAAATAAATAAAATGGGAAAAAGAAAAAAATAGTTGAAATAGAAGGGATAATTTAGTTCTAAAACATGTGGAAGGAGGTTGAGTATTTATTAAATAGTTTTAGGGAATAAACTGCAATTCCACCAGTAATGACATTTCACTTAACCAATGCATTGGGGTATAGTGGTCATTTTAGTCATCAAGTTAATGGAGATAGATTTTTAGTCAGTTGACCTCATGTCAAGAATGCAATTGCTTTTAACACAAGTAAATATAATTGCATTTTATCCCGATTCAAATGGGTTTGTCTTCCAAAATTGTGGCTATGAAGCATTAGTTAATTACAATTTTGAGATAACTACTACCAGATTTTGAGTATTATTGTACATGTTTCTTTATTGAATAGCTGTAGTTAGTAGGAACTAGTACCATCCTTTAGTAAGTTTTACACTATGTGTTTCACATTCAACAGATGTATTGAGTTAAATTGGAGAGAAGGGATAATGGAGAGAATCTTAGTCTATGTTCAAGATGTATGTAACCCATGTCTAATCTGACATACGATATTTACTTATGCCAATGAATTACTACTTGATTTTCTGTATTTAGGGCACTAATAGGTTTTTCGTTTTGAAGAACGAAGAAATTTGGCTATCTATTCAATTGAAGAATAGAAGATCCAACACTATGGAGATATAGAATTCAAAGTTTTAAAATTTAAGTTCTAGCATTTGCAATTCAACAATCATGTAAGTTTCCTATTTTTGCAATTGAACCACAAATAAAACAATAAAACTAAACAAAGCCTACTCCAAAAATGGCTTATATTAAGCAGTTATGTCGATTGATTAAATTTAGAGCGAAATTTATCAATAATCACCAAATTATTAGGTTGTTGAATACAAGGTCTTACTTTAGTCATTAATCAATAGAAAAATGTTATCAAAACAACTAAAAATATAATGATGCTCACCAACACTAGTAATTTTTTTTTTTTAAAATACTTGTGAAAAAAATTTAAATACAAAAATTTCCTAATACTATTTGTATTTTTCGGTCTATTCATTATATTTTATTTTTATGTAAAAAAAAAGTATTAAATATACGAGACTATCTATTAAAATTCTATAGGTCTCTTTTCTTTTTTACTTTTCTTCATGTTTGTCTAAAATGACTTTCTTGTTACTTGTTTTTTTTCCTTTGTTAATATAATTCAACTATTACCTAAATTATACGTTGTAATTTTATACATATAAAATAAAACTCAAATTAAACTAATTTACATGAAATAGCTTTAATAATTTATCAAAAATTTTAAAATTAATCATTTCATTGTGTTTTTAACTTTTAAATGTTGAAGAAATCATAATTAGAGAATTAGAATATTAATTAATTTAGAGCATACTTATATTTTTAACAATATTGACAGTATTATTACTTTTTATTTATCCCAAAACATTAAATGATACAAAACTTACATATAAGGGACTAAAGTGAAATTTCGTTTAAACCTTAAGGGGGAAAGTGAGAAAAATAACGTTAGGGGGTTTAGTCCTAAATAGCCCAAACTTTAAGGGGGTTTACTGTATTTAACCCCACTGAATTAAGAGCCTTTGTTTTGCAAATTTAGTTATTGAACTACTTTAAGTGTGCATCTAGAGTCACTTTTTCTATTTCTATGGTGATTGCAAATACACACTTAAGGTAGTTCAGTAATTAAATTTGCAAACAGAATGACTCTAGACAAATATTTAAGGTAGTTTAGTGACTAAATTGCAAAATAAATAGTTTAGTGATCTTATATACAACAACCTAATAGTTTGACAATCATATTGCATTTTACTCTTAAATTTATAAAGATAGAGAACTACATTAATTTTAACAATATTCTACTTAGACTATCAAATTGTGACATATTGTGATTTTAAATTAGGTGAATATCTACAAATTTTTATTAATATTCTTGAATAAAAATACTTTAATACCTTAAGTAACGTGTGTTTATTGAAATACTTTTACTCATCTACTAGTATTAAGTACCTTCATAAAAAAATAGCTACCAAAATTTGTAAAGTTTTATGGATTTGAGCAATGTTCTACAATTGATAATTGAGGGTGCAAACCTCAAATTAATGATAGTTAAAGGGGACAAAATACAATCAATCCCATTTTTAAAAAGGAAAATATTTAGATAAGTTCAATTTTTTGTCCTACTTATAGATCTTGTGGTTAAGATTAAAACTTATAAAATCTTGTTTACCTTAACTAATATCATAGATTTCATATAATTCAATTCACATCACAAAATATACAAATAGAGCAAAAAATCAAATCTATTTAAATATTTCCCTTTTAAAAAATATGCTTTGGACAAAATGATAACGGTCCAAATTAGTCCGCTCACCAAACATACAAAAGGTTAGACTTATAATAAATCTAAATGGGGAATTCTATAGTTCCTTTTAGAGAACTATTTCTTAGCTTTAAGAGCTTATACAATACAAGCTTTTTAAACACATTGTATTATATTGTATAAGCATTTAAACCACAAGAGAATGATTCCCTAAAAGGTACCATAGAATTTTCTTAAATCTTAACAGCCGGAATATACTAGTCTAAAAATAATATTTAGTGATTTGTGCAACTGCATTACATCACTGCCACTACCACTTACCTGAAATACTACATCGCCACAAGCAATTAATAAGTATACGTGATAATATGAGCTGAGTTTCAAATCGTCATAACCAAAAGTTGAACATGGAAAGAAATTCTGTGGAGCAAAACCTACTCCACGGAAACAAGTTACTCACACGTGTATGTCACTATTATTTTGATATCCTGTAATGACAGAAATTTCATTTGGCCAAAAAAGCAAGCGTAATGACCCATACTCGAATAAAGACGAAACGGTTGCAGCCCCATTAACCAAATTTACGTTGGATTTCCTCCCTTATGAGAAAGGCGTGCATGATTGCTGCTCGCAAGACCCCACCAACCCTCTTTGTTTTTGTTATCTGCCTTTGGGAAATGCTATATTATTTGGAAAGCCAGTGATGGTATGCGTCCAAGTCAGATTTCACTTTCTCCCTCTAACAATAGGGCTTGAATTTCTTGGAAAATACTCCTCATACCATTGTGAGGTTTCTAGTGTTTATTTATCATTGGAAAAATGGTACCAAAATTCTCTTCGAAAATTGGGGTAAATGTTAAATTTGTTCCTTTTTTTTATTTGTTAACAAACGTTAAAATATGTTAATGTATTATATATCATTATACTTTAAAATTTATACTGTACAAATATTTAAAATATATAATATTATACTATATAAATTTTTAAAATACTATGATATGATATCTCAAACCATATAATCCTCTAATAATCAAATCGTTAAGTGACTTGCATCATCTTATATTTCGTAAAGACGCCAAATACTTTGTTTCTGGTTTGTTTTAAGTTATAAGCTTTTTTTTTTTTTTTTTAAACAAACTTCCCAAATTGGTTGAAAATAAGCAATTACTACTACTAATTCGTGGATTTAGAGTCAGCCCATTTGCCTTTAGGATTTCCTTGAGAACCCTTTTATTTAAACGGTCCTATGAGGATTTCGACTAATTTGGGACTATTATTGAACCGGTTGACATTTTAGATATTCCCTTTGAAAATTCGAGGCTTTAATTGATAATCATGTGCGTGGATATGGATATCAATTTATGCATGATTGGTTCCTCTCAAATGAAGGGACATTTTGATCATCCAGCCTATAAAATTACAGTTGAATTGGGTTTAAGACACGGACTAAGTTGCCAGAAAGGGAAAGATAACATATCGAAAAGAAAAATGTCATCCTTCCCTTTCCCCTTCCTCTTGGGCTGATCACTTCGTAAACAAAACGTCAAGTCACAAAAATTCTTAACGGAGAGAAGTTTGATATCGCACGAAATGTGGGCAAAAGTCCATGTTCTACTAATCGATGTCTTCCAATTATTTGTTGGGAAAGGCATACTCTATGAGTATGATTTTTAAAAATAATTACACAAAATTTCAAATATATCTTCCAATTATTTGCAGGGAAAGGCACACTCTATAAGTGTGGCTTTTAAAAATAATTACACAAAATTTCAAATATATATATATATATATATATATATATATTTGAATGTGTTAACAAAAAAAAAATTATACAAAAACTTTTAAAAATAACATAAAGTGTGGAATGTGAATAGTAGGAAGGAAGTTATGGACACTTATTCACATATAATAAGAATAAAAAAGGAAGTACGTAAAATAACATCACACCAAATTGAGTCTCTTTTTTTTTAAGCAAACACCCAAATAAGGTGAAGATTTATTAGCAAAGCTCAAGATTTACAAAGGCGAATGTAGGGAAGTCCCTTGGCATCCGAGATAACCAAACCTTTCACATGGGAGGGAATGGTATCCGGATCATATTCAACATACATGGGCGTAATAATGCCCTCATTTGCTAACCTATCTGCTACTTGATTTGTTTCCCTAAATACATGTGAGAATGAAACTGTTGGCCCCAAAAGCAAATTAAGATTGCTTTTGAATTAGGTTGTCTCTAAAAACAATCCTTTTTATGTGTTTAATAGAAATTCAAACTTTATGCACCAAACGAGGAAACTTAAGCACAAATGAATACAATAGATATTCAACAATTTAAGCTTAAAGAACAAATAAGAATATTGAGATTAAGAGAATCAAACCAAACTTCCTAGCTTCTCAAGCTTGGAGCTTGCAACTACAAAGAGCTTCTTACAAGGCAACTACCAAGTTCACAACTTGAAGTTCAGCCCCTAAAAGTCTCTTCAAAGTAGGTGAGACAATAACCTCTTGTACACAAATGAGGATCACTCTTGCTCACATTAATTTCCTTTAGTTGAGCCAAGAGTTTTACACTCACAACCTCCCTTTGTTACAATTGTTATCTCTCCACTCTTACACTTGAAGAACTCTTACACTTCTAAGCTCTTTTCTCACTACCTACACTATTACAACACTTGTACCCACTATTTCTCCCAAATAGCTCAAGAATGATTTGTAATCAATGTAGAAGTCTCTCTTTAATTAATTCAGACCTAGGGGTATTTATAGTTGCCAAATATCTGCTTTCAACAACAACTAGAAGTGTAGTCCCAACGGCTATTTTCTGTTTACTGGAAAACTAGCCGTTGGACCTTTCGGACGGCCGATGCAGCAAGAGTGCGTCTGAACAAACTAGCCGTTGGACCGTTCGGACGGCCGCTGCTAAACCTTGCGTCCGACACTGCGTCCGTTCTCTGAGGGTATTCGTTCGGATGTCCGAGGATGCGTCCGAACATGCGTCCAATAGAAGCAAAGTCTACTGGAATATGATCGGACGCTGTTCTTCGTCCGAGACTTGCTTCAAATTCTTTGTGTCGGGCGATTACCATCGTCCAAAACTCTGTCTTTCAGACAGTCATTTGCGTCCGTGGAGTCTTCTGGTTGTTTTGTTTTTCTGCACACTTTTCAAACCATTAGTGCGATTTGGTCATCATCAAAACATGATTATCATAACTGGGGTTCAACAATCTCCCCCTTTTTGATGATGACAAATCAATTGGACAATTCAAAAAACAACCATAAAATATGAAGTACAACACATGAGAATTTGTCAGTTCATTATTTCTCCCCCTTTTGGCATTATCAAAACATAAGATAAATAATGCAATTTAAGCTCCCCCTAAGTTTATTCTCTCCCTTGAAAGATGAATATAATGAGTACATGGAGAATGAGTCAAGTTATACAAAACAATTCTTCCGTTCAAGAATATGTGTTCCATAAGAAATGAGAGAATTTATGCAAAGAATAAGGACCAAAACCATTTTCGCCCATTCCTTACCAAAAGCATCATCAAAACAATGAAGCATGTGTGATGCAATTTTTTGTAAAATAATTCAAAAAAATTTTGAATGCTCCCCCTTTCTTTTACAAGTTGTGACTTATTATAGGGAAAAAAAAATGGGAATACAAATTTCCTAGCATTCTAAATAAATTTAAACACAACATAGTTCAACTTGATAAATGAAAGCACACAAAATTTTAGATGTTACCCATTTCAATATCATTTTAGCTCATATGCCTTGAACACTCTTCAAAGATAATATATCTTGAATCCCTTAGTGCTTCTTCAAGCATACCTACATGCAAAGTTAAGTAACAACTTTTGGTACCCAAACTTTCTTGGGTCCAATTGGATTAGTAGCATGCTTAATCACCCAAATAGAGTTTATTCCCAATTTTTCATTTCTTTTAACATAACAATTTTTCTTTATATGGCCATGTTGGTGACAATAATTACAAATAATATTCTTATTGCCATAAAAAGAAGATTTAGATTTAACAAAGCACAAATCATTTTTTCTAAAGGTGATAAAATTTTTGTTCAAAAACATATACACATCTAGTTCTTTTCTTTTCAAAAACATTTTCTTTAATTTGTTTTCAAAGTAACATCAAGATAATTTGAATCTCTTCTTCAATGAAGCTTGTTCTTCCATGATCTTGGTTTTTCCAACAATTTTTCTTTCAAAACATCATTTTCTTTTGTCAAAGAATTATTTTTATGCACAAGTTTTGAGTTGGCACTCAATAAAGTATTAATTTTAATTTTTAACTCTTTGTTCTTAGCATATGATTCTTTCAAACATTCATGCATTTTAAAAATAAATGATTCAACATCATCATCATCATTATCACATGAATCATCACAAGAATCACAACTAGAGGTTACCTCATTATCGCCAAGTGCCATAAAAGCCATTTGAGCCTCCTCATATTCTTCTTCAACCTCTCCATCCGAATTGTAATCATCCCAATTGATTTGGAAGTTGTTGAAGTGAGACTTCCTTGAGTCATTTCTACTTTTTGATGAAGCTTTCTTGCCATGCTTCTTTTTCCCTTTGCCTCCTCATCTTGTAGCTTGTATTGCAACTTCAATTCAAATGAGGTTAGAGAATTGATCAATGAATCAATAGGCATAGAATTTAAATTTTTAGACTCTTCTATGGCAATGGATTTAGATTCCCATTCCTTAGGTAAAGCATTCAAAATTTTTCTATTCTTTTCACCCAAGGAATATTCTTTACCCAAACCTTCCAAATCCTTTACCATATCATTGAACCTAAAATACATCTATTGTCAATGTTCTCATGAGGTTCCATTTTGAAGGATTCATATTTAGCCACAAGAAGTGACTTCTTTTGCTCTCTAATATCTTCACTTTCTTCATGGATTTCTTTCAATTTGTCCCATATCTCCTTGGCCGATATGCAACCTTTTACTTTAGAGAATTCATCTGCATCCAAAGCATTATACAAAATATTAATGGCTTTAGCATTTAAAGATAAATTTATTTTATCTTGTGCATTTAACTCATATCTAGTCTTAGGCCTTAATCTATGAGTATTTTCATCAAGAATATTTGCCTCAAAAGGACCTTCATAAATAATATACCACAATTCAATATTAATAGATTGAACAAAAATTTTCATTCTATCCCTCCAATAAACAAAATTAATTCCATTAAACATGGAGGTCTAGTGATAGAATGCCCCTCAAAAAACAAGGAATTAGGTTGCCATGATCTTTACTCTTATGCAATTTAAGCAAGTGTTCTCATGGCAATAATCTTATACCATCGTATCTTGGCATTGTTGGCCCCAAAAGCAACCTAAGAGGGGGGTGAATTAGGTTGTCTCTAAAAATAATCCTTTTATGTGCTTAATAGAAATTCAAACTTTATGCACCAAATAAAAACTTAAGCACAAATGAATACAATAGATATTCAACAATTTAAGCTTAAAAAACAAATAAGAATATTGAGATTAAGAGAATCAAACCAAACTCCCTAGCTTCTCAAGCTTGGAGCTTGCAACTACAAAGAGCTTCTTACAAGACAACTACCAAGTTCACAACTTGAAGTTCAGCCCCTAAAAGTCTCTTCAAAGTAGGTGAGACAATAACCTCTTGTACACAAATGAGGATCACTCTTGCTCACACTAATTTCCTTTAGTTGAGCCAAGAGTTTTACACTCACAACCTCCCTTTGTTACAATTGTTATCTCTCCACTCTTACACTTGAAGAACTCTTACACTTCTAAGCTCTTTTCTCACTACCTACACTATTACAACACTTGTACCCACTATTTCTTGTAGTCCCAAATAGCCCAAGAATGTTTGTAATCAATGTAGAAGTCTCTCTTTGATTAATTCAGACCTTGGGGTATTTATAGTTGCCAAATATCTGCTTTCAACAACTTCCCAACGGCTATTTTTCTGTTTACTGGAAAACTAGCCGTTGGACCTTTCGGACGGCCGATGCAGCAAGAGTGCGTCTGAAACAATCTAGCTTGGACCATTCGGACGGCCGCTGCTAGATGTGCATAAGACACAGCGTCCGTTCTCTGAGGGTATTCGTTCGGACGTCCGAGGATGCGTTCGAACATGCGTCGGATAGAAGCAAAGTCTACTGGAATATGATCGGACGCTGTTCTTCGTCCGAGACTTGCTTCAAATTCTTTGTGTCGGACGATTACCATCGTCCGAAACTCTGTCTTTCGGACAGTCATTTGCGTCCGTGGAGTCTTCTGGTTGTTTTGTTTTTCTGTACACTTTTCAAACCATTAGTGCAATTTGGTCTTCATCAAAACATGATTATCATATTAACTGGGGTTCAACAGAAACAACTCTGCCTTCTATGAGCCATTTGATGAGCTGGAGTTCATTGTCAATGCTCCATGGTTGCGCGGACAGCCCTTTTATGATATTAACGATAATTAGAGAGTCCATTTCTACCTCCACAACCTGTAGGTGTAAAGAGCAACACATTTTTAGGCCATCTAAAAGGGCCAGAACCTCGGCCTTCAAATTGGTTTGGGAAGCGTAGCCATTGGAGAAGGCCTTGATGCATTGTCCATAGTGGTTTCTAATGATGCCCCCTCCCGCCGCCAAGCCTGGGTTCCCTTTTGAAGCCCCATCCACATTCAACTTGAAGACACCATAAGGAGGTCAGTTCCATTTAACAACAAGTATTCTCTTGGGTTGCAAGTAAAGAAGTTGGCTGCAAATTCTGTGTGAAAGAAGCAATTCATCTGCCGCAATTACCTTTGGAAACGGAAATATTGAGAAAATTGTCTTCAAATAAGCACAAATGTCGACAATGATCCTGGTGGCTGACATGCTTGTCCCTTGGAATGTAGCATTATTCCTAGACTTCCAAATGAACCAGCAAACAATGCATGGAAGTCTAGGATGTGTATAAGATTGTGGTAGAATGGATGTGTGCACCTACCACCACGAGTTGAGCTTATCCGAAATGGTAGAGGTGGGCCAAAACTCCATTCGAACCACTCTTCAAGAATGGGAACTTGTGTTGCCAATGTACATACCACAAAGAGATGATTGACAGATTCTTTATTGTTACAAAAGCGGCATTTAGATGGTAATGGGATGCCTATTTTGGCAATAATGTCATCCGTTAGAAGCCGTATGTTTAACAATTTCCACATAAAGATGGAGATCTTCAGTTGGAGTCTCTTATCCCAAATCATTTATCTAGTGAATGATTGAGCCATTGGCGAGTAGGTAGATGAGATAGAGAAAGTGCCGTTGGATGTAAGGGTCCAAATGAGCTTGTCCGAATCCGAATCCCTCTGGCATATGACCTTGTCTTTACATATGCAGTTCCCAATGTTACGAAGCTTCTCACTAGAATATCTGTATTCGAGTAAGGATAAATTCCATTCGCTAGAATTCCACAGTTGCCTCTAGATGTGGCTATCATAAACATGTTCCACCATGTTAAATAGCGGCTCGTGATCAGTCCATGTGTCAAACCAGAATGAAGAGTTGGCATTCCGGATGAGGAACAAAATATTTTGTTCTGCCGACTCACGAATGCGCAACATTCGTTTCCATGTGAATGAGTCTCCAAGTGCTTCTTGAGCTACAAAAGGATGAGAACAGCGGTTTAAATATCGTTCATGGAGGAAGGAGCTCCATAAGGAATGGACTTTTCGAAACTTCCACCATAATTTCATGTTGAAACCATGCACAACAGCCGCTAATGGAGTAATATCGAGACCATTGGAGGATGTTGGTTGACAAATGGTAGACCATGCTATCCAATGGCCTTTTGGAACCCCTTCCGAATCTGCCCAGAAGAAACCCGCAACTTGCCTGTTCTAACTCCTTAAGGACTGAAAGTGGAGGAGCGAGAACTGCCATACGAAAGATTGGGATGCTACTCAACACGTGTTTGATGAGAATAAGCCATCCTCCAGGAGAGAGAAATCGTGTTTGCCAACCATGAATGCGTGTTGTCATTTTTTCTATCATTGGCTGAAAAAGGTCTTTCCATTTTTTTGCTTTTTGGATGGGGCATCCCAAATATATGAATGGTAGGGATTTTTTTGCAAACCCCGTTTTGGCTTGAATCATCCGAATACGAGGTGTGGATGATTTCTTGGACAAATAAAAAGAACTTTTGGCTTTGTTGCAAAGCTGCCCAGAGGATGTCTCAAACCTTGAAATGAAAGCCATGAGATTTCGTATTGAATTCCCCTCTCCCCTTGTGAAAATTACTACATCATCCGCATAAGCCAAATGAGAGATGGTTGGGCATGACCTCGGAAGAGCGAACTCAGAAATTTTCCCAATACGAAATTGACCATTCAAACCAATTCATGTAAGACTCCATCATAATTAAGAAGAGAAGGGGGGATAGAGGGTCAACCTTGCCGAACTGTCTCTTGAACACATCTAGAAACCTTTTGGAGACACCATTAATGAGAATAGAAAACCAACAATATTCCAGACTATTCTTCACTAAAGAGATCCAATTCTCAGAAAAACCAAGCCTCCTCAGAATTGCATATAAAAAAGACCAAGATAATCTATCAAAAGCTTTTGCGAGGTCCAGCTTGATGATCAGATTACTACCTCTTGTTTTCTTGTTTAAGAACTCCACCATCTCTTAGCCTAGAAGGATATTATCTGCAATTTCTCTACCTGGGACATAGGCACCTTGTTCGGGGAAAATAAGTTTGGGCATAATAGTGGAAAGCCTGGTAGCCAAAATCTTTGTACATACTTTGTTGAAGAAAGTACAAAGGCTAATGGGTCGAAATTAGTAAAAGATGAGGGATTCGTAACATTCGGGATTAAAGTAATGAGGGTACTCGTGAACATATGTGGTAGTGTCCGCCCCCTTCAAGAATGCTCCTACAACATGGAAAAGATCCCGATGAATAATATCCCAGCGAAAGGAGAAGAAAAAACCATTACATCCATCAATGCCCGCTGCTCCATCCGGGTTGAGGGAGAAAATCGCCTCATCTTTTACAACCTTTGATGACCCATCTAGCAAGAGTTGATTGTCAGCACGTATAGACATCTAGATGTGTATAAGAGACAGCTTTGTCCCTTGGAGCAAGCTTCGACGGTAAGCTTGACAAGAGACGTTGGAAAAATTAATTGCTCCTGTGAGTACATTGTATATCTTCAGTCCAAACACCATCCACTTTAATTTTTGAGATCCGGAAACGTTGTTTATTGGCCATGAGTGCAGAATGGAAGAAGGTAGTATTATGGTCTCTTTTCTTTAACCACTTTATCCCCACTTTTTGATGCCAAAACATTTCCTCTTCATCGTGACAGGGTTGAACTGCTTGTGCATGAGATAGTGCGAATTGATTGTTTGGATTTTGTTGATACCAGAAATGCCTCCTCCTTTACATGTACCTCCCATTCAGCTGCTTGGACTTTGGAAAACACATCCCCAAACACCGTACGGTTCCAATTTTTTAGCTCTGCTTTCAATCGTTTGAGCTTGCAAGTAAAGACGAAGAGAGACACATCCAGAACAATGTAAAGACCAATTTTGTTCCACTACCTGCAAAAAATCTTTATGGTTAGTCCACATATTTAAGAATTTAAATGGCTTTTGTTGCACATGAACCGGTCCAGTCTTTTCCACACCGTGCCTCCCGTCCTGTTGCCCCTCCAAGTATATTTGCAACCTTGGGAGGCAATATCCATCAATCCACAATCATGAAGACAGTCATTAAATTCCATCATGGCTTCAACATCGAGTGAGCTGCCACCTTTATATTCATCCGAACTGGAAATGACATTGAAATCTCTCCCAACCAGCCATGGAGAGTGTGGTTGGATAGTCTGGAGGGCCTCCCAAAGTTCTCGTCTTTCAGCCTTAGTACACTTTATATGCATAAATGAAAGAGATTTCCACAGTTGTATGATAGGATGGTAAGGAGCAAGAAACATGAAAAAGTTGATCAGAAACTAAATTAGGGGTAAGGACTAACCCCTTATTCCAAAAAATCCAAATCTTCCCGTTAGAATTAGATGACAACAATCGAACCCTAGCTTGTGGGCGAAAAGAGGAATCCTTGCTTTGTCCACCATAGGCTCCATTAAAGCAAGAATGTTTATTCTATTTTGTGTAACTAGCAACTTTAACCTACGAATGGAAGGTTTATTACCTATTCCTCTTATATTCTATGCTAAAACACTATCCATTAACATTGAGGAGATAGGGGCGGATTGGAAGGTTTCTTAGCTAGCCTAGTACGCATAGGCCTTGGCATATTGTAAATTCGTTTATGTCTAATTTTCCTCTTGGACGAAGGTTGACTCATTGGTTGCAATTGAGCGGGAGATGGTTGCGGGTTGTCATGTGCTGCATGTGGTGCATGGGGTGATTCGCCCTACTGAAAAATAGCATGGTAATTCAGCCATAATTGTTGCATGAGGAATGGAAGAGTCATCCATGGCCACGATGGTTTGCATGTGCAAATTGGGAGATGTTGGCTAAATTATTACAGCCGGCTGTTCGGGAGCTGTTGTTTGTACTCTTATACAAATTTGGTGGGTATAAGAGACAGTCCCTTGAACCAAAGGCAGCTCCACATTTGTTGCAACCCCCATTGACTTGGTCAACACATCTTCAGCATTGTTGAGGAGATTAGGATTATCAACCGAATGAGATAAGGTTGTTCCTATCTCCAAGGGATCCATAACCGAATCTGGTATTGCAGCTCCTATCTGCAAGGAATTGAAAATTTGAACTGGTGGGGTAGTTGGAGATGCCGAGATCGCCTCTTGCAGCCGTGATGGTTGTCGTTCCAGCCGGGTGATCAACTCCTCCACAGCTGCTGGAGATTGTGGATTCGATGGCTTTGTATACCGATCTACCCGGGTCCGTGCTAGAAAATGGAATCCATTTTTTGGGATCCTTTTGTATTTGCTGGAGTTGTGGGACATTTTTTGGGATGGGTTGCTACTGGAAATGCTGGTTTGATGGACGGGGGTTGCCGGCTCTACAATCCAATGATGCATGGCCGATTTTGTGACAATTTGTACAGTAACTTAGCAAATCTTCATAGCTGATTTTTTGCCATCTTCCATTCGCACTAACACCAATCCAAACTCGCGAAGGTAAAATTGCAAGTAGGTCAACTTCTACACATACCTTAGCAGTGTTCGGCCGAGTGAAATTGTGGGTAGCCAAGACCAACTTAAGTGGCGTGCCAACTGCTTGTACGATGCTAAAAATGGAGTGTTTATTATAGAAGACTGCTGGGAGACCCTCCAAGGTTATCCACACGGGCACGATGGATGGTTCTATCTCCGGCTTGAAAAGAGGGTGCCATTTAAGAACACGGATGAAAAAACCATTGATGAACCATGTGGCTTTAAGCCAGCACCTTCGATAATCCTCCTATAAATGAAAAATGAATCATGACATGCTTGTAATCAATATAGCCTACTGTAAAATCACCTTTGAAACCAATCGTGTGGAAACTTTTGAGGAGTAATTCCATGTTAGGTTTGCCTCGCGGGAAGTGACCAACCAGTGTGTATTTAAATGGAGCAGCCAGCCTTTGAATTTCATCCTCGGAGAAGTAAACCGCCGGCTCACCCTTGTAGGATTGAAGCTTTTTCAAAGGTTGTTCTGGTTGTGCGTCGATTGTGCCACCCAATAAAGCCTGTGCAAATGATTTAGATTGCCCCCCAGCAATAGGCTGGAGGGCATCACCCTCGGCCATTGCAGAAATTCAAGGAAGAAAGCTAGAGAGAGAGAGAGGTTTTAGAGAGAAGGAGGAGAGTTTTTTTGTATAAGAGACAGGTATAATAGTCAAGAATTAAGATGAGGTACTGAAAGATTTTAGATTTACTAATTTTACCCTTGCAATCCAAATAGGACTAAACGGGTCAAATAATAAATGTTTTACCCGCAGATTGATTCGACCCAACAACCGCGAGTATAAATATTGAAATATCAGATTAGGTTCATTAATCACTTTCCTAATTATTCAATCTCTTATTTTTCTCTCTGAGATTTATGTTCTTATTGAAATACTAACTTGACCGTCGAAGCTTGCTCCAAGGGACAAAGCCCCCATTTTTATTTTTAGGTGATCTAGACGTGAGTACTACGCGCAATACTTAACATTTACGTTGGACAATACTGTACATCAAATAACCCTAACTCAAATTTTTGTATCAATATTTGGTTTTGTCTATAAGCAATAGTACTAAAAATCATATCAAGACATGGCACCTAGCACACGTAATACTCACAGGAGCAATGTCGACAAGGGCAAACAAATTTCAACTCAACATCACTTTGGCTGATCCCGCAGGGAGATGGATAGACAGGGGGGACATGAAAGGGATTCTGGTCCCCGAATTGCGGACAAGGATGAAGAGATTCATTAGTTGAGGCAGCAGATGATTTTCTGTAGAAGATGCTCATAAGACAACAACTGGAGTGTCACCTTTCCTGTGATGAAGAGCCCCTATGCAATTCAGGTAGCAATCCCCAGATTACCCGTCCTAGGCCTCATGCCAATGAGGAGGAGAGGGGCATCCAAGGGAAGAGAAAGTGAAATGAGCAAAGGACACATAAGTTCACCTTAGTCGGGTTCGCTCGGTGGGAGCATGCAATAAAGCCACTCCACATGAATCACGGAGTGAGGTCTTGTCTAGACCAAATGGTACTAGGGAAAAAAGCCCAGGTGAATTTGTATCTATTACTCATATAGAGATTAGATGTGTATAAGAGGGACAGTACCGTACTGCTAATCATAGAAAGGAAGCAGGACATACTTCCAGCCAGTTAGAGGAGCTGTATCCAGAGTGGACAAAATGGATAAAAGAGAAGAAAGGCATACCAGATACAAGTATTGCCCTTCTTTTCGCTGATGATATCATCCTGGAACATCTTTCTAAAAAGTAGCAGACCCCAAACTTTGATTCCTATGATGGAAGTACTGATCCACGAGAGCGCCTAGATGCCTACCGCTTTAAAATATGCCTCTAAGGAGCGTTAGATGCTATCCTCTGCTGAGGGTTCCTCCCTATTGAGAATGGGATTGGGGTGATTCGAGGAGATTAGGAAGCAGCCAAGTAGTGCTACGTTGCCTCATTAAAGTTGAAAGGAAAAGAGGTTGCTCCTACTTGCAATATCAATACCATGGATAAGGCAAATGAGTATTCTCAAAAAGGATAAGGCTTCCGTAATAGGCTAGAAAGAAACCTTCCTAATACGCCCCTATCCTGTCTCTGGGAGGACAGAAGTTAAAAATATCCAATTTCTTGCTTAGGAAATCTTAAAGATCTTTTTGCTTGGAACCCATCAGACATGCCAAGAATTGACCGTAAAGTAGCCATGCACTCTTTGGATGAAGATCCAAGGTACAATCCAACAATTCAAAAGAAAAAGAACTTTGGCAGGGATAGGGGCCAAGCAGTAGAAGTGGAAGTAAAGAAAATACTAGGGCTGAGGCTATAGAAAAATCTAGTACCTGGCGTGGCTTAGCAATCTGGTAATTATGCCCAAGTCTGGGGCTAAGCGAAGGATGTGTGTTGATTTCATTAGCTGAATAAGGCTTGGCCAAAAGATTGTTACCCTATCCCTCGCATGACCAAGTAGTCGACTCAACTTCCGGGTTCAAAGTCTTATCTTTCCTAGATGCTTATAAGGGGTATTATCAAATTTGGTTGAATCTTAAGGATTAGGACAAGACAGCCTTTTTCATTTATTCCGGTACTTACTGTTTCAAGGTGATGCCCTTTGGGCTCAAGAATGTCGAGGCAACTTATCAGCAAATGGTAGATCAAATATTTACCAATCAGTTGAGACACTACATGGAAGCTTACATTGATGACATGTTTTTCAAGAGCAAAAAGAAATTTGATCACGTAGGGAATATCTCCGAGAAACTTTCACCACAATAAGAAAATTAAAGATGAGACTTAACTCTGAGAAGTGGTAGGGGGCAAGTTCTTGGGATTCATGGTGATCAAATAGGGAATTGAGGTAAATCCTGCTAAAATAAAAGCAATTCAAGACATGGAAACTCCTAAAGGAGTAAAAGATATCCAAAGGTTGATCGGTCACCTTTAAGCCAATTCTTGTCCAAGTATGGGACAGGATTTACCATTTTTCAAGGTTTTGAGGAGTTCTAAAAACTTTTAGTAAACTGAAGAATGCCAAAGAACCTTTGAAGAATTGAAGATTTACTTAGTCTTATCTCCACTCCTTACTAAGCTTGAGCCGGAAGAGATTCTATAATTGTACTTGGCCTGCTTAGCCACAATAGTGAGTGTAGTTTTTATCAAGGAGGAAAACAAACTTTAGAAGCTAGTGTACTATGTTATTAAGGTATTGAGTGATCCTAATACTCGGTATCCCACTATTGAAAAGTTGACTCAGTTTTGGCTTTGGCTTTGGCTTTGGTGACGGCGGTAAGGAAACTTAGGCCATATTTCCTTAGTCTATAGTGGTATTGACTAACTATCAACTTAAGACTGTTCTCATGAAACCAAAAGTTTTAGGGAGGCTGGTTAAGTGGTCCACTGAACTAAGTGAATATGATATCCACTTTCAGCCGAAGATTGCAATCAAGGTGCAGACCTTAGCAGATTTCATCACTGAAGGGATAGAAGAAGAGAATCCCAAGGAAGAAGAGCAACGGGAAAAGACTACTCCTCCGGGGGGCACATCTAGGATTTTACTAAGAGGATTATGCATGTGGATGGAGCAAGTAATGCTGAAGGTTGTAGTTCAAGCATAATTCTAACCTCTTCAGAGGGACTCAAAACAGCTATGCCTTAGGGTTTGAGTTACGTGCAAGTAATAATGAAGTAAAGTATGAGACTTTGGTCTCTGGATTTAGGCTAGCCGAAGAGTGAGGAGTGAAAAAATTGGTGGTGAACAAATACATGGACTCTAACTTGGTAGTGCAACAAGTCAAAAGGAACTTCGAGGTAAAAGAACCATCATTGTAGTTCTAATTGCCTAAGGTGAAGAGTTTGATCTCACACTTTGACAAATTTGAGATAACTCATGTAACTAGGGAAGAAAATAGAGAGGTAGATGCCCTTTCCAAAATAGCCAGCTCAGTGCACTCAAATGTCTTAAAGGAAGTTTTTATTGAAGTGTTGAACAGGCAGAAGTCATGGATATAGACACTACTCCCAATTGGATGACCTCGGTCTTCAGTATTTTAAGAAAGGCAAACTACTAGAAGACAAGATAGAAGTCAGGAGCTCAACAAAATACTTGATCATTGGAGAGACTTTGTACCGAAGGTCCTACTCAATGCCTTATCTCCTGTGCCTAAATCCAAGTGAGGCTAAGTATGTCTTGGTTGAGGTGCATGAAAGAGTATGTGGATACCACGTGGCGGCAGAGAACTTACACAAAAAGTGCAAAAGCAAGAATTTGTTGACTACTGGCAATGGATGTCGAAGGCACGACTATGTGCGTAGTGTGAAAATTGTTAGTTCTATTTGAACCAATCTCGATTCCTAATTGAGCAGCTTACTCATATCCTTACTGCATGGCCTTTGCCTAGTAGTGTATTGACATCTTAGTACCTTTTCCACTGGAAGTAGCCAAGAAAAAGTTTATGGTGGTAACAATTGATTATTTCACCAAGTGGGTTGAAGCAGAAGCTTTGGTGACAATCATTCCAAAACAAATCATCAATTTCTTTTAGAAGTATGTGATATGTCGTGTAATACCCGATTTTTTTTTATCATTTTCCACATTTTCGCACTTGATCTTATCATTTTAAATACTCATTAATATCTGTTTCAAATATTAAATAATGGTTTTACCCTTTTCAAATATTTTCTAAAATTTTCGGGTTAAAGTATAATTTTATAAAACTTGAGGGACTAAAGTGTAAATCTTAAAATTTTTATTAAAACTTCATCACGAAGTCTTTTCATGTTAGATTCATTGTTACTTTCATTCTTCAAGTGACTTCCAGAGACATTTGCTAAACTCCATCAGCCAATTCCTCAATGCCTAAATTTAGTTTGAAAATTTTACTTCCAAATCAAATTGGTGATTCAGGAATCCTCGTAGACCTTTAATCCAACTTCAAAAGTAAGTTTTACTTCCAGATTTGTATGGTTTTCATGTTAAATTTCAAGTTCCCAAAGAAATTAATTTGTTTAATTTTGTTGTTTTTGAATTGATTTGAGGACCAAATATGTTTATGAGCTATTAGGACTTGATTTGTGATTTGAAATGACTTTTTACATATTGTTTTTGTGAGATTTGAATTAGGGTTTTGAAAATTCTTAACCTAGTGATATATTTGAAATTGTGAACCCTAATTTTAGATTTTTAAGATTTTTGTGAATTTAAAATAACCCTTACTTGTTTGCGTTCAATTATTGTCTAAGTTGAGAATATGAGTGATACCCAAAAGTGAACCCTATCTTGATTTTATCCCAATGGTATAACACTCTCTAGGTTTAGGTGATTCGAGATTAGAGTTTTAGATCGTCGAAATTAGAATACGTCTATGAAATCAATTTTTGAGGTAAGTAACGTTTACACATTTTTGTCGATACCCTATATATGATTGGTATTGTAATCATAGAATAATTGATATTAAGCTAAGTATATTTATTTCGATTAATATCTATAAGGTAAGTCTGTTTATAAATTATATGTTTGTTATGTAATGTATCAATTGGTTATTATTGTACTGTGTGTTAATGAATGATTACTATGAAGAGCTCAATGGGTCACTTTAGTGGACTTGGCTATGATGTGAGTGAATGAAATGATACACTGAGTCTCTGCTTTTTAAATGTTATACCCAGTCTGTCGGGAAGACAAGTGATAGACACTCCGTTATGCCTTGTCTACTCGGGCGGATAATAGGAAGACCTGGATCCAGTGCTGGGAAGACTTTTGTGAACCATGAGCTTATTGGTTGATATAAGATTACATTTTAAATATTGATAATGTCTCGTATTTTGTCCCGGCATTGATTGTATACATGTTATCTATAATTGGGTTTAAATGTTATTTACTAAGCACATGTGCTTACTCCGTTATTATTTTTCTCTTTGTTTGCAGTCGAGGACCAATAGGAGACATTAGCAGGTCCTGAGTCGAGTGCTGACCATGGAGGGGATTACAGTACCGACCCCAGTTATTGGAGATAGAGTTTTCCTATTTACCATCCTAGTGTGGGGTTGGTTTTTATACTTAGGCCTGTGTGCCTATGGACTTGTTATATTCGTCTTGTGATTGAATTTCTGACTGTTGTGGGATTGTGGTTTGTTGGTTGTAAATGACTGTGATTTGATCATCGTGGATTGATATGAATATGGTTGTTGAATATATTTTGTGGTCTTGTTTTGGTTGATCTTGATGTCTAATGACAGGTATTATGATTTGTATATTGTTCCTGTACTGTGCCTTGCATGCTTGGGGTGATCCCGAGGGATCATCCCATTCGGCGTGTCATTGTCCCGTTTTAGGGGCGTGACATGCCGCTTTGGCATTCTTTTGGCAGTTACATCAGATAATGAGCAGCAATTCCAAACAGAAACTTTCAAGAAATTCTGCCAAGGCTTGCTAATTGAACACTGCTTTTCCTTAATAGGTCATCCCTAGTGTCATGGCTTAGCAGAAGTCACCAACCACACTATCTTGGAAGAGATGAAGAAAAGGTTAGATAGTGATAGGGAAAATTGGGTGGAAGAGCTTCCCAATATCTCGTGGTCCTTCAGTACCACTTACAAGAATGCAACTGTAGAAACCTCTTTCAATCTTACCTATGGCACTAAAGCACTCATTATAGTGGAAATTGGTATGCCGTGGTTCCGAATCTACAACTTTAACTTAGAAAACAATGACAAAGGCTTGACATTTAACCTTGATTTGCTTGAGGAGGAAAGAGGCAAGCCTTAATTCAAAATACAAGTAGACAAGTAGCGGGTAGTTTGGTACTACAACCGGCAAGTTCAGGGTAGAAGGTTTAAAGTAGTTAATTGGGTTACCAGGAGGTAGACGTAGTTAAACCCCAATCTCGGGGAAAGCATTCACCAAACTGAGGAGGACCTTATGAAGTCATTAAAGTATCTACTCATGGAGCTTTCAAACTTAAAACCAAAGACGGGAAGGTCCTACCTCGCAATTTGAATGCACAGAGCCTTAAGAAATTTTATTTTTAATTTCAATGTACTTTGTTTGTGGTTCTTTAGTTGTAATTCTTAAAGCCAAATATCAGCTTCTGGGGTGGAGTAAAACTTGTGCAATTTGTAATTTTTCATTTTCATTGAATAAAATTTTCTAAGTGTTGGGAACGTATAGTCGTTTAGTTATTTCTTGGCAAGAACATCTTCCAGGTGAGCTTGAACCACAACATAGTCCTTCAGGATTCTGCTGCCTTCCAGGGTCAACTACACCATTTGGGGAAAGCACCAATGCCTACTCTCCGGAGTAAGGATATCCCTTTTGAGGGTTTACATAGTCCTAAATAAAAAAAAAAAGTCTTCTTAAGACCAAGAATTACCCCACAGGGGGTAATACCAAGGTCTTCTAAAAGTGAAGTACCTATGCCATACCTATTCCCCAGAGTAGAACTTACCTTTCCGATAGTAATGTCAAGGTCTTCCCAATGTAAAGCACCTACGCTATACCTACTCCCCAGAACAGGACTTACCCTTATGGAAAAGATGCCAAGGTATTCCCAAAGTAAAGTACCTATGTCATATTCTCCGGAGTAGGAATTGTCCATCCGGAGGGGGACGCCAAGGTCTTTCTAACATGAATCATCTAGGCCTTCCCTACTCGTTAGAGTAGGACTTGCTAAGGAAAAATAAAGTCCGAGTCTACTGATAACAATGATAGCACTCAACCACTTTAGCTAAAGTTAAATGACTAAGAGGGGTAGGAAGGCTATACAACTCTAAATCCAAAACACTGCGGATAAGTAGTAAAAGGAAATACTTACTGCTGAACCCCAGTTATTTTAATCATGTTTTGAAGAGTTTTGGATCATGATGACCAAATCGCACTAATGGTTTGAAACAAGTGTGCAGACACAATAGGGAGGTTCGAGCAAATGATTGTCCGAACAAAACAACCAGAAGACTCCACGGACGCAAATGACTATCCGAAAGACAGAATCGTCCGACACAAAGAATTTGAGGTAGTCTCGGACGAAGAACAGTGTCCGATCATATTTCCAGAAGACTTTGCTTCAATTGGACGCATGTTCGGACGCATATGCTAAGAACAAAGAGTTAAAACTTAAAGTTAAAGCTTTATTGAGTGCCAACTCAAAACTTGTGCATGAAAATAATTCTTTCGCAAAAGAAAATGATGTTTTGAAAGAAAAAGTTGTTGAAAAAACCAAGATCATGGAATGTTTTGAAAGAAAAAGTTGTTGAAAAAACCAAGATCATGGAAGAACAAGCTTCATTGAAGAAGATATTAGATGATCTTGATGATATTTTGAAAAAGAAGAAAGAAAATGTTTTTGAAAAGAAAAGAACTAGAAATTGATGTTTTTGAACAAAATTTTTATCACCTTTAGAAAAAATGATTTATGCTTTGTTAAATCTAAATCTTCTTTTTATGGCAATAAGAATATTGTTTGTAATTATTGTCATCAACATGGCCATATAAAGAAAAATTTTTATGTTAAAAGAAATGAAAAATTGGGATTAAGCATGTTACTAATCCAATTGGACCCAAGAAAGTGTGGATACCAAAAGTTGTTGCTTAACTTTGCATGTAGGTATGCTTGGAGAGCACCAAAGAATTCAAGATAGATTATCAATGGAGGGTGTTCAAGGCATATGAGCTAAGATGACATGTCTCTTATAACATCCAAAATTTTGTGTTAAGAATGTGCTTTCATTTATTAAGTTGAACTATGTTTTCTTGAATGTTACTCATCTATGTGATTGAATTTGTTTAGAATGTATAGGGAATATGTATCCCCAAATTTTTTTTGTCTATAATAAGTCACCACTTGTAAAAGAAAGGGGGAGCATTCAAAATTGGATTGGTTTTTTAAATGGATTATTTTGCAAAAAATTGCATCACACATGGTTCATTGTTTTGATGACGTTTTTTGGTGAGAAATGACCGAAAATTATTTTGATCCTAATTCTTTGCATGAATTCCCTCATATCTACTTGAATACATATTTTTGAAGGGAAGAAACATTTTGCATAACTTGACTTATTCTCCATGTAGTCACATTGAATTATATTCACCTTTCAAGGGGGAGAACAAACTAAGGGGGATCTTAAATTGTATTATCTCTCTTAATGCTTTGATGATGTCAAAAAGGGGAGAAAATAATGGACAAAACTTCTTAACTTATGCTTCATATTTTCTGGTTGTTTTTACAACTTTCCAATTGATTTGTCATCATCAAAAAGGGGGAGATTGTTGAACTCCAATTATGTTAATCATGTTTTGATGATGACCAAATCGCACTAATGGTTTGAAAATAAGTGTGCAGGAAAATAGGGAGGTTCAGACTCAAATGATTGTCCGAACAAAACAACCAGAAGACTCCATGGACGCAAATGACTATCTGAAAGACAGAGTTTCGAACGATGGTAATTGTCCGACACAATGAATTTGAAACAGTCTCGGACGAAGAACATCGTCCGATCATATTTTCAGAAGACTTTGCTTCGATCGGACGCATGTTCGGACGCATCCTCGGACGTCCGAATGAATATCTTTAGAGAATGGACGCAGCGTCGGACGCAAAGGGTAGCAGCAGCAGTCCGAAAGGTCCAATGGCTAGTTTCCTAGTAAATAGAAAATAGCCGTTGGAAAGTTGTTGGAAGCAGATTTTGGGCAACTACAAATTCCCCTATGCCTGAATTAAAGAAAGAGAGACTTCTACATTGATTACAAGTAATTCTTGAGCTATTTGGGAGAAATAGTGGGTACAAGTGTTGTAATAGTGTAGATAGTTTTGTGAAAAGAGCTTAGAAGTGTAAGAGTTTTTCAAGTGTAAGAGTGGAGAGATAACAATTGTAACAAAGGGAGGTTGTGAGTGTAATAAACTAAAGGAAATTAGTGTGAGCAAGAGTGATCCTCATTTGTGTACAAGAGGTTATTGTCTCACCTACTTTGAAGAGACTTTTAGTGGCTAAACTTCAAGTTGAGAACTTGGTAGTTGCCTTGTGAGAAGCACTTTGTAGTTGTAAGCTCCAGACTTGAGAAGTTAGGGAGTTTGGTTTGATATTCTTATTCTTAATCTTTTTGTTGGTTCTTTGAGATTCAATTGTTGAATCTCTACTTGTGATTATTTGTGCTTAAGTGTTCATTTGTTGCATAAAATTTGAATTTCCATTAAACACATTATAAGGATTATTTTTTTAGAAACAACCTAATTCACCCCCCTCTTAGGTTGCTTTTTGGGCCAACACTGACTACCACAGAAATATAGAAAATATAGCATTTGAGGAGTTGGTACATGGAGAGACTCTAACTAAAAGCACAACTGGGCATAGTAATGGCAATTATTGGAAAAAGGTAACATGTAAAGGAAAAATGCATAATAAAGTTTAGGAACTCATACAAAAAGAAGTCCTTGAACTCTATGGCCATGAAAACAAATAAGTAAAGAACCATGTGCTAGTCTAAACTTATGAAGCCTAATTTACTGCTATTCCTTATTGGTTCTTGAAGCTGTGTCTTTTACACCGTCACCTAGTATACCTCCATCAATCAGAGCACCATGTACTGGCATGAGTAGGGGTAGTCTGAGCATTACCCCGGATCATATCTTTAAGGTCTAGGTGGGGATGAGCTTTCTTCATGATTCGTAATGCATCAATATACCCCTCGTTGTAATAGTTAGAACTTTGTTCAACTACTAGTTCATGAACTCCTTACTAGTACAGTAGTCTTCTAAGTGTTTCTGCAGGCGATCGTGGTAGCCTTGGGACCAAAGAAATTCAAGTATTGCCTGTTGTTTAATCTTTTCCTTTAGGGTTGCGAGCTCCTCCTTATAGGCGTTTACCATATTCTTTTCTTTGGCCCTCAATTGGGATAATTCAGTAAAGTAAGAGAGTTAATACGAGCGATAGCCTCTTTCAAGGACTCAATTGCTTGACCTTTGATCTTTATCATCTTGTTAATCTTCTTAGTTATTTCTTTGCATTTCCCATTTGTCTCGTTATGCTTTTTGGTTTCTTCCTCATACAACTTGGTTGTCTAGTTGATTTTGTCCTCAAATTTAGAAATAAAAGCAAAATGTACGTCCTCAGCCTGCTTCAGGTAGTAGTAAAAAGAACCGACCTGAGAAGGAGCACGGTCATGAACTGCTCCTTGGACAGTTAGCGCCAAAGCCTCGGATACTTGAGCAGGTTGTTCTGTAGCAAGGGTTGATTTAGTAGGTTTCTTTGGAAGAGACTTAGGAAGCAGAGCAAGGGTTGGATGCAGCCTGATTTTCTTTCATCCAGTAAGTATTGGTGGAGATGGTGGGGAAGATCTTTTCTTTTTCTTCCCTGTTGCAAGGTTTGTCTTCGAGGCTAAGGATATTGAGATCTCTATCTTTTTTTTGGCTCAGTGCTCGTTTCTAGACAGCATCAGATCTGGTAACAACTGCACACAATAAATAAAAAAATAAGTTATTCTCTAGAGTAAGCAATGGTGGACAAAAAAATGCAACATGGGGAAAGAAATTTTTCCAAGGATAATCTATGGGACTAGAATGGTTGAGGAGAGCAAGGCTCAGCCTAACAGAAGCTAACACTTGTCATCACTCATTACTTGCCAAGAGATTTTTTCTAGTCCCTAAGAGTCTTAATAGCTTCTCAATTATGATTGCTCAGGGTGATTAGGTTTTTTAACCCCGAGACATCTACTTCAAATTTCCAATCCGAAAATTTCCAATCTAGACTCCTTCTCAATAAGAAGTATTTTTTCCTACAGGTTTTCTTCTGGGGTTGCGTACCCTCAAGTAAACCCATTTTTGATATGAAGCTGAAGATAATACCAAGTCCAATACACGCAATCCAAAAGTAGTGATTAAATAAGATTATGGAAGGGATCATTCCCCATTTCCAATAGGTGATGATAAGAACGCATTAATGTATCCAAAATATTTGGCAAAAATCTGCCCAATCCCAACTTGGTAGTGATTTAAGACTTTCAAAAGGAAGGGTGTAGTGGAACCTTAGTCTGTCTGCCTCCAGTTGAACTAGATAAACAGATATATAATCCTTGTAATTCAAACAAGGTCTGTACTTTGGCCATGGTGCCTTGACCTTCATGTCCTAAGGGATATAATATTGTTTAAGCCATTTTTCAATTGAATCCATATCGACGTCGGCTGTAGGTAATTAGGAGTAGATGTCATTGGGGTCCTTAGCTTGAATTGGACCATTTGTAATTTTTCCTCAGCAAGGGGGAAAAGCATCAGCCCTACTTGATTCACCATGCTCTACTTCAGTTTTAGCTATTATGTTGGAATTACGGTGTGGTGGTTCCCTACCTTGGCCAAGGTATGGAGGCAAAGTGGACATGACTGCACATGAGATAGTGGTACTAGACAAGTTTACTCTGGATCTACATAGTTGAAACCCCACACCCCTTGGGTGTATATGGTGGAAAACCACTCCCGCTACGTCTATATGGTGGAAGACCTCAAACATCCCTACATCAAATACGTCTTTCTCACTATCCTAATCGATTCTACCATCGTAATTAAAAAAAATCTAAAGCATAGATGGTTTCAGGTGCAAGACTATTATTAACATCCCGGTCATCATCAATTTCAACATGGTCATCCCTGACTTCATCACTGGAGTCAAGGTTGATTGGGGAAGCTGAGGTATCCATGTTTGAGGAAGAATCATGGTCAGCTGACGAAGAGGGTGCACTATTGTCACAAGGAACATCGTGGTCTACTTTGGATGTTGTGGAGTTGGGATTTGTCATTTTAAAATTTCTCATGGTGTTATTATTCTTCGTGGTGGACTTTAAGTCTGAGGGTTAAATTGTGGAGTGAAATACTATTTGGCTGTAGACTTGTTATTTGAAGCTTAGTCCCTAGGGTGTGTTCAAGTCTAGTTATGGATTGATGGGGATGTAAGCCATGGATGGAGTTTAAAGTCTTAATTATGTGCAAATTTTGTTTGGCAAGTTTAAGAAAAAAAAACCACATAACAAGCTAAAGAAGAATATGCAAAAGACAAAGGAAATGGGAGACTTATTGGCGTAAGGGTAATAAAGCAGAGCCTGAGTCGAAGGCTTATCTTCTAAGTTTTGTATTCTTGGTGGAGTCTAAGCCACTATTTACGCAATTTCCTAGACAAATGAATTGAACTCTCTTATCCGTTCCACTAGCAGCATCATGTGGGGCATTAGTGTAACCCTCAATACATGAACTGACCTCCTAATTACCTATATTTTTGACCCCGTGGGCACCACTACTACTAATTCGAGGTTTATGGGGTGCAGAATCTAGTATGTTAGTATCCCACATTAATAGGAGGGGTAAGTGATAAGGGGACTTACTAGTACAAGGTTTGACTGTGTGAGGAGTTGATGAGCAAAGTAAGAGGAAGACTTGGAGTATAGATAAAAGTCTTAGGATGTGTATGAAGTCAAAATCCGGGATACAGTTTAATCTCTCCACCCATCCGTGTATATACTCAATCTTGGAGTGATCCTAAGCTTTGGAAAAATTCTAAGCAACAATTCAAGCCTTGACACAGGTACACCCTGATATAATTAATTTTATTTTTATATTTTTACACTCCAGTAAATAAAATTTTTGTACAAACCTTGGTTATGCTCAAAAATATTTCCCCCAAGAAAATAATTTTTGAAGTTATGAAATTGGTTCAGGTCAATACTACGGCTTTGGGCGGAGTGTGAATATGACATCAAGTACTCCATACTCTCAACTCAAAAAATTCGACTTGAGACTGGGGAGAAATTGATGACGCAAAAATAATAAACCCAATTACAATATTATACGTGATTCCGAGCCTAGGTCCATTAGGAGTATTTTAGTAATTTTACCCTTGCGATCCAAATAGGTTTAAACCGGTCAAATAATAAATGTTCTACCCACGGATTGATCAGATCCAATAGCCATAGGTATAAAATCACAATAGCAGGTTAGGTTCATTAATAACTTTCCTAATTATTCAATCTCTTATTTTTCTCTCTGAGATTTATATTCTTGTCGAAGTAAGCGTCGGAGCCTATGCGGTGGGACAAAGCCTTGACGTTTTATTTTCAACATTTGGACGTAGGTACTATGCTCAGTGCTCAACATTTGCTTTGGATGATACTGCACACGGACTAAATATAGCTCAAATTTTTGTATCAACATATAGTATAGATAGATATATCGGTTTGTCACGACTTTTGCACAAGCTCTTCAATTACGGGATTCCATTGGATGAAAGTTGAAAACTAGTCCTTAAAAAAAAAGTTGAAAAAGAGATTAGCATGCAGAATAATGATTTTACTTTTCTTTCTTTCTTCAAGTTCATAAAGTTGAGAAGTTCCGTGAACTATACAAAATTAATAGTAATCTAACTTCTCAATAAATTAAATGAAGTTGATGAAATGAAAGTTTTCATATTGAAAAGCCAAGTAAAAATGGTTTGTTGTATTGGGATTGTGTAAGCTATTAGAATTTACTTTTAAAATGCATTATCTCAAGTGAGAAGCAACTTATTCCTCTAGTTCCTAACATGTTGAGAGCTCAAATTGCTAGTGTAACAAATATTTGTGGAATAATAATTTAGGCCTTACTTTACTTTGCACCTCTAACTTGTAGTCGATTCTCACCACATTTTCTATACTTATTTTTTTCGATATATTGTACCCCAAACTTTCAGATTTATCCCACTTCAATTTAATTTTTAATACATTACTAGAATTACTAGGATACAAAACGAAATAGATATGAAGTACCTGATACTCTCAAGAGATATAGCAAGTGTAGTATGAGTGTGAGACCGGCCACAATGCCAGAAATTGTCCAACTAACATGAATTTCAGCTAGGAATTTTATTGTGTAATTTCAAATATCTTGTCAAATTTTTAGGGTTTGATGTAATTTTTTTTTAATTTTAATCTATTCTAATTCGGTGTTTAGTGTTCATTTCCAAAATTGTCATTCATTATATGACATTTAATCTTTTGCTAAAAACCTTAAACCATTAATCTTCCCTTCAACTAGATCCAATAAAAAGTTCTAACCTAAACCCTAAACTATAGAAATAAAACCCCACTAGATACACTAAAAAAAAAAATCCCAAAAACATTAAAAGCAACCTAACCCTTTTTATTTTATTCTTTTCATATTCTAGTCTAAGTCGTTGGATTGTTAAGCGACTTGGCTCACTTGTACTTATTTCTACCTAGGTCGCTTAACAGTTATTCAACCTGGTCAGTTTCATAAAAAAATTCACATCAAAATAATTTTTTTTTAAATTTCTTCCTAAACTAAGAAATAAGCCGGCTTTTACTCACATTTCCTGCGAAGTCTGTTCCTGTTAATTTGTAACATGGCTAAAATCATTCTATATCCCATTTCTTATACATTTCTTAGCCAACTCTCTATCTCACTCTTTATTATATTGTTAAGTGTACTTTGCTAAAATGTTACTAATATATTTACATTGAAAATAAAAATAATTAAAGAGACACTTGGCATTATCAAAAGATTAGTCGGATAGGGGTGAGATAAAAGTGAGGTAAAAGACCTTGATCACGTAACTTATTACAATCTAACACAATTAATGTAAGTTGGAGGTTTTTCCATTCTAAAGCACAACTTATATATGTTGACTTTCTTAACTTGCTATACTAATATATCTCTATTGAAAAAAAAAATCTAGACTTTATTTCTGCATGGTTGATATATATATATTTCTCTTGTTGTTCTTGGCGTATAGGATGCAGTAGTTAAGATTACAAAATTATATTCGCAAATTGCACCTAAAGTCATTAAAATATTGGTTAAGTGCATTGAGGTCATCAAACTATATATATATATATTTAAATTTGATCACTAAACTAATTTAAGTGTGCTTTTGTTGTCATTCCAACTATTTGAGCTGCTAGTGATAACGAAAATTAATTTATTGAGGGTTAAAATAGTCCTATTATGGGTGAACTAGCATTACTAAAAAGTTTTGGGTCAAAATTAAATAAAAAAACTAATTAAATTATAGGAGAGGTCATATCGGAGAGGGAAAGACACTTTGCGTAAAAATCAAGTAATTTAATTTATTAATATTACAGTAAACCCCTTACCACATATCTGTACCTTTAAGGAGCTTCCCCCAGCTTTTACCACCAGCCACCTTCACTCCCACTAATATTGTAGCCATTGCTACCGCCCCTTCTACCTCTTTCTCCAACCCTGCCACCCGTACCCTCTTACTTCCCGCTTCGCCACCCTATCTTTCATTCCCCGAATCCCTGCTACTCCATCCCTCTTCCTCCCTGCTCGCGCTATCCCCTGTTCCCTCCCCCTCCTCTTCCTCCTTTCAAAAGCTCTTCCCTCTCCCTTCTGAATCTGATCACCCATTCCATTTCCTCTTCCCACGTCTTGCCACCCCTCCCTCTCATTCCTCGCTGTAGCCACCCTATTTTTCTCCCACATCTGCCACCCCCTCCATCTCCCTACTTCTAGATCCTACCACTCTAGATGTTTTAAGAGACAGATTCGACACCCCTTCCTATTTCCTCCCTAGGTCCCCGCTCCACCATCTTCCCTACTTCCTGATCGACCTTCCCCACAAATTGCAACCATTATGTGGAATCCTGAAACTTTTTCTTTCAAACCATAGAAAAGAAGACAAATTAATCAAAATTGTAATTCAATCTTTAGATTTTTTCTATGTTTTTTAATCCCTAACTATTATTTTAAAAGCATTTTGACACGTTTGTCCCTCAAAAAATCAATATTTGGTGGTCTTGTTGACCAAATATGACAGAGACACTAAACATACGCTTTTAATACTTCAGTGACTATTTTTACAAAAAAAAAAAAAGTTGAGTGACTTGGTTTATAACAAACCAATAATTTAGTGATCATTAGGATAATTTGCTAAATTTATTTTATAAGAACCATATTTATGATAAAAAGAAAACTATTGAAATCCTAGAAAAGGTAGCATACTAGCATCGAGTTAATGTTATTATACAACATAACTGGAATTTAATAAAGTAAAATAACTTAATGTAGAACATAATTAAATCTCCAGAATGACAAGGCATAATTCACTAATTTTGATTTACATCACAGGGACAAGGCATAACACTAAGCAATTTTAATTGACAACCTACAAGTACGAATAATAATATAATATTTCTTTCTTCCTATTCATTAAAGTAATTAAGGGGAAAAAATTGCTTAGAAAATCCAATCAAAATGCAAATAATAAAAGAAAGCTATTGATATGGATCCGAATAGCCTGAAAATGTGTCAAGATGAGGAGATGAAAGATGGAGCAAGCATGGATTCACTCTTGCCAAGATTGGAGTATATTCGTGGTACATTGATTGAGTTGGATTGGACTATCTTCAATTCATTATAACATGATGCCCAATTCTTCAAAGTAAAGTAGGAGTTTTTAAGCTAGTTTTTAGAATTTCTATAAGCCTATAAATAGGTCTCATCATATGGACGAATTTACACAGCAGATTTTTATCAATAATATTCATCTTTTTCGTGAGGAAAAAGTTTTTTCTTTTGGTCTTTGGATTAAGACTTTGTTGGGATCATCGCTTGAGCAACGGTGATTGTTCTAACCGACTTATAGATTTGGTTCTTGCCTGATTCATATAGGCAACGGGTCAATTCTTGCTTTAAATCTTGTTAAGAGTTTGGTTCTTGTCTCGTTATAGACAACGGGTTGAATTTTTGCTTGATTCTTGTGTGTTCTTTTTCGGGGCCACTTATGGCTGAACCCTAGCACTACTTTTTTAGGAGTTTTAAAGCTAGTTTTTAGAATTTCTGTAAGCCTATAAATAGGCCTCATCATATGGACGAATTTACAGCAGATTTTTATCAATTATATTCATCTTTTTCGCGAGGAAAAAGAAACTCCTAAAAAAGTAGTGCTAGGGTTCAGCCATAAGTGGCCCCAAGATTTGGGCTAAATGGGCCTTATTAAGGCTAATTAATGAATCTAAAAACTATTAGAATTAAATCAACAACTAAACTCAAGTTAAAACTAGACCAATTTATACAAACTTAAACTACTATTGGGCTTTACATAATAAAGACCAAACTAAAATAAACTTTAAAGAAATTCGCCTTTTTGCACTTATAGGATCTCCACTTGTGCTATACTTTGAAGAATTGGTCATCATGTAATAATGAATTGAAGATAGTCCAATCCAACTCAATCAATATACCACGAATGTACTCCAATCTTGGCAAGAGTGAATCCATGCTTGCTCCATCTTTCATCTCCTCATCTTGACACATTTTCAGGCTATTCGGATCCATATCAGCTGTGCAAAAAAATCGCGTCACTTGTAACTTAGCATCAATATTGATATACCATAATTGAGCTATAACTCTTATACAATAATTATGAATGAGGTCCGAAGGATTACTGTGAAACCCCGAAATTTTGGGGTTATTTTAATTAAAATTATAAGATTTCCTAAATAATTAGGAACATTAGGAAAGAAGATTAGGATATTTTTGTTAAGTACCTAAACCAAATTAGGAAAATATATAATATGATTAATATCCTCACTAGAAATCAATAAAAGACTTGTGGGAGAAATTTCTAGGAAATATCTAGACACAAAATTGTAGGAGAAGATTTAGAAAAATAATGGTTTATAAATACTGGAAGTATTTTAGAGTTGCAAAATTTTCTAAAAATCTTGGGGAAAAAAAATGAGAGATGAGTAAGAGAAATTACTCAATGAACTAGTAAGGCTTCCTTTTTTTTATTTTTTTATGAACTAGTATTTAATTTTTATAGTTATTTTTAAGCTTCAATTTATCATAATCCATAAGAGACGTTGTCTAAAATATTGGTGTAGATTGTTAATTTAATTTTATGGGTTAAAGATGGATTTGGACCTAAATTCGTTTGCAATATTGTGGGTAGAAGGAAAAAATATTAGTTCATAGAATTAGTTTCTTATGGTGATTAAATAAGAAATTAGGCTAATTTTTATGGAAAACACAAAGAGAAAAGAAACTAGAAGTTCCAAAAAAGAAAAAGCAGAGTAGCAGATATTGAAGAAACGCTGAAGATGATTGTTTCCAATATTTACAGTTTAGTTCCTCAAGTTTTGTAGTAAATTATGTCAAAGACCAATTGATTTTTAATCAAGGTGCATATCGAGTCCCTATGGACTTTTGGAAATTAGAATATGACCCATAATGGTTATGATGAGTCAAACGAAGTCTAGAATTCAAAAAATTTATACTTTTGAACCCCTGAAGTTTCTGGAGAATTACACATTGGCCCAAAAAATTTTTTATGTGTCATATTTAGACCTTTTTAACTTTTGAAAATTGCAACTAGCCCCAAATAGCATCACACATTACTAATCCTTGGAACTGTACTAAAATTACAAAAATGCCATTGCAATTTGTAATTATTTTAGGGCCTGAAAAAGTTTCTATAAGTTACAGAAGAACTCTCAAAATTTTTATAAAGTTAATAAATGATACCCAAGTATTTTATAAAGTACATAAGTGACCTTCAATGAATTTTATAAAATACCAAAATACCAAAATACCCTCAAATATTTTATAAATTAACTACGAGCCCTAACTAGTCTCTAAAGTTACGAAAAGACCGCAAATGGTTTTCTAAATTCGTAAAAAGTCCTGAAAGGTCTTATTAAACATAAGTAGAGTCCAAGAAGTTTTTGAAAGTTATAAATATATTTTCTCAAATTTATAAAAACTATGTAAAATATAATAGTGACTTAAAACTACGTATTTACTATAGAAAAACTATACTATCCTATAGCAATAATTTTACGAATACTAGGAGGTAAGTATAGACTAAGTAAATATGTTAAATTCTTATGGGATTAATTATAGGACATTTTAAATAAATGGTGGACATATTAAGTAATGAAACTATGAATCTTTTATAGGAAATACAAAAGAAGAGAAAGTACAAAACGTGGTTTATACCACATCTAAAATTGGTGAGAACAGCCTTATTAGGATTCCAAATTGTTTTATATAACCTCAATATTTTTCAAAATTGCTTTATGAACTCACATGATTGTCAAAAGTTATTTTTTTATATGTGTTTCCATGAAATGGTTATTTGTTATTTGAAAATTTGGATCACGTATGGCTACGTGGATTGCATGATTTGTAAATTATAGAAATGTGATATTTGCATGATTTTTTCATATGCTTGAAAGGACGTACTGCATGGGTAATAACAAGAAGTTGTGACTCTAAACGAACATGAAATAGTCGGCATGGACTATAGTCCTAAATACATAACATGACAGTTACAGTATAAGAGAGTTATAGCAGATGACAGTTACAATATATGACATATCGAGGGAAAATGTATAGCCTCTTGATACCCTTTTCTAGTGAGGTCACCCCCTAGGCTGATTACTCTTAGAAGCTGATGGCTGCTTGTTCCATTTTGAGCCTCCATAAGTTAATACATGGTTTATGAATGACTTTCTAACTTGCTATATTTTTTTGAGCAGTACATGATATATAGTTTGATAAGAGCAGTACAGTATAGACAAAAGATTTCATTTTACAAGATGTGATGTAAATTACTTGACTAATTGAATTTTAAATATATATGATTTGAAAAAATAGTTTAAAATAAAAGCATGTGCATGTGATATTCTGAAATCATTGTGAAAAATATGTATATGTAACTACATGAACCAGCAGGGTGTAAATGTTACCTATTATGCAATTTATCGCTCACCCTGTCATAAATACAGATTAATTAGAGAATATAGTTGTTGGATTTGGTGCTCTATAATGGATCCAATTGAACATATGGAGTTTGGTTCGCATACTACGAGTAAGAAAATTGAAGATTATAGATCGAATCTTGCTAGGGTAGCTAGTTGTACTTTTAGTTTTCTATATTGATATGTACCGGACAAAATAAATTTGTTATTTAAAGATAGTTTCTTTTGCTATTGTAATATATATTTGTGATTTGTTAATATATATTGTAATATTATTGTTATTTAAAGATAGATGCCTTGTATTTGGTGAGAGTACAGTTTCACGGATACAGTGGATAGCACGCGCTTGGCATTATTGGTTAGGGGCATCACAATTACACTACTGAATATTTGATAAGACCAAAGGGGATGATCAAATAAGGACTCTTCTCTTAGAAGAAGTCCATAATGATCAAACACCCTAAGTGGCATAGAACTCTAATAATCATAGGACATTGTTCCTATAATACAACACCTTGGGCACTGCACCAGGCAAGTTTCTGGCTAGTGTAAATATTAAATTATTTACCGTTGAGTTAGAAATTTGACTTATGCATGGAGTGATCCCTCAGGTTAATTTCCTCAAATCCCTCAATTTTGTTTGAAGGCTTATCAGGTTGAGGTGCTAAATCTTGGATCAACAACTAGAGCCGTATGTTGGAATGAGTGACTACGTACTTGTCTCCTAAAATTGAACAAATTACCTAGTCCAAATGGTGCAAGTCCTGATGATGGTGAACCAATCAGCTCTAACTTAGGTGGACCTAGGAGGAATCGATAGAGTTCTTGGTTGAAAATTATCAATATCTCAAGAAGGTTACCTAAACACAAATTATTGACAAAGACAAAGGAAAAGTGAGCAAATCATCTAATTTTGACCCATCTCCCTATCAAGTAGAAATAGGAGGATCTCGGCAAAATTGATAAGAGGAGGGATCAGAGGAACAAAAATGAAATCACTTCATCAGTAGTTGGATAAGTTCTTGCGTTAGTCGGGCATGAGAATAAATAATGACTTTGACATGGTTAGGAAGAACTCTTTTACTTTGCATTTCTGCAAAGTCACAATAAATAAGAGTGTGAAAATCCCTCACCTAGAGACTTACAATGGAATGACTGACCTAAATGACCATCTTTAATGTTTTGATTTGCTCTTGCATATTTGTGGAATATTAGATGACATGGGATGCCTAATATTGCAACTACCTTCAGAGGACAAGCTTGCAAATGGTACTTGGAACTACCCTGCAATCTAGTGGATAATTTCCAAGAATTTAGAGAAACATGATGTTCTTGACTAATTCCTTGAGAAGTAGGTTGCAAAGGAAATCCATGACCGATCTAATGATCGTAAGGAAAAAGAATGATGAATATCTACAGGAATGTGTGAGTCACTTCGATAAATAAATCCTACAGGTGCAAGATAAGAATGAAGGAGTACTAATTACAATATTTTTCAGTGAGGTGAAACTAGGACTTTTTAATCTACCTTGAATGAAAAAGTATCCCTTGATAATGAAATAAGTAATGTAGAGGGCTCACAATGCTATTCAAGAAGAATCAAATAGAAAGAAAAGAGAGATCCTAGAGTACACTTCAAGAAAGAGTAAGAAGAAGGCATATAGTAATTAACATGAATATAAAAGAAGAAAGATCACTAACTGGTTGCATGAGAAGAATTACAACTCTCTAAATACAAGCTCCCTGAGATAAATAAATGTAGGTTGAAAAACAAGGAATCCATACAAAACCTCTAAAAATAATCACCCCTTCCTTCAAGAAAGGTCTCCTTTTCCTTGTTTCATAGCTCTCACGGCATGAGATAGAAGAACACACTCACTTAGTTAGAGAGATTGAAATTGCAATCATGAGGGGCGAACTTGACTAGTTCATCAAGAGTAAAAGAAATAATGGAGAAAGATGAGATTGGTATGACCGAGGCAGAAGGCAAGATAGAAGAGATAGAGACGACACCCAGTAGCCCGAGTAGGGAAGAAGGCATGGTGGAAGACATGATTAGGAAGAGACACCTCTACACCAGGTTTTCGATAATGTGGTTGGAGAGATCAACATCATAGTTGGTGGGCTGATGGGTGGTGACACTAAGTCCACTAGGAAGGCTTACCTATAGGCTGGCTTGAGATGGGACATAGATAACAAAAGGCTAAAAAAAACTGAGTCTTTTACTTTCTGATTTGAAGACGAATTTCTACCTAGCTTTCCCCATAATAATCTGATAATTGTGTGTATGATTATTGCGAACTACAAGCTAAATAAAGTATTCGTGGATAATGGAAGCTATGAGTTCGTAAACATTATCTTTCATAAGGCACTATTGGATATGAGATTCAGTTTGAATGATCCTGAAATAGTTTGCATTCCATTGGTAAGATTTTTAGGATCATCTATCATCTTGAAGGACAAATCATACTTAGAGTGACCTTTGGGAAGAGCCAATATAAACAATAGAGGCCATAAGTTTTCAGGTTTTCAAATAAGATCCTTTATATAATTTCATATTTGGAAGACCTGGTTTGAAGTCTTTCTGAGCCATACCATTCTTGTACCACTTATGCATAAAATTCCTACAAAGCATGGAGTAGGAATTTTAAAAGGAAACCAGAAAATTGCATAGGAATGTTACATTTCCTCCTTTAAGATGAATAATAATACAATGCTTACAATGCATGATTTGTATCTTCTAGAGTTGAGGTCAGATCAAAAGAAGATCAGCTCAGATGTGAAGACAAAGTAGACTGAGTTGGACCCCAACTATCCCGATCGAAATATCAGAATAGAGGTATAGACATCTAATGACCTATCAATTGAAAGCTGAATTAATCAATATCCTACGAGAGAATAAAGAAGTATTTACCTGGTTAATAGATGATATATTTGTGATATATAAGGCCATTATTGAATATATCTTGAGAATGGCTCTGACCTTTAGACCAGTCAAGCAGAAAAAGAGGTCTTTTGCCCCAAAGATGAGCAAGATTATTAATCATGAGGTAGAAATTATGATATCTTGAAAACTAAGAGACAACCAGATACACTATCTAGTATGGTTGGCCAATCCTAGATAGTGATAAAATGAAATGGAGAACCTTGAGTATGCATAAACTTTATAGATCTTAACAAGGCTTGTGCAAAGGACTCCTACCTGCTTCGAATATATATCATGGTGGATTTAATAGTGGATTTTGAGTTACTATTCTTTCTTTAGCATACAAAGGTTATCATGAAATCTATCATTCAAGGCCTAATGAATTAAACATCCTTGATCATTGGTCAAGAACTTATTCTAATGTCATGACGCCAACTTCAGTCTAAAAAATACAGCAACAACCTGCCAAAGGCAGGCGGACAAGCTTTTCAAGAACAGATTGGAAGAAATATCTAGGTGTATATGGACCACCTATTGGGAAAAAGTCGAAAGGCGGCCTTGTTGAAATCTGATTTGAAAGGACACTGGGGTACTAAAAAGTGTCTTGATTAGACTAAAACCCAAATAAATGCACTTTCGGAGTGTCCTCCTGAAAATTCTTGGGTTTATGGTCTAAGAGCGAGGGATTAGGCCAACCTAAAAAACTAGAAGCCATACTTGACATGAAACCACTCAAATTCTACGTATAATAACTTTTGTAACATCCCATCATTAGAAAGTGAGAACTTTTTTTCTCTTAAATACATACATATCAATTTATAAGGTCTATAACCACGAGACTCAAGAATCAGATCCGTAGCCTCAGAATCACATCCAGGTACTCAAAAATCACATTTATTTTCATGGATTCTAGTACACTTCCGCATGTAGTCTCTAGTTCCTTTCCTTGATGATTAAGCATGAAGGATCTGGGTTATGATAATTTTGGTTGTCGTAATATTAAAGTTTATTTAGATCCACCGATAAGTAGAATTAGAGCATCTTCATATTGAATCATTGAGAAATCAATTTTTTGATTTGATTTATGATGTGATTCATTTGGATTTATATTTGGAATACTATATATTTTTATTTGCATTTATTTATTTTTGTTTAAGATCAATTGTGGTTATATTATGGATTAAATTCTTGAATTCATGATTTTTATGTTTATGTGGATTTAATTGTTGGATTTAATATTTTATGATTTTTTTCTAAATTCTGTTTGGTATTTGAATTTTAAAAAAAATTAAGACTCGATCATGAACTTAGTTTATGACCAATAAAGATCGGTTATGAACTCTTTACCCAAAGGAACAATCATGAACTATATGTTCATGGCCTATGGATCAAAGGTAATGATTGAAGTTCATAACCTTAAGGATCACTTGGTCATGAAGTGTAAAAGTTGAGTATGACCTTAAGGACATGTGGTCATGAACAAGACAATTCATGACCGAAGTGCCATAAGGTCAAGAACTGTGTTCATAACTGAACAATGAAATTCTTTTATGGTCAAATTTTTGCTTAGGAAATTTAAATTCAAATTTTGGTAAAATTAATTTGAAAGGATGTCTAATTTTTAAAAAAATATTGATTGAAACAACATGCTATCAAAATAGCATCTCTTGTTTAGGTCATTTTATTTTGAAATATCAAGATGATTGTGCGTATGTAATTTTGTGGATATTTACTAGCCCAATGAAAGGTCAATATTTATCCAAATTATGTGTACACTTGAGGTAATACATATGTGACAATTATTTTACCTAATAAAATAAAATAAATTAAAAATGTGACAATTATTTGGTATTCCATATGAATAATAAATCAGTCCAAAGATAAACCTATTGTTTGACAAGATTTATTGTCAATATTTGATTACTACACCAAGAGTACTACTTACAAATTAATAGTTTTTTCCAAAGATTAAATATTAATGTTGTGTTAGGTATCTTGTAATGGGTCTTACCATTATTTGAAATTAATTATTTATGATTTAAAACTTGTTTGAATATGTTGTTTTGTCCTACTTTCAATTAATGCATATGCTTCTATTATATTTGCCAATATTAATTACATCACCATGTTGAATGAGCCAAAACTTTAAAGAATGGAAAGAGAATGTAATGATCATTCTTGATTGCATGGATCTACACCATTCACTAAGGATTGAATAACCCACTCTTTTTATAGATAATAGTTCCAAAGAGGAAAATTTGGACTATGAGAAGTGGGATCGTTCAAATTGCATGAGTCTTATGATTATGAAGTGTTAAATTCTAGAAACCTTCAGGAGCTATGTGTCTGAAAAAGTAACTGCCAAGGAGTTTTTAAATGAAGTTGAAATGTTTTATGATAAGGATGAAATAAGTATGATTCTGTCAAACATGATTTCAACAAAATATAAAGGAAAAGAACTCAGCATAAGGTAGTACATCCTAGAGATGTGTCATCTTACTTCAAAACTTAAGGTAGTAAAGTTATAGCTGTTTGAGGATTTGCTCGTGTATTTGATTTTGATCTCTCTTCCTACACAATTTAGTCAATTTAAAGTCAGTTACAACTATCAAAAGGACAAATGGTAATTGAATAAGCTCATTTCCCATTATGTGAAAGAAGAAGAAAGGCCGAATTAAGAAAAGATTGAAAGTGCTTACTTAGCAAATACTTTTAAATGCAAAAGTAAAAAACGAAAAAAGGATTAATAAGCTGGGATGGTCCACTTCAAAAGAAAAAGAAAAAGAAACAAACTGTGGAATTTGGGTATTTCTTCTATAACAATTCTGGACACATGAAGAAGGATTATACCAAGTATCACGCTTGGCATGTAAAGAAAGGTACACTTCTCCCTTTGGTTTGTTTTGAGATTAGTTTAGCATCAGTAGCTAGATACACTTGTTTTATAGACCTTAGTGCTATTGCTTACTTAAGAGTATCTATGCTGGGTTGTATGAATTCCTGAAAGGCAAATGAAACTAAAAGATTTATCTGTGAGTGATGGAAAACAAGTTAAAGTTGAAGAAATAGGGTCTTTTAGGTTATTGTTAAAGGCTGATTATTATTTACATTTGAAAGAGACATATGTTGTATCGTCTTTAGACAAAATTTGGTTTCTATTTCTTTTTTGGACAAATATGGTAATTTTTGTTGATTTGAAAATAGTCACTTTAGTCTTTTTTTTTTTGAATTCAAATATTACTGGTATCAGTTATTTATCTTTTTATGATAATCTTTATTTACTTGATATTATTGCTTCTTGTAATGAAACCATGAATGTAAGTTTACGCAGTACTAAACGCAAATTAACCAATGAGATTCCATTTCCCTATGGTATAAGCGTTTAGGTCATACATCTAAACAAAGAATTGAAAAACTTTGATGAAATTTTTGATCTCCTCGATTTTTCAGACTTTCAAGTCTGTGTTGAGAGCTTCATTAAGGGGAAACTGTTCTTAGAAGATTAGGTTCCAATAGATATTCAGACGTTTTAGAATTAACACATACAGATATTTGTGGACCATTTCCTATTGCTTCTTGGAGTGTTTAATAATATTTTATTACATTCATAGACGATTTTTCTCATTATGACTATCTTTATATAATTCATGAGAACTCTTATTCACTGGACACGTTCAAAAATTTTAAAGCTAAGTTGAGAACCAATTTGCTAAAAGAATTAAGGTTGTTATATCTAACTATGGTGGTGAATACTATGGTAGATATGATGGATCAAATGAGCAACGTCTAAATCCTTTTGCTAAATTCCTAAGTACACAAATGTCAGGAACCGCTAGCTTGAATGGTATAGATGAGAGAGAAAATAGAATATCAAAAGACATGATGAGGAGTATGATTATTCATACCACCTTACCGGATTCACTCTAGAGAGAGGCATTAAATACTACAACTTATATACTCAGTAGAATCCCAACAGAGCTAAGCAACGACTGAAATCCCTTATGGGATATGGACAGAAAAGTTTAATATAAATTATTTACATATTTTGGGTTGTCTAGCTGAGGAAGGCCTTATAGGACAAATGAAAAGAAAGTGGACGAAAAAACATCAGTACCTATTTGTTGGGTACTCTAAACGATCTTAGGGGTACAAGACTGAAAATGCCTAGTTCTTTGAGGATATTGAGTTTGGGGGAAGAGATAAGGTTAGATACTTTATTTTTTAAGAGAAATATATTTCTTTGCCTACGATTGTTATTGAAAATTATTGGACTTATATACCGGACATTACTCAAGAAGCAATACCAGAACCACAATACAATGTTGAAAATGTCCCTCATCATGAACTACATGTTATTCTAGAAGAACAAACTCAACAACCTCAAAACAAATGCCATTAAGGAGATCTACTAGATAAAGGAGAAGTACGGTTCTAGATGATTAAATTGTATTTCTCCAAGAACATGAGAATAATATTGGATTGGGATGGAAGATGATCCAATCAACTTTCATCGAGCCATGCTAAGTATCAATTCTTAGAAGTGGATTTCTTTGCATGAATTAGGAGATTAAGTCCATGAAATTCAGTAACGTTTGTAAATGTGTATCATACTACCCGAAGGTGCAAAATCCATTCAAATCAATGGATATTTAAAATCCAAAAGGGATTTGAGGGGTGATGTGGAAAGATTCATGGGTCGTTTTTTACAAAGGGCTTTATTCAAAAGGAAGACATTGATTATAAAGAGAATTTCTCACTAGTTTCATCGACAAACTCTTTCAGGATAATAATGCTTTAGTAGCACAATTTGACCTTGAGTTACATCAAATGGATGTAAAAACCGCAAATGTTTCAATTGTGACATTGATGAGACAATTTATACGGTGCAACCGAAAAACTTTGTGTCAAAAGATGTAAAGAATATGTTTTGCTAATTAAAAAAATCCATCTATGTACTTAAACAAACTTTCGTCAATGGTATTACAAATAATTTATCAAATTGTTGTCTCGTTTGGTTTTAAGATGAATGTAATTGATGATTGTGTGTGCCCCAAGTTCTGTAGGAGTAAGCATATTTTTGGTTCTATATGTCGATGACATACTGCTTGCTAGCAACAATATAGCCTAATCCATGAAACCAAGTGATTTCTATCGAAGAAATTTGAGATGAAAGATATTGGAGATGCCTATTTTGTATTAGGAATTCAAATACATTGATATCGCTCTTAGGTTATTCTTGGATTGTCCCAAGAGAGCTACATCAAAAAGGTACTTAAGAGATTTGGCATGCATGATTGCAAACCAGAAGATATCGCTGTTGCTAAGGGAGTCAAATTATGCCTTGCTCAATGCCTCAAGAATGTTTTTGAAAGTAATGTAATTCAAAGGATTGCCAATGTTTCAGTAGTGGATAGTTTGATGCATGCTCAAATTTGTGCACGTCTAGATATTGGATGCATTATTGGGACGTTAGGTAGATACTTAAGCAATGTAGCGATTGGATCATTAGAAACATTACATGTTCATATATAGGAGATTGGATAATTACAGATTATAGGGTATTCTGTCTTTGATTATGTTGGATGTCACGTAGATCTACTTCAGGCTGTATTTATTTGCTTGCTTGTAGAGATATCTCATAGAAGAGTATTAAATAGATGCTCAGCTCCTTCTACCATGATAGTTGAATTTATAACCTGTTATGAGGTATCAAATCTTGGAAGATGTTTGTGAAATTTTGTCATAGGACTACGAATTATGGATGGTATTAAAAGACCACTTAAATTATTTTAGGATATAAATCAACAATTTTATATTCTAACAACAATAGGAGCTCAATAAGTCAAAACATGAAAACATCAAGTTTCTAATTATTAAAGAAAGTGTTCAGCGTGTTGTAGTATCTATAGAACTTGTTCACATGAACTCTATATTTGTGGATCCACTTACTAAAGGTTTACCACCCAAAATCTTTCAAAGAGTATAAGCTCATATGGAGTGTTATATCATTTAAGGATACATGGATTAGTGAATTTGTATTTATATGTTTTTCTGTTTTATTACACATCTTATATTTATGGATATTTTCAGCAGAAATAAAGAATTTAGTTTCAAAAACCAAGAAATAAAGTATTTAATTTATGTTTCACTCTGATTCTGTTTCATTTTGATCCCTATAAAGAATAAAGTTGGACCTGTTGGAATAGGTTTGTTGAGATTACATTGCATGTGATTTTGATGAGACACTGATAACTCCAGTAAACTAGAGTTATTTTCCTCTAAATTATAGCATTTTCATAGTTTAAATTTCGAAGTTGGATAAGTAATTGAGGATTTTAGTAATTTCTTTCATATGTATGTGTATTTTCGTTCTTGAATTAATTATGATAAGTTTTTGTTAAATTTTTAGTTTAATTAAGTGCTTAATGGTGTTAATATTATGCAGGTCAAAAATTAAAAGTTGGATGCTGGAAGGAACAAAGCTCAAGGGATCAGATTGTAAACAATTGATGAAATGAAGAATGTTGGGAGGAGAGTCGAGATCGTGATCTCGACTCGGGAAATTATCTTACTGTATTAGAGTTGAGATTGTGATCTCAAATGTTCCAGACCGCGATCTCGACTCGCTGAGAGTCAAGTTGTAAGGGCAATTTGTAAACTTCTAGCCAAAAACTCCTAATTTTGCCTTGTGTAATGCTGCACTATTTAAGCTAAGTAGAATTCGAAACAAAGAGAGGTAGTAGATAGTTTTAGTTAGATTTTAGGATAGTTTAGCATAGCTGGAACTCCAAGTTTACTTCTTTAATAGACATTTGTCTTTAATTTTCTCCTAGATCTTCTTTTAATTTCTTGTCAAGTTCGAATTTTGATTAGATAATCGTAGTGGGTTAATCGCAAGCTTCGTGTAGATATAATTTTTATTTGCTTTCTTGTCTATTTAGTAACAATTTCTTTACTTGCAATTTACGGTTTCTTAGGTAAATTAGGGTTCTTGATAATTTCTTGCATTTAGCTAGTTAGAATTTTCAATTTCTTGCATTAATTCCTAGTTAATTCTTAGTGGGCTTTCTTTATTTCCATCAAAAATCCAAAAATATTTGGATTTCTAGTTTAACTCTTTCCAATTTCTAGTTTAGAAATGGTTGCTTTTAGTATTCAAGGTTTCTTATTTGTAGTCCTTTTAATTGGGTAATTTGCTTGCTTTTAATTTGGTTAATTTAGGTTAGAATTAAGTGCTTTCCTTTACTTGCTTTTACTAGAATAGATTAACTAGTTTCTTAATTTCGTAATTAGTTATTTTCACTTACTTTTTACTTAATATAGCTTTAATTTAAGTTTTTATCGCTTTCATTTAATTATGGTTTTTTATTAGAATAGTTCCATGATCTATTGCTTGATTTCACTTAACTACACAAATTTCCGTAAATCTTGGTAATTGCCTTCCAACAATCCTTGTGGGAACTATCCCTACTTCCCTTTACTATTAGTTGACAATCGTATACTTGCGGGATGCACCACTTAATTTGTAGTAGGATTTAGGTATTTTATTAATTTATAACTAGGTGTGTAAGGCATCAAACACATCCATGCTTGACCTATGTCATTTGGTTGTGTTGATATATGTGACCAAGAATGGGTTTATTTACGATTAATGCAAAAAATGTCTTGATCCTATAGTGATATGGATAATGGATGAAATTGTTCGAAAATGATTTTGGTCATGATAGCAAAAGATTTTGAACTCGTACGATTATATACGATGATATGTATGCAGTCTAAATGGGAGAATATTGGGTATTGGACATTTCCTGTCTTGTTTCGTTCAAGTGTCCTAGTACCTTATCGGCTTATCCCCTTTTTTTGTTGTCCACCTTGCCTAACCTCTTTCCAACTTCCATTCCAACTCATAGAGTCAAACATTACCAACCAACGGTGACGTTCCATTACGTGATTGTTGGGGTGTGTGTGTGTGTGTGTATATATATATTATGTGCTATCATAATTAATTGGACCAATATATAAAGTGATCTAATATATTCTAAAGTTAAATGGGCCAAAGCCATATATTTAACTTTAAATATATTGGATCACTTTAGATTGAGCCGATTAATTATCATAGCACATAATACACAATTAATATATATATATATATATATATATATATATATATATATATATTATGGGGTTTTATGTGTATATATCCTAAAGTCTTATTTAACATATTTCATAATGGGACAAACTATGGAATAAGAAATTGGTGTGCTTATATATTGGTTATGATCTCCAAATTCTACATATAATAACATTCTTGACATCCCATCATCAAAGAATGAGAACTCTCTTCTCTTATAGACATACGTATCAATTTGGAAGAGGAAAAATTACCTCAATAGTCCTTCAACTATTTTACTAAAACCGAAATAGTTCTCCAACTTAAATTTTAGCATAATTAATTCCACAGCTAAATAGATGTATCTAATTTGGTCCCTAATTGGCGGCATTGCCCAAAACATAAGTTTTTGCGAAATTTGATTAGTGTTGACTAAGGGCAAAACTGTCAATTCACCTAGACCTAATACTTTAAGTGTTAAATCATCATCTAAATAGTCCTTTAACTTTTTTTTTTATTAAAACTGAGTTGATCTATCAAATAAAAATTTAGCCAAATTAATCTCTAAATTTAAAACCTAGCCTTTACCTTTCTCTCTCTTTCCCTTCTTTCTCCTTCCATCAACCACCATCCCTTTTACTCTCCTCCTCAACCTTTACTAGAAACCACCTCTTCCACCTACCCAATCTATCTCCACTCTATCCACTTTGTTTCCCTAAATCTGCCATCTCCTCGAACCTCTTTTTCCCATCTACTAGCTGCTATCCTCCTTACCCACCCAGCCACTGCCAGCACCTTTCCTCTCCTTCCCACTCTGCCAATAACATTCCCTCTATAACCAAGGCCTTTCTCACCCCCAAACATCTGCTAACCACGATGACCATGCTAATAGCACATATAACAAAAATTCCTCAAAAGCTAACTGAAAACACTAGTATGAAGTCTTAGTGTGAAATTTTTCAAAAGTGCTCTTTGGGGCAAAAAAAAGTTATGGATAACCAATACAAATTAAATTAGTTCGAATTCTTATAAGTTTTCAAATGCCAACATCCTATGCTTGGGTTTGGTGATTATCTCCCTCTGTAAGTTAACCGGGGAGGCTCAGGATGATTTGGAGAAGAATAGCTATAAGGATACAAATGACCATGTCTCTTTCAATGTTTCAAAAAAATTAACTCAGCAAATTTGGTTTTTCTTTCCAATATATTTAAACCACTTAGATCTTTTATCCCTCTCAAGTTCCTAACAATTGGAAAAGTTTTTACTTGAAAATTTTTTCACAATATGAAAATCATCTTATGACTTCGTTTAAGGAGAATTGGCTCATGTATATATTTGAAATGACATAGTATTAGCCATAAACTTGAAGTAAATCAATCATCATAGTCTATAAGAGGTGGCAGTGGCTGGAGTGGGTAGAAGGAATGGTTGATGGTGGAGGACATAGTTGCTAGTAGAGTGGAAACGAAAGGAAAAGAGGCTGGCGGTGATTGGAGTTAGTAGAGGGAGTGGTTATTGGTAGATGTGGGAGAGAGGTTCGAGAGGATGGTGGATAGCAAAGAGTGAGAAGAAGTGAAGGGAATAGAGGTGGATAGGCTAGGTGGAGAAGATGGTTCTTGGTAAAGGTTGAGGAAGAGTGTAGAAGGGGTGGCAACTGATGGAAAAAGAAGGAAGGGAGGCGAGGAGAGGGTTAAGGTTACAGTTTCTTTTTAATTGAGGGACTAATTTGACTAAATTTTAAGTTGAGGAACCAATTTGGTTTTAATAAAAAAGTTGAAGGACTATTTGGGTGATGATTTAACACTTAAAATATCAGGTATAGGTGAATTAACGATTTTAATGTTGGTCAACACTGGTCAAAATTGGAAACACTAATGTTTTGGGTAGTGTCGCCAATTAGGGACCAAATTGGATACAACTATATAGTTGAGGTGACTAATTAGGCTAAAATTAAGTTGGAGGATTATTCTGATTTTAGTGAAATAGTTGGAGGACTATTGAGGTAATTTTCCTATTTGGAAGATCTATAACCATAAGATTTAAGAATGTAGGCTCAAGAATCACTTCCGTTCTTATAGATTTAGGTACGATTCCATATCTAGTCTCTAGTTACCTTCTTGATAATTAAACATGAATGATTCGGGTTATGATAACATTGGTTATCACACGAGCCGAATGAGTGTGAAATGGCATTTTTGGAGATAAAATTATACCTACAAGGAATTCCTTGTCTTAATATCCATGAGCCTGGGGAGGTTTTGTTTCTTTATTTGTTTGTGAGTGATTTGGAAGTTAGTTCCATGTGGGTAAAGGAAGAAGAAATGGTCCAATAGCCTATATTATGTCAACAAAGTTTTGCACAACGTGAAACGAAGGTCACGTTGAAAAACTATCGTATGCACTTGTTAACTTAGCTTGGAAACTTAGACTATATGTCTTCCAATCCCATTCAGTCATAGTTTTGACTAATTATCCCTAAGAAAAGTGCTAGGAAAGCCCAAAACCTCAAGAAGGATGATTAAATGATCAGTTGAGCTGGAAGAATTTGAGATACATCACCAGCCTAGATGTGCGATAAAAAGAAATTATAGTCTTTCCATTATTCTATAGTGCCACTGTATAGAATTACCATCCTTGATAGATTTTATCATGGAACATACTGGTTCAAGCCTGAGAAGAAGCCATAATGATACAACAACAAGTTGCTCTAGATCACCCAATATAAGAATTATATATTGATAAATCATCCAATGTAGAAGGGAATAGAGCAGGTTTAATTCTAAATATCTTGGCGGGTGAACCCTACACATACGTCCTAATATACAACTTTGATTAGTTTCAAATAACAAAGTGGAGTATGAGGCCTTCATTGCAAAAATCAATCTAGCCCGAGAAATGAGGACCAAACGAGTAAGGTTTTGTAGCGATTTTCAACTTGTAGTGAGTCAACTAAATAGTAAGTATAAAGCCAAAAGGGTTGATTAAGAAATATTTGAGCAAGGTGCATGATTTGTTAAACCATTTTCATTTCTACGAAATGCAAGAAGTCTCAAGATCCCAGAACCAGGATGTGGATTCCCTATCCAAATTAGCATCATCTCTCTACAACCACCTGTCAAAATCTCTTCTTTTGGAGGTGTTTGAAGAAAGGGCAATGACTTACTAGAGGTTATGGAGGCGGACAATGAGACAAGCAGGATGGATATCCTTATCCCATCAGTTAGAATACAAATTGTCAAAGGGACAAGGTTAGGAGATAAACTACACCCTTTGGGCTTCTAATGCCTTCTACATCCCAATTTTCTCAACAGAGAAATAATTCTGACTAGAACTTCCTTAATCTTCAAACTACTTCAACTCATTGAAAGCATCAGGATCACCCTAATGTAGATTCGCTGAATCTGGGTCAAGCTGTCTTGATACTTTTCTTGTATTTTCTTCTGACAGACTTATCTTTGCTTAGTGCTTAAGGGTTTCCTCTAGTTTCATCTTAGCCTTCGTAGTCTGATCCTCAGTCGTTTTCAGTTTATTCATAGTGTGGGTTAACTATCTAGTTGTGAGGTGAAACTTATCCTTCAAAGAAAAAAGCTGACCATGGGTGTTGCTCAACGTCATTTGAGTTCCTTCAATTGCCAGGGCATGGATTACCAGTTTCCTTGAAAAGGAATTGGTTTAAAAATAGCAAAAGAAGAAAAGTTAAAGAGAAAGGATGAATGTTGGGAAGCAAATAGATCATCCTACCATTTCATGAGACAATATGAACTGTTCAACAAGCTAAGAGGTGGTAAGTGAGCCAGCCACAGTTCGGTCTCTCGCAAGGATAGATCCCTAAAAAGCTTCGTTGTAAGAGAGGAGAAATGAGCATGATCATTGACGTCCAGCTCCTAATCTAGCAAGAATTTTCCCTAGCTAGATATTCACTACTAGCAGGCGCAGTTGTAGGTTCAACTATCCATCTCATGCTAGACGGACCGAGGAAAGCTCTGGATGTCTCTTTCCATCCTGGCATGTGCTGGCTTCCTATAGGCACAAATTGATAGATCCAGTCCAGGACTTGGTCCCCGCTGTTGGTCCATGAGGCCTGTTACTGGGACCAGGTTGAGATGGTAGGACTTCAAAAGAAGAAGATGGGGGGTTGGACTTCCTAGAAGAGGCTCTTAGCAGTTTTCTGTTTCTTAGTAGAAGGTTAATTTTTAGGGTTTCTTGATTAGATCCTTCACTGGGAATCTTTATCCCAGCAGGAACAACTTGGAAGGGCACAACATCAATTACAAGCTACTCAGGTTGAGAGATGGGCTGAGATTTTGTCAGATCAATGGGCATCTCCTGACTCAAAATCTCCCCAGTTTTCAACGAAGTAGGTATTTCTTAGACGAACTTATGGGTCTCAAAGGATTAGTTGTGGAATAACAAAAAAAGAAGAAAATAAGAAAGGATCAGCGGAATGAAAAAACCTTGAAAAGAGATGAATGAGTAACTTGCCTCAGCTTGAAATAGATAAGATCATATCCTCTATAAAAATCTCTTCAATTGAAATCTGCAGTCATCACCATCAATTTTGGCTATGGTGGCGAAATCCTTACTAGCTTTGAAATGAGTAGGATTACTCTTGGTTCCCCAAATCACAAAATGGAGCCCCAAAAGCTATTTTTCTAGGGACGTCCAAAATAACTCTCTAACTACCAAACCTATTATGTATATACACGAAATTGAAATTTACTTAAAGAATCCACTTAAACCAAAGTAGTGAAGGAACAACCCTGGGTGTAATTAACCCCTGCCAGCTTGTAATAGGCCTGGAAGCCTATCAAGTACATAATGCCTAAAAGGATGATTTGTCTATAAAATAGTTCTAGCATGCCCAACATCCTTGATGAAAGAAGTCAGGGGAATACATAGTCATGTTTCTAGCTGACTTTGGTAGACCACAGTTCTATCTATGGGAGGATCATTGGTAGAAGTTTGAGTCAAGAGGATAATACAAATGCATATTACTAGGAAAACTAAAATTGCAATCTATTTCTTCAAAATTCTATCCAATCATCTAAGAAGGAATAAAAGAAGCCCTAAAGTGAGCAATGATAGTCATATCAGAAATGCTAGCCTCTTTAAGGAAGATTTTTTCTTGAGGTGGAATGGAGATTGAAGAGCCAGAAAAAGTTACCTGGATTTCTGGAACCAACCGTGGAAGCAATTCAGCAAGATCGAAGAAGAGCGAAAATGAAAGAAAATAGATAAGTTCAATCATGAAACATAGTAGCACAGAGCAAAAAGACCAAAGAGAGATGAAACAATGAAGAAGAAGAAGAAAAGCTCTCTGATGGAAAAGAAGAATGAAAGGTAAAATGAATTGTTTTTAAAAAAATAAAGAGAGCCAGTCATCCATAAGAAACCACCTATGATCAGTAGAAACTTTTTGAAATTCTCGCCTAAAACGGCACACTGATATACTGTGGATGACTGACACATAAAAAAATATTTTTTATCTTGAATACTTAACAACTAGTAGAACTCCAGCTAATATCTAGCAAGGAAATAAGACCAGTAAGGGTACAATTAATAGCTTGCAACCAGCATGACTAGCTAGTGTAATAATTGGACTACCCTTAGGTCATAAGAGGACTATGTCCATGTAAAACAAATACAGGGAAAGAGACTAATCAAATTGAAAAATGGACTGTTGATATACCATCATTTAACTATAATTCTGATATGAAAATTATCAGAATGAGCCCCAAAGGATCACTATCGAATATCTGACCTATAAAAACAAACCAAAAGGGAATGATCAAATAAGAACTCTTCTCTTTGAAGAAGTCTAAAATGATTAAACACCCCAAATGATATAGTACTCCAATGATCATAGGACATTGTTCCTATAAATACAACTCCTTGAGCATTGCACCAAGTAAGTTTTTGGCTAATGTAAATATCTAAATATAATCCATTATTCATCATTGAGATAGAAATCTAATTTAAGTAGATCGAAGTGATAGCATGGGATAATTCTCCTAAGTCCTACATTTTGTTTTGTAGACTGATCAATGTCGAGGTACTTATTCTTGGATCATCAAACATATAACCAAAAAGAAATTAAAGTGAAATCTAGAATGATATCAGAGTTTTAAGCACAAATAATCATATTGTCAAATCTAGAACAATATTTAAAGTTAGTTTATCTTTTTGTTGTCTTTATAGTCCTCTACATTCTTTTCTCTCTAATCAAAATTTACTGAATTCAAATATATACACACACACATATTTATTTTCATTGCTAAGAAAAATAAAAAGAAAAACTCTTAGATGGATTTGTAGTCTCAAACCTAAATATCAGCGTGCTTATCATCCAAAAATAATATGGCTCACAGGATATCCTTTCATGCCCCGTGACCGTTCATTCATAAAATGCCACATTCGCCATACTCTCAAGTACATTATTCGAGAATACAAAGCATCATAACTAAACAATAAAATCTATAAGTACTTCGCTAAGTACAATAATAAATCACCTAAATGATATAAACTCAACTTAACATAGAAAATTATAAAATTCTTAAATACCAATGTTTAACTTGTCTTCGAACTACAAAGTCAAATTCTAATACTAATAACAGAAGCTAAATGTTTAGAAAAGTCTTGGATTCCAACTCTGTAAGCACACTAGCAGTCGCCAGTCTTAGCTGCTGACTCATTTATACATACTCATACTCACTGTTGTCTGCAAAGAAAAAAAATGTTGAATACATGGGATGAATCAAAATATCGCTCAACAAATAATTTATACATCATCCATGATGAACCACACATATATTTATACATACACATACATAAAAAGAGTACAAAGTCATGCAAACATTTAGGTTTATTACAATATACATAGCTTATAAAACATCATGTACTTGATCAAAACACATATTTTCACATAACAAGAAGGCATGTCATGACTTTTGAAATAATTTGTAAAACAATTAGAATCATCTACAAGCTTCTAGTTTTATACCTTAATCGACATTGAATACTTAGTCTACTGCTGCCTCACTAGAAAGAGTTGCCCTAGCATCATGCCTAGCACCAGTGACCATGAATATGAACTAAGCAAGGGCCCAACCTTGTACTGACACAGTTGGTACATGCATGAGTCAACAGTCACTAAAATTGTCGAAAGATGAACCATGATTCATCAGTATCAACATGTCCATAAGATTAGAGCCAACATAAAATGTGAAACATAACATACAACATGCGTGATCATAATCATATGACATGCCAATAGTTAAAAATCCACATAACACATATGGTTCAAATTTTTCTCATACGAAAATAGCATTTACATGTCATTTATTTCATAAACACGTTTTTCAAATACAATAAATACGTTTTTCAAATTCTATGAAGGAAGTAAGAGTAACTTACCTCAAATGCTTCCAAATTCCAGGCTTCACTCAAACTTCTTAACATTCTTGTTTTTTTATTTTTATTTTTTAAGCCTAGAAATAATTCACACGACAAGAATAAACTCATATAGATCTTCCCAATAAAATGTCGTGACTAAAAACACTATTTAGCTTTGGCAATGATTATTAAAACGAATGCATATTGAGCTACACAACCCTAAAAATTGCGTGCTTTATACCATAGTAAACTAGATTCAAAATTCTACAATTTTCGTGAAGTCATTATTCTCAAATCCTCACTCTAATATGTCCATAAATAGCCTCAAATTTACAAAATCATCACAAGTTCATAAACTGATTTTCATAATAGGTCGGGTTTACTAAAATAGTAATATATGGAATTACAAAACTCTAAAATTTGTGTTCTTGATGCCGTCAGAAACGTAAGTCAATATACTACAACTTCTATGTGGAACACTTTCCAAGATACACAATGTGAAATGGTCAAAATCGCCCACAAAATTAGAGCATCATCATGAATATCATTGTGAATTTCTAGATTGTGCAGTTTTAATTACTAAAACTACCCTATCTTTAGACATATAACTCAAGTTATTAAAAATGATTCTTGGTGATTTAGAAATTAGATTCATAATTCTAAAAGTCCCTAGAATTAATCATTTCGTGATTCAAAGCATAATATACTCAAAAGTATTTTTAAAGAAAACTCAATCAATCTGGAAAAACAAAATTATGCTTTAGCTTTATTTGTGGCTTAACTCAAAGCATTATAAATTCCAATATTAAACTCGTATAATTATTATGCTAATATATTGGAAAACTAGAATTAATTTACTAAAACTCTTATTAATTTACTAAAACTCTTATGAATTAAATCCATATGATTCTAGTTTAAAACCCAACAAACAATAGCCCATTATGATACTCCCATACAATCATGTAGCCAATTTCTTACGAGTATGCAGTGCTTTCTAGATATCTCAGTCACAGGATTTTTTTTTTCTAATTTAGAAAATTTACTTGTAGTAATACACAAAGAATTAGATCATGATTATACCAATTTAAAGGTCTATGAGTGTAGTTTTCAATACAATAATACGGGGACCAAATCGGAATTTTCTACACCAAAATATGATCTCTTAAAAAAGTTTCGCAAATCTATCTATAGTGATGAAATTAACTTCTAACATTAATAAAGAAATTCCATACTATCAAATCAGTTCTTAATCATTATCCATATATAAACAATTATAAACATGAGTAGACGGATTTTTAAAAAAATAACAGAATAATTCTTACCCTAAATTGAATATTTAGATCCCTAAAATCATGTCTTGTTCATTCCTTCTTCTTCTCCTTCATCTTCTTGGTTTTTCATACATGGTAGGATTCGTTTTCTTCTTTCTAACATCCATTTTCTTGCTTCTCTCTATGTCCTTGACTCTCTTCTAAATTTTTTATTTCTCTCTCCCCGTCTCTTTCCTTTGTTGAAAAGGTAATAGGAAGTTTGGTTAAAATAGCATAGAATTCCTATAAATAGGATATTTAACATCAATCTCTCATGCTTATATCAGTAGAACTTAAATCTTTATTTTAAATGTTAGTTAGGATAATAAAGTTTTTTTTTTTTTAAATGTATGAGATAAATATTGTTTTGACTAAATTAAGTATGTATAAAGTAGTTCTTATTAAATATGTATAAATACGTATTTAATTTGAGATAAAGTAGTCATAATAAAATATTTTTTAAAAATAAAATAACTATTAATTTTTCTCATAAAAATCGGTTTTCTTATAATGCATTTCGATAGCTAGTTTATAAAATAATATACCTTATCCATTCGAAAAAATAATTTTTTTTTATCATGGTAATTCATTAGTGAAAATTTGGGGCGTTTCACATATCCAACACACCATCTTAAACAGGCCAGGTTATGTTTTCCATTCGATTTACTGGCAAAAAGCCACCTTTGGTGGTAAATGGAGTGTAAAGCCAATGGAATGTCGTAGTTGTTCTTTAGCAGATCAAAGGTCCTACTTATCCTTTCAATCAGTCAATGTTCTTCGGCTAGACAAACTCATATGGTGTGACAATGAAGTATCATTTGAGCTCCATTCTGTGATTTGATCGAAATGCCTGCTGAATCTTACAGTAAATTTGGGATTCCATTCCGTCAAGGACTTATAAGTGCTACTCATACTTATTGCTTTCCTGTCAAATATCTGAAAGAATATCCATTATTCTCTTAGCTTGCTTTTCATCCTAAGACCGAATTATATTTTCGCATTTTATAAAACCATAGATTGAATTGTCAAAACTCTTACTGTTCTGTATATCAACTAAAGTTTAAAAAAAAAAAAAAAAAAAAAACGTTCATGTCCAATTTGTACAGGCGATATAGCTCGCGTCTAGTGGCAAGGGAAAAAAAAAAGCATTTACTCCACTTTGCACCCCTAAGTTATAGTCGATTCTCACTTTATATCCTATATTTACTTTTTGAACATATTGTACCCCAAACTTTAAGATATATCCTACTTCATTCTAATTTTTAATACCGTTATTAGAATTGAATGCTAGGTATGTGCATACCAGACACTTGTTTAGGCAAGTATTACACCAGTGGAAGTAGTCCTGAGTAATTACATTTTGTAGACCCTTAACTTATGCTTAATTCTCACTTTGTAACTCAAATTTTAAATTTTGGACACATTGCACTCCTAACTTTTAGATTCGTCCAACTTTGATCCAATTTTTAGTAGTGTTAAAATTTTTTATGACTATTCCACTTTAAATGAGTGGTGTTCGTTAATTTTAGCATTGGTTTAGAAATGGGAGGTTATGAGTAGGTTCATATAGTTGGTTGATGAAGATAAGAGTTGCAGTTTTGAGTGAGAAGTTTAAACTCAATGTGATAGTCTACCAATGAAATGGGAGGTTGTTGCGACCACGTATATGATAGTTTTTCCATGTTAATTTGAGAGAGTGAAAGAATGGTATGAATCCAAAATCTACTAATTTAAACTTTTAAATTAAGGTTGGTTTCAAATTTCTATCTAATTTGAATAGTTAAATTTTTAGACTAAGGTTAGATTTCAACTTAATTATATATTGATTTATTTAAATGATGGGCTCTCTCAAAATTTTTTCTTCAACAATATCTTTGTATTAAGTAATTTTCCTCGTTTATATTCTCCCAATTACGGTCGTTGGATTATGGCATTCCGTGTTGTTACTAGCTTCACTTGTAACATAATTTTATTGGACAATTGATAAAATATAATATCTAAAGTGTATCACAAAGTTTAACTCAATGAGTAGTAGTAGTATGACAATATATGATTTTAGAAGTAAAATACATTTAAATAAATTCAAATTATAAATTTTTTGGATGAATTTAATTTAAATTTTAATAAAAGAGTATCTAAAAATTGGATGATAATTTGAGGGATTAAAACTATTGGATATATATATATGTTTGTGTGTGAGAGATTACAATCTATTATATTCTTATTTTTCTTAAGAATTATACCAAAAATCATGATAATAATCTTAGACGTCAAAACAGGTTTAAAACTTTTTTTTATAGTTAGTGTTCTTCCAGCTTTCAATAAAAAAGCATTTGTTTGTCTCAAAAAGTATTGGACCCCAGAACTGTAAATATACGAAAACTCAATGGCAAATTTATTGAATATAAGGCTGAAATGGAACAAATGTCCCACATGATTAGTACACGTCCCTATTATACTATTTTACTTGTAAGAAAGTGGGAGTTTGCCTTTTTTCTTCTTTACTTCACAGCTCGGATGTTGCATTGAAACAAGTCTACGTTCATTTCCTTTGCTGTATATATATAATGCTCCAACCAAACTAGGTGATGAAGAAAAGGAAAGGAAACGACTTCTCAATTCTCATAACAAACACGCACTCTCACACACACATTCCTGCAATACTCAGAAAAATAAAAAATATGGAATGGAGAAAATGCTACCTAGATGTTATACTTGTGCCGTTGGGGTTTCTAACATGCATGGGGTATCATGTATGGTTATGGCGCAAGGTTCGAACCGATCCACTAACCACTATCATCGGCACGAATGCTAGAGGGCGGCGGTTTTGGGTATCAGCCATGATGAAGGTAACATATTTATGCATAAGTTTTTTGGTGAATAACATATACATGCCTAGTTCTTGCCTCCGATGAAATGGTTATGTTCAGCTTTTCATTTTTTCTTTTTACTTTCTTGGCGAAAAATACTTTTTTCCTTTTGATTATATCAATTAATGAAATCTTTAACTTTTACATGTAAAACGTTTCTATTATAGCAAGGAGGACGTTGCCAAAGGCCCATTTTTCTTGCATAGGGAGGCAAACGCTTTATTAAAATTTTCACGTTATCAGTTGGACTATATCGATTTCGTCCAAGTTCCCAATTCCTTAGCTTTTCCAGACACGTAATTAAGTTAATTGTTGATCATGAGTAAACGATGTTCTTATCACTTTGAACTAAGTATAAATAGACGAAATGAGTTGGAAAAGTCTTCCACTTAATTAAACCAAGTTTAATTTACGAAAAGGAGGATTAGTAGCTTAATAGCATGTGACATAGACCAAGTGTGGAAGGAAGGATATGCGTGGACTATACAATTTGTTGACAACAAATTAATATTTCCTATAAGTAGAGATTTCTTCTATATACTGGGAAAGTCCCCAGCACCTATTGAAACACTCGCTTGCTATATTCTTTGTTTCTTCTTCAAACAAAAGAAGAATTGCAGCGAAACGCCATGATTGAGAATGTGAACTTTGCATATTCCATATCTGGTGGCGTAATCCTGATAGGGAATAAGTTTTTTTAAGGCCTAAGGGAATAAGTTAATACTTATAAATGGATTTATCATCTGCCAAGTCACAACCCAATAGATGATTCTTGTATTGCTATATCCTGTCTAATCAGGTATACATAAACTATTTTCTAGTAGATAATGATGGTTTATTTGTGGAATTCGTTAATGCCAATTCAAGCATTTGTTCTGTGCATAAGTAATTTATGATTTTTGCATTGTTACGTTAATATTCGTTATCCAGATATTCTATTTCCAGAAAAATTGGTTTTCTCAAGCAACACTTCAGTTATTTATTTTTTTAATTTAAAAAAAAAATAATTTTAGCTAGTTGATAAACCAAAAATGTATAATTTACTTTTTATAGTACATGGTTCCCAGTAGATCTTTAAATGTCACAATGATGAAGTATTCAATATGTAAATTATTCATGTCGGGTTATATGGACAGTTCAACATGAAATTTTGGAAGTGGAACTGACAAAATGGTTACATAACGGCATAATTTTTATCTAAAACAAAACCATAAGTAAGGAATGCTAGACATGACTCAACCGAGAATTAAGCAATTTATAGTACTAACTGGTTGAATATAACTTCTTGGAAAATAGGACTATAACAACTACTCTTTATACTAAAACTCTATCCCTTATGTACGTCTTTATCCAATAACGTACTTCTATAGCTCAAACTCTCTTCCTTAGATTTTAGATGTATTATCTCTCCAATAGAGTTATAACTAGCGAAAATTCTACAATCTAATTAAAGGAGTCATTCCATCATCGACTTGAAGGGTTTGTACGCAATATAATAGTGATGTAATGTACAAACGTACAACAAAATGGTTCTATCAATGAAACTGTAGAATTTTTCTATAATTAGACTTTCTTTTACTGTGTTATGCTACTAGTCTAAACTTCTTCTAGTGATACAACTTATGACAGATCCGAAGTTTAACACAAAGAAAACAAAAATACTAAGCGCACAGTTTGCCTTCAATTCATCGCAGGCCAAAGAATTAATCCGGATTTTTTATAAAAAAAAAATTTAATTAATCCGGATTCCCTTGTTGTAACTCATTGATTGATTTTGGTGGACTTATGAATAATTGGCTATTGAGAATAACTTTAGGCACGCTGGTGGCGTCGAATATGTTTTCCATCGTGTAAGGCAATATGTGACAACAATATTGTATTTTTGTCAAAGGCATTGATTATGATTTTCTTCTGAAGAACATGTTAAGTCAAAGCATCTCTTCAAATTTCTAATGCAGGACAACGACAAGAAAAACATCCTTGCTGTTCAAACGATGAAACTTCGAAACACGATTATGGGTTCGACATTGATGGCCACTACATCCATTCTTCTCTGCTCTGGTCTTGCAGCTGTTATAAGTAGTACCTATAGCGTGAAAAAGCCGCTCAACGACACCGTTTTTGGGGCACACGGGGAGTTCATGGTGGCACTCAAATATGTCTCTATTCTGCTCATTTTATTGTTTTCTTTTATTTGCCATTCTCTGTCAATCAGGTTCATCAATCAGGTCAATTTCCTCGTTAACTGCCCGCCAGATCAGACGGGGATAGTAACACCGGAGTATGTATCAGAGCTGCTGGAAAGGGGTTTCGTTCTGAATACAGTAGGGAATAGATTGTTCTATGCTGCATTGCCTCTCTTGCTTTGGATCTTCGGGCCAGTGCTGGTTTTCTTGTGTTCTATAACGTTGGTTCCGGTGCTTTATAATCTGGACATTGTGTTTACTAGTCCGAAAGGGAAGTTGAACCACCATGGTGAGAATGGAAATTCTGAGTTGGTTATGAGTGTGATTAGTCAAGGGACAATAAGGAAAAGAAATTTTCATGTGATCAATTTAGATGTGAATTTTGATCCAAGGCACATAAGGAAAGATGATGTATGTTGGGTTTCTTTTGGATTTAATGAAGTCATATTATAAGCTCCATTTTATAAAAGAAGAATTCTCTTGTAGTGCATGACAAATTAGGGTACAACAATTAGTGGACTTATGTGCTGGCAATGCTTTACTTTCCCAAAAGAATGATTTTAATTTACAATTTGGTGATAATTTCTATCGACATTACTCTTTATTAAAGTGAAGGTGGTAAAGTTTGTTGACGGTACGAAAATGTTGCTGGAAGTTAAATCTTGTGAAATTGACCTTAGTATTGGTTATGTGCTTGATGCATTTGTAATTTTTGGTAACACATCATTGGAGCATCGAGTTATCAATTGCTATAAAATGCCTTTTATCACGTACACAAAATAGCTATGGTTAGCCGCTTCTTACCCCAGGTGCAATAGTAGCTCACCTAAAAAGCAAAAAAGAAAAAACCACAATATCTCTGAGTTAAATATACATATAATTTATATACGTAGAAATAAATAGACGAAATTACTGCAAAAAAGCAGACACTGGAATAGGAATAAAATCGATGTATCAGGATTGTCATTGAAATATAATTTTGCACAGTATGCACTGTATCAAAAGAGTATTTTCAGAAAATCACTCTTTTGTTTTGAACAACTGTCTCTTATATGACATCTAGATGTGTTAAGAGACAGGTCTTAAGTTGCTACTTCTATCTAGGATAGAGACTTAGCAAAAACGATGAAGAGAATTACTAGTATTTTATAATGAACTGAACACTAAAGTCAGATTAGAATTCTAAGGAAATAAACCATAGACTAAAAATAATAAAAGAAAAATCGTACAAGAAATAAAGTTCTAACCGTTCACACACATGCACCATACCTAATCCCTGGCACGCTGAGCGAGCGTGTGTGTGATATAAGAAAAACTCCCTCAAACAACTAATCATGCATAAATTTACTCCCAACTAGTGATGCCATAACCAAAACACTACCCACGTATATGTTAAAAAAAGTCCCCTACAAGTTTTCAATGTGGGACAACTGCTTTCCAAATTGGGGGCAAAGCTGAAAGTTTAAGGTTGAGTTTGAGAGTTTAGGAGAGAAGGGAAAGGAAGGGAACAATTTAAGTTACAAGAGAAAATAAGAGAAGTGAAGGGAAGAGAATAGATTTTGATATTGTTTGGGAGTTTAGGAAAGGAAGGAAATGATTTGGGATATGTAGGTAAATAAAATTTTATTCTAGTATCTTTTAAGGACAAAAATGGTATTTTCTAAAGCTTTAATAAGCTTGGAACTAACTTTCCTTCCATTTCCTTCCAATTTGAATGGAAATTTTTTTAAAATTGTAGCAGCTGGAGTATCATCCCATTTCCCTTCCATTCACCTTTCCTTTCTCCAAAAAAATCTCCCAAATGGATGAAAATCCAACTTTCCTTTCTTTCCCTTTCGCTTTTCTTTCCAAATTCCTCATTCTCAAACACATTGTAAACAATTTGAATTTTTTAGTCACTATGATTGTTTTAAACCCAATTTAATTTCTTTTAAAATTTGGTATTCCTACCTTAGGTACATCCCCACAATTTAAGATATCCAAGATATGGAGTAAGACCATTCTGGAATTCATATGGTGTTTTGAACTTTTCTAGTAAGGAATTCTATTATGTCACAAGGAGACAAAATAGCCTCTTGCTAGAGATGGCAGTGGGCAGGGCCAACCCGTCGGCCTGGCCCGGCCCGTAAATTATTGTAGCAACCCGACCCTAGCCCAAGACCAGGAATAGGGATAGGACTAGGAATAGGGATAGGGCCAGGAAGTTTTAGCTTGCGACCCGGCCCCTATAATTAACCGTTGAACCGGCCTAAAAATCCAACGGGTTTAGCCCGTGGGTCAACCCGTTGGATCAAATGTTCGGGCGTCCAAGCCACCCGTTGAAAATTGCTTTTTTTTTAATTTTTTTAAAAGGCTAATTAATGACTATTTTACCCCTCCAAAGCTATAAAATGACTAGTTTTTGGGGGTAATATTGGAAAAATTTTCCTATAAATACCACACAATTTTTCCAACGAATCACACAACAATTACTCTATACTTTCTCTTATTTCATCTTTCTACTTTCCAACTCTATCTGCAAGTGCTATTATAATTTCTTTCATAAATACTGAAATTATAATAGTATTTTAGAAATTTAAAATTACTCTTAAGTTGAGAGCTCAATTGAAGATTTGGAGATTTATCTAAAATTCAAGTAGTGAAGTGCTCAATTGGAGTTTCAAGTACTCAAGTGTACAAATTGAAATTCAACATTTCAATTTCCAAGTTGGTTTTTTCATACTTTTTAATTTATTAATTGTCTTTATCAACTCTCTTCTTTTTTTCTTTATTATTTTTTTGTTATATTCTTTTATTTGAAAATTTAGTAGCTTGAGTATTTAGTTTTCATAATACCACTTTATTTCTTTCTTTATTTAAAATTATTTTTCCATTACAAGAAAATGGAAGAAGGATCACAAGCACCCCACATTCTACTAGATTGTCCTAGAATATTTATTGACTTAGATGACATAGATAACCAAAATGAACAAGCACCTACTAAACAACCCACTACTACTGAAATGAAAAGTCTCGTTTGGGATTTTTTTGAAAGAGATTAAGAAAATGAGACTGTTACTTGGAAATTATGTGTTCTACCTATATCATTTAAGCACAAAAATGGGGGCGAGGGGAACTTGAACACTTCACATTAGTAAAAAATAGTAAAGTGTCAAAAAAAATCAAAAATAGTTGTGCACAAATTCACACCACACATGGTATGGTAATTGGCAATTTTAAATATTGACATAAAATAATAGAGAGGAAATGGCTAAATGGATAGCTAGAGATGAATTGCCTTTAATTTTGAGTGAAAGTTCCAATTTAGAACAATACATGCACAAACCTGTGAATCCACAATTTAAAAAGGTTCCTAAAAGTACTTTGACATGAGTGATATTAAAAGAATGTATAGGGAAAAGAAAAATGAATTGATAGCTACTATTGTATCGACTAATTGTAAAGTTGCCTTTACTGTCGATTCTTGGAAAGCAATGACAAATGAAAATTGCTTTTGTATCACTGCACATTGGATAGATGTAGATTGGCATTTGCAAAAATGAATTATTAGTTTTCAAATTTTTGAACACCCTCGCAATGTCCCCCAACTTACAAGGTTGATTACTAATTGTACCCGTAAATATGGTTTGCTGGAAAAAATTATATCAATTTCTTTCGATAATGCCTCAAATAATACTACATGTGTGCTTATGTTAAAAAATGTTTTAAACCTGCTTTAGGTGGTGAATTATTTTATAATACTTAATATTTGTGTTCAAGATGGTTTAAAAATACTTAAAAATATTATTAGTCCAATTAGAAGTGCTATTTATTTTATTCGTAGTCTAATGCTCGTCAACAAGATTTTAAACGACTTTTTTTAGAAAATGGCATGAAACCTAAACATTTTCCAATAAATGTACCTACTAGGTGGAATTCTACTTGTCAAATGTTATTAAGTACTTTTGGTTATGAAAAATTACTTTCTGCATTTTATAACGATTTTATTGGTTCAATTAATGCAATTTCTTTGGGCGAGGAGGATTTTAATCGAGATAAAACAATGGTAGAAATTTTAAAGCAATTTGAGTATGCTACAAACTTGTTTTCCGCTACTTATATACCTTCCTCTCATGTTGTTTTACCTGAACTAAGTGTTATTAAAGTTGTTTTTTTAAACGATAAAAGGAATGAGTTTTTTGATGATATGATTAGTGCAATGGAAGAAAAATTTGACAAGTATTACGAAAATATTCCATTGTTGTATTACTTGGCATGTGTTATTGATCCACGTAATAAATTGTATAAGTTAAATGCTTTCATTGAGTTTTTTAATAATCGTAATGTCACAAATATCATAGACAAAAAGTTACTCATAAAAACTACTAAAAATCTTTTGTCATGAATTATATGAAATTTACAAAGAAAATTCCCATACGTAACAAGGTGTATCTTCTAGTTCATCCACATCAGATTCACAATATGCTATGCCTCATATAAATGTTAGAACACATTTTGATCCTCATCAACTATTCTTTGCTTTGAAAAGATCGAGAATTGAAATATTAATGATGTTACTCAATATTTAAGTAAGTGACCCACTACATACAAGAGACGACGAGTTCAATCCCAATTTTGATATTCTTTCTTGGTGGTGAAATCATAAATGTCAATATCATATTGTATCTCAAATTGCTCGGGATTTGCTAACAATTCTGGTTCTACGGTTGCATCGGAAAGTTCTTTTAGTAGAGTTGGAAGAGTTTTAGATGATAAAAGGGCTCGAATGACACCTGCAACTTTGGAAATGGTGGCTTTGCTTAAAGGATTGGTTAGACACTGAAGAAAGAAAACAATGATTAATGATGTAAGATATCGACGAAGATGAAGGTAGTAATAGTTGCACCAAATTGATATATAGTATACATAGGATTTTAATATTTAATAATTTTTTGTTTGGAGGTAAGGTTCTACTCCTCCTTATGTATATAGTAAATAGATTATTAATTTTATTTAGATTCTTATATTAGTTTTATAACTTGTAATGATTTGGATGTCTAATGCCCCCCTCCTTGTACCTTTTTTTATAATATTAATATACATGGTAGGGGTCTATGTCAAACCCCCACCATCTCAAGGTGCTTTTTTTCCTAATTAAATATTTTTATTATATGATTAACAAATAATAAGTTATAATAATATGTATTGACTTATACAACTAAGAATTAACTTAGTCAAATAAGTACTAATTTTGAATAATAAAGTAATAATAACTAATTTCTCTTTGGTATTTGAATATTAACTAAGAACTTTAGTTTCGAATAATAAGTATTGGTTTGGACTTTGAACTTTAATTATTAATAACTTGGTCTAATATATAAGTATCAATATGGATTAATAAAGTACATCAATATTAACTAGTAAGTAGTAATTCGAACAATAATAAACTATAATTTAATAAATTACTAATGAATAGAAAGTAAATGATTTTAAATTAATAAGTTATTAATTTTAAAATAATAATTAATAAGTAATAATTTTAAATTATATAAATTATTAACAAGTAAAAATATAAATTTCTCAAAAAATAATTTTAAAATTTAAGTAAGAACTTAAATTGGAGAGTCAACTTGGGGGCCAGCACGTGGGCTAGCCTGCCTCTGCCCGTCCTACCTAATCGGGGGCCTAGACTGGGAGGTCGGTTACGAGCCACCCCTTCCATCTTCCAGCCCGGCCCGACAGGCCATTACAACCCACCCCTTGACAAGTTATCATGGGTCTAAATCGGCAGACTTCCAGCCCGGCCCGGCCCGGCCCATCCCATTGCCACCTCTACCTTCCGCACATGTTAGTAGATAACCTAGAATTTAATGTCTCTATTTGGTTTGCTAATACTAACGAGTATTTGCTAAATATTATTTGAGGTCAAAATTAATACCTTTTTGGTTAGTAAATATTATTCACTGAATAATATTTTATTTTACACTATTAATATTTTGTCTTATTCAATATTTATACTATTAATTTGTTGGCCTATTAATTCTTTATATTATTCAAAGTATTTGCAACTCATGTTTTTTAATTTCTCAAATTACACTTCCTCAACATTTTTTTATCGTTGCTCATACGAATAAATGTGACAAACATGAAATTCCTCACAGCAAGACAATTGAAATAATGTTCAAGTGCATTCACAATAATGCAATTTGATGTTAATTAGCAACAACGCTAGGCTTGTAAACCATAACATTAGCAACAAAAATGTTAGAAGCGTCAAAGGTTGGGTCATCCGTAGTGGATAAGCCATTTGTTTAATATTAGTTCCTAATGGTTATTAATTCAAAATGCCATAGATCGGACCTCTGATCATTAGTGATAACCCTAAAAAAACAAGATTTTCAATTACTAATTTGGTCAGTTTGTGTACTAATTTTAATGGTTTTTAGGGTTTAAGTATGCATTTCATATTTACATTTTTATTTCTATGTTGGTGAGTATTTCATTTAAAATTTATAATTTTTATTTGATGTTAAAATCTTATATTAATGTGTGGTTGTGTGTCTGGCTGTGATTACAGTTTAACCTGATTCACATGTGAATTTCGTTTCTTATGCATTTTTAAACACATTTTCATGTATAAGAATGTTTTATACCATTTTTTAGTGTCTTACTGTTTAATTAGTATTATTGCTAACGTATATTTTTTTATTATGCGTATATAATTTTTTTTTTTTTTTTTTTTGGTGAAATTGAAGCATCGTAACTGAATTGTGCGAGAAATGAAGCGAACTGCACTACTAGAAAAACAACTATTTGCGACAGAATTAGAAAAACCATTGATAATTCATTTAGTGATAGATTTTCCTATGGAAATTGACCATTGCAGAATACCTTGTCACTAATCTCTAACAACGAAATTTGCAATGAAATTTTTTTTTCCAATACTGTCTCTTAAAGAGCAACGGATTTTGTGTATAAAAACGGATTATCATGGAAGTCAACACTAGTTTGTTAGCAACGGATAATTTACTAACAGATTTTCCATTGCAAATTAGAGATGATTTTTTTTTTTGGTAACAAATTAGCAACAAAAAATTCGTCGCAAATTTGTGACAAAAAAATCCGTTGTATTTTGGCACATTTTGCAGTTTTGTGATAGAAAAATCTGTCGCGAGTCCAAAAACATAAAAAAACTGAAGCAAAAAAACCCACCAACAACTAAATTGTCGTTTCAAATCTTGAAATTCCAATCAAAAGTACAAAATATTTAATTGTAGCATCACATTCTTGAATTTTAATTCAAATACATTCAATTAGCGTACTAAACAGACTTATACATTGTTCAACAAACACGTATCTATATGGTTGGGATTTTCTTCTTCATGCTGGTCCCGAACTTTTTTTTTTGGTTTCACATTATCTACCATTTGCAAATTTATAAAACAAGAGGTAGATGTGTACTATAAATGCAACAATGATATTTATGCACTAACGGTGCTATTACTCATTTATTTAAAAAATAAATACTAATTGAGACAACTACTTTAAAGTACTACTAATACTAATTTTTTATTAATAATACTAATTAATTATTCATTCCTAGTAAACATTTTTGTTGAAATTTCGACAATATTTTCTCTATTTTTGGACATTCCTCTAAGTACAAAAAAATCAATGTAATCAACAATTTAAGGTATCATAAAGTTTATGCAAATTTAGACATGTAGTCAATAATCTATTATTTGATATGATCGGAACAAAAGATTAATAATACGTGACATATTGTGAGTTGATTAAATTAGTCAAAAGATTCAAAACAAATATTCAATCAACTTCACGAATATATGAAGAGGGTGATATTGTACATGATACATCACGTCGTTTTCTAGTGAATGTTCAACAGTAACATTCCAACAACTACCAACATAGAGTATTTTATTATTTTCTTTAATATACAATTCTCATACAACATTATTAAGCGACTTGTTAATATTAATCTTATCGAGGGGAAAATTAGAATGCAATACTATGTAATGGACTCGAGAAGTCAACAAGCATGGAAGATACATATTGTGACACCATTAATCAAAACGAAGTAGTAGCTGATCGGATGTCTATGATTTTCCATTCTGTTTGTTTATAGGTGACGCCATTAATCAAAGCCAACAAATGGTTATGGCACAGGACAGCTATACAAGTGGATCAACCAAAGATGCAAGTACATGGATTATAACTCGCCACCAATAACTAAGCAATTACGTGAGATCCTTAGGAATTTTTATCCAAAAAAACAAGGATAAATCAGTCTCAACTGATTTAGTTTAATAACAAGGATGAGTCAATCCACGATTGAATTAATCTGATATCCAGGATAAAAAAGTGAGTTAGTGACTTATCTATTGACGTGATCTAATAAGTTTTATCAAACTTAAACTCTTATAATATTATCATTGTGCTTATTATCACGTTATGGTTGCTAATCTGCTCATTATATATCAAATTACCAATTTGATCAGTATCCCAATCAATTATAGTAATAATATCCATCAATAAATCGTTATTTATTTTGGAATAAAAATATAGAGAAAAGTTCTTTACGTACAAAATAGTAAATTACACTTTCCACTTACTACATTTTATATGGGTTGTTGTCATAATATTAATTTTCATATATAATAATTTTTATGTACTAGTTGGACTTAGAAAGCATTTAAAAAATAATTATAAAAAATAAAATATGAAAACTATTTAAAATAGCATGAACCGGTTTCTTTAAGTCCAATTCTTGATAAAAATCAATTGAATATACTTTATTGTATTTGAGAATGGTGGATTCCTAGTTGAGCATTTATAAATTTAATTAATACATACAAAATCCGATATGCATGTATAGAGCCTTTAATTCAATATCAACTTTTGGCAAATCAAAATTATATACGCATGAATGAAAAAAAGTTTTGCTGTAGAATATAATTTGAAAGTAATATTTAAAATTATATTGTTAAATGAATCCTGTTTAATGTGTATACAATGTACATCACACCTACTTGTTTGTTCAAGGTCAATACCTCAATGATAGAATACATCATTCTATCATATAGCAGCACAAAAAGTATAGACTATTATTTTATAGTTTAAAACAAACTTAGATATCGTCTAAATAAATTATTACTCCCCACTATTGGTTCATCAAGCAATAGATTAATTTAACAATATTTAAGGAAAGGTTGATTGATACTAAATATTAATTTAACTAAAATATACTCAAGATATATGTTATACGCATGAAAAATAACTTTTAATAATTAAATAATCTATAATTAGTTTTGAACACATATAATTCTAACAATTGTATTGTATGCTCGAACCATTTAATTGACATTCTAGTCAATAATTCATGATTTGATGACATTGTAGTTAATAATTGTGGTTAGGAATTTTAAAAAAATGAGTTAGTTATTGAGATCTTTGGTTGCCTTTTTAAGTTTCATTGAGTTATGTTGTTTAATTTGCCTTTTCTTTCATTTAAGATGGAAACCTGCAACTGATTGTTGTATGTGTCTTGCTCTCTATTTCGTTTATTATCTTCGTATTTTGGCATCAATTTATTTGAATTCACATACCTAAAATTTGATAAATTGTGTACTCCTACTGGTTTAATTTGAATTCTTGACTGGAAAATGATTGGATTTTGTTAGTTTCAATACATGCTTGTACATCGTATTTCTTTACATGTACATAAATTTATCCAATGGGGTTAAGAGTTAAGATTTTAATTATAATTATTGATTGTAAGATGATAAAAAGATAACTTTTCTAGACCTTTGTTTAATCTTTTAATAAATTGTCTCAACAATATACCTGCAATGAGGTTTAGACATTAGACTAATTTCATTTTGTGGTCCTTATCTTATATTCAATTCTCATTTTGCATCCTAAGTTTTAGTTTGGATTGTTTTGCACCTCTAACTCTCAAATTTGTCCCACTTTAGTCCCTTGTTTAACACTATCAAAAAGTTAACAAAATTTTGTTTTTGCACTAAAAAATATTGTTTTATATCTTGCTGAATTTGTTGTACACAAAAAAAATTCATTAATTTTTGAGACGGTGTTAAAAAATGGTTGAAATAGGACGAATTTGACATTTAAGGGAATGTTGTATGTCCAAAAAATAAATTATTAATGTGAAATCTTTGATCGAGAAAAAGTTGATAAGAAAAAGAATTAATCCTTAGACATTTCATGTTCTTTGCTATTGTTTTGTTTGCCCTTCAAAATCAAACGATAGAATACTGAAATAAAATTTTAGAAGAAAAAAGGAGGGTTTGTTATTCACGGTCTAGAATGAAATCAAATTCACGTTCGCAAATATACGGATCAAACAAGTAATATAGTATAAGTAGAGATCGTTTCCACGTAGAACTACACTTAACACAGTTGATAATTACCAGAATGATACATATGACCAAAAACTCTATCTAGACAATGAAACAATAGAATTGTAATGAAAGCAATGAAACACTAACTAAATAACTAAATAAGAAATAATGGATATTAAACCTAGGGAGTATTCTTTATTTACCAATCTAATTAATTGCTTTTATTTATTATTCCTTCAATTTCATAGTCTGCCTTTAAATCTAGGATTTCTATTATAATCGCAAGGATCGGTCAAGAACTCAGACAATCTACTAATCTTGACCAGTCCACTATATTCCTATATGGATAAATGTCTCGATTAGTGTATATATTTGACCCTAATTGACAACCTAAGGTGAATAGATATATTTCTATCCATAGTCACGAAATGGTTCAATCTATGGGTGATTATTCTAAACAAAGACTATCTGAACCCATCCTAATCCTAAGTTGCTTTTTCTGATTTTCATTTAAGATTTACAATCCACTCTAAATGGTGGTCAGTAATCTAGAGTGATTAAGAACAATTCTAATAAGCAAATAAGACATTTTAAAAGGAAAAAATAAATTCTCTACAATCAATCTTTATGGTAAAATCTGAATAAACTCTTTAGTGCATAATCATAGGCATAAATACATCAAAAGATTATTTCACTACCATCATAAAATATTTCGAATAGCAAAGAAGAGTAAAAGGAAAGAAATTTATGCTTAGTCTTGTTCCTCACTCCTGCGCTTCGATGAATATACTTTAGGAAGTTGATCTTTGATATTCTGATGAATTTCTTCCACGATGGTTACAACTATGTTATACTACATGATTTTATGCTAGCTTATGCTAACTTATAAGATTCTAGATGTCCTAAGACACATATTTATAGTGCTCAATATGATTTTACAAGTTTGCAGGTCAAAAATGGCCTTAAGAAACCCTGAACAATAAAAACACATTTTTCCCATTTTTGGCTGCAGTGTGGCTGTAGCTCTGTGCCTGGCAAACAGAGCTAGGGTGTCACTGTGTGTAACTCTCTCGTTTGGTTCACTGTTTGACCATCGAAACAGTAATCTTCAAACGAGAGAAAACACCATCAAACGTATAAATAAGTGTATGTAAAAATAAAAATGCATAAAGTAATATTTTGAAACTAAAATCCTAAAATTACGAAAATATCCCTACTTATTAGAGACAAAGTATCGAAAATTGATTTAAATCCAAGTTAAAATGTATAAAAGTAACTCTCTTTTGAAGAGTTAACAGACCCTCAACTTGACCTTTTACTTACCTAAAATAAAACAAACACATAAATATGTTAATTATTAACTTTCTTCAACATGTCCATTGTTGTAACAAAGAAAAAACTACAAAAGAAGAGATATGAATTCAACATGTGTATAAAAGGACATTGCTAATCAAACCCAAATTATCATTATGAAAGTGTTAACTCTCCACTCAAGAAAGTAGATATCACTCATTCACTAATCAATGAAAATCCATTAAACAAATATTTAGCAAGAGACAAACATGTTGGAAGAATTTTAAGCACACACTCACTGATACAAATCAACTAATCAAACTAATTATTAAATAGGTCTTTAAAACTTGTAACGTAGTCGAAAGGATAAGTGTAGGATGTATATTTGGGTAAAAATAGCTCATATCACCTTAAACACGTTAGTGAATAAGTTCGAACCATAATCCACATAACATCCCCCATACAACCATAGCATTTAACCAACTACACTTTTAAAAACAAAATGTACCTTTTTATTATAACTTAGATGAAATTGTCCTTCTTTATTCATAATACTTAACATAATTTAGAAGGAATTGCCCTTCTTTTCTTTTTCTTCTTTTCTTCTTTTTTCAATATTTTTTCTTTTTTTCTTTTTATTTTTTCCTCAATAGAACATTACTTAATATAGGAGATTATTACAAATGTTAAAGTCATAGATTTGCCTTTATCTCCCAACAAACACAACTCATATTCTTTCTAGCCATTAATAAATCATGCTCATATTATTGATGTTGCGCACGACCAAAACTAACTACTAAGGTTATGTAGAAAGATTGACATAAAATAAAAGAAATAAGTTGGGTAAATAATGTGGTTATAAAGGTCAAAAGGAGACACTAAGGATAAAAAAAATCAATTAGGTCGGCTTTTCACCCCAAACAGTCTGAAGACTTGCCTAAATTGTTTACTTGGGCTAAAATCCACTCATACTTCACAAGTATATAATTCACACACAATTTTAACGAATGCCACAAAAAAATTAAATATCGCAAGGCAATCATGATTAATACTCAATGAAAATTACTTCACCTTCACACCCTAACTCAAGGGAATATATTTAAGTGTATAGTGATAACACTTCAGAACTCAAAGGGTTCAAAGAGCAATAGAAAACTTATTTGCACTTTCAATCCATACACGGTAACAAGACTAGTTTTACTTTGAATATTTTTAAACCCTTGACACGTATCATAATTCAATGAACACAAACAATACACTAAAAACTGAAAAACTTTTGGTTTACCCTTTAAAGGCAAAGGGGACATAGAAATCCTAAAAGGTGCCTTGATCCAGTAGCTAAGGAGCCTTTTATGCGGTTAGATCCTCAAGACTGATAAAAACTACTTAAAAATAAAATTCTTTTTGTATTTTTGAAAAAAAATTTCGAAAAGAAAACCTTAAAATCTAACAACAATATGTTACTAAAGATGAACACAAATAAAAACAATACTCCCAAAACAAAACATGATACACAATCCCACTACCAAAACACAAACACATTTCCCAACTTAAACGAAGCACTGCCCGCAATGTTTCATAACTAAAACAAGAGGACACTACAAATAGTAAAAAGTAAGAAACAACCAAAAAAAAAAAAAATTCCCGTGATTTAAGTTGTGGCTTTGGTTTACTCTTCCTCTTCTCCATCAAATTCCTTCTCATCACTTGTAGCCTTCTTATTTGAATTATTACTCAATTCATCCTTCTCTTGCTGATCCTCATCATAAGTGGGAGTTGTTGGTAAAGTTTGGAATGTCTGAAATATCAACATGAGCGGTCTTACCAATGTATTAAACTATGTTAAGTTGCCCATGGCCTTCATGTACTAATATTGATACTCCATTTGTTTTTCAAACTTCATTATTCGGCTCGCTACACTTCTATTAGCGGTAGAAGTATTACTTGAGTTTGATGCTATTCCTTTGTTTGATTGCTTTGAACTTGGTTGCATTCTTGTTACTGCTCGACTATTAATTGGTTTCTTTGTGGCAATCTTCTTATCCTTTTCATCCTATCATCAATGCACAATGGAGTGATTAAGCAAGAAACTAAAGTCCCTTACAAAATTTCTACATGAATTACATGACCAATGTCAATGCTTTTCCCTTTTAGCAAGCAATATAGCAACACAATTTTATTTTTAGTCACATGTATGGCATGGAAACCCAAAATTATCAAAGTGTTGATGAAATTATACCAAAATTTTGCAATTGGGGAGAAAAATTTCATTGGAAAAGGTTTCTTTGTTCCCATAGCATTCTTATATACATTCCAAGTAACATCAACAGCATCAAAAAGAATTCGATTCAGACATTTTTACCAAATTCAGATCGTGTTGCCTTTGGTACTTAGCAAATCCATCTCTATCCATGGATGAAACACTAAAATAATCATTCAAAGAATCACGAGTACAATGAAATTTTTTCTCTCTGACCAACCCAAACCATTACCATGCTCAAGCACATTTGCATAGAACTCCTTCATGACTTTTTCAATCGCAAACTCATGGTGTGTACAAAATTTAACCCAACCTCTATTTACAATCATAGTTTGTACTTCATGCAAGAGGTTATTATGCTTTCATACAACATCAAGTTTAAATCCTCTTTCAAGAATTAATTTCTTATTAACTGCATTTTCTTCAAATCTATCATAAGTTTTATCCAAAGGGAATTGATTTTGAGCATATTTTTTCCTTGAAGAACTACTTTTCTTAGAAACTTTCTTCCCTTGAGATGCCATGAATTCAATTTCAAATTAACAAGCTCAATTAACCTTGAAATAGGCAAAGAACAAGACTAAGAACACCAATTTATCAAACTAAGAAAAATCAAGTTCTTCTTATGTAAACTTCAAGCACACAAAGACTAGAAGACTTCAACTTTAACTAAGCAATTTCACCAATTAAAGCACAATTAAAGGCAATAATCAAGCTTTGAGAGTAATAAAAAGACAGAATCACCAAATTAGAAGCTTAGAATCCTTCCTTGGAACCTCCTTGAGCTCTGAAAAGAATCCATTAAGAGTTTAGCCTTCTTGATGGTCTTGTTGGAACTCCCTTCTTCTTCTTTAATGTGCTGAAAATCAAACAAAGGTGAGTTATTTGTGAGATTTATGCAAGACTACAAGTATAGATGAAGTGGGTTTTCTGTTAGGAAGGGTTTAGAAGGTTTTGTAAAGTTTGGGGGGTGTTTTGGAGGTAGAACTAGCACTCTAGGATTGCTAAATGGGCTCCAATTTGCAACCCTTCCACTTAAAACTCGTCAGTCCAAGCATTGTTAAGAGCTTGAGGGCGTAGCCATGCCTAGCCATCTTGGCAGTAGAAGGGTGCGACTAAGCTTTCCCAGGCACAGCTGCACCTGGAGATTGGCCCATACTTGTTTTTCGGTCATTTTTTCGACCATATTCCTTCCTTATGCAACTTTGAAGTGCTGAATCATTTCCGAACATCATTTTCAACACTAAACAACATAAACAACAAAAGTTAGTTTAAAAAAACCAATTAAGACGAACACTAACTATTGAAAATTAAAATAATGAGCAAGGTTAGAAAATATGGGTTGCCTCCCAATAAGCTCTTTATTTAATGTCTATAGCTAGATGCAGCTAGGGTTTCAAGTAATTGAACTCTTTAAGTCTCCCTTGCGTGCCATCATATTACATATCCTTATCAATCTCAGGACAAATTAAATAATTGTATGGATATCTTCTTGGTTGTCCAATACAAAATGTTATCTCTCGCTTGTTATCTCTTAGAACTACCCTTCCTTGTTCTACATCAATTAATGTCGGACGATGGCTAGAAATGGTCTCCCTAAAATCAATAAACTCTAGTTGGAGTCATTTTCCTCCATGTCAAAAATCACGATGTCTACTAGGAAAATAAACTTTTTTATTCTAACCAACACATCCTCTACCACTTTGTGAACTTCACTCATGTGTTTTCAGCTATCTGAATAGGCTTGTTGGTCTTGTAAGTCATTGTTAGGCCCGGTTCCTTGCAAATAGATAGAAACATTAGATTTATATTGACTATTAAATCACAAACAGCTTTGTTGACTGAAACATCACCTATTTTACAAGGTATAGTTAAACTCCTTGGATCTTTCCATTTTGAAGGTAGTTTTTCAAGAACCATCTCACCATATTTTGTTAAGAGATCCTCAATTTCTTTATCATCCCAGTCCTCACCTTAGCACTTGCCTGGAAATTCTTTTTCGTTTCATACTTTCTAGTTGCATTCAATACAAAGCATTTCACTTCTTGTTACATAGTCATAGCTTTAAACACTTTAACTTTTATCTTATCATCATTCACTCTCTGATGGTGAGTTAACCTTTCTACATATCAATGAGGGTTCTACCTGCACCTAAAAATGGTCTACCAAGAATTACAGGAATATTTCATCCTTAAAGTTAAGCACAATGAAATTAGCAGGAAATATAAATTTATCTACTTTTACCAACACGTCTTTGATTCCCCTTAAATGTGCCAAATGAAAAATTAGTAAGCAGGAGAGTCACCAATGTTGGTTTCACTTTATCCACATTTAATTTCTTTAATATAGAAAGAGGCGTTAAAGTAATTCTAGCACCAAGATCACAAAAAAAGCCTTACCTATAAACTGTGTTTCGATTGTGCATGGTATCATAAAGCTTTTAGGATCCTGAAGCTTACATGGAAGCTTTTGCTATAGAACTACACTGCACTCAGGCTATTAGGGCAATGGTCTAATAAAGGTTAACCTTCTCTTTGAAGACAAGGTTAACTGATTTTTAGACCATTGCCCTAATAGCATTTGTTTCTACGCCTCAGCAAACAAGATATTTAATATGTAGAGTTTCTTGAAGACATCCAAGAACTTTTTGAATTGCCCATCTATCTTTTGCTTCTTCAACCTTTGAAGATATTGCACCTTTGGAAGTACTACTCCATTATTCAAGTTATCTTCTAGTGCAACTGATTTTGGAATGACATCATTTACTCCACTAGTTAAATTGGACTCATTTGCTTTAGCATTTTTATCATCAAGTCCCAACTGTCTGCCACTACAGAGTGTCACTGGTTTGCATTATTCCTTTTCTTCCCTTCTTGGGTTTGCCTTGGTGTCACTTGGGAGAAAATCTAAGGGCCTATTCCTGATAGATTGGCTAACTATCCCATTTGATTCTCCAATTCTGAAATGTTGTGTGGCTTTGAAATATGGCATCCATGCTTTGAAGTGTTCAATCATTCTTTCCATGTATTGTCTAACTAAATCCTCCATGCTTTCTATCTTTTTCCAACTCTTGTTGTGGTAGTCTAATTTGATTTTGAAAGCTGGGTAAAGCTTGTGTGTCTCATAGATGATAATGGTCCACCCTGCTGGTTGTTGCTTCATTAAAAATTTGAGTGGTTCCTCCAACCTGAATTGTAAGTCTAGGAATAGGGATTTCCATAGTTTTTGTTGTAACTGCGAACATGGTTCACCATTTCATGATTATTTAGGCACTGCTCTGGAGAATGTCCTTCATGACATACCACACAAGAGATAAAAGGACTTTGAATTTGTCTGCCCTGAATATCCATATTGTTTATCTTGATGGTTAATGTGGCTATGCTGTGAAAGCTGTGAAAATATCAACCCCATAAACCCTTATCATTTTCTTTGGTACGGCTCTCTCATTAGACCATAGATAATTGTTGAGAACATGTTCTTTAGCATCTTGAATGCATCATCATTTTTTTTTTCCAAATAGCGTACTTTCATTACTACTTAATAAAAGTCAATTACATAAGGTTACAAGGTAACTACTCTCAAATCATCCTGGGATTTCCTACTTAGCCACAAGGGAAATTAGGGGACTTTCCACCTAACATTAGACTTCAGTTTTATAGCAAATTTTGCTAGTTCATGACTAACTTGATTTCCTTCTCTTTTAATAAAGAAAAAAGAACACTTGGTGAACTCTTTTTAAGCTCAAGGATGTCATCCAGTGGGGTTCCCAGCGAATTGTGGCACTTGGTTTCTTCTTGTATTTTATCCAGTAATTGCTTACAATCCATCCAGAAGGAAACATTATCCCAACCCTCTTGTTTAGCTTTAAGCATTTCCATCCTCACACAACAAGCTTCAGCTATCTCTACTTCTAACAATTGGTGTGAAGGTTCTGCTTTGGTGCAATTGATCACACCATGTTTATCCCTTGCAACTGCACCTAACCCAGTTCTGTTAAACTTCTTCCTGGTAGCTGCATCAATGTTCACAAGGAAGCTTGAATTAGTTGGTGGTTTCCAGCTCCAGTTCAACTGTCATTCTTTGAAGCATTACTGAACTCTTCCCATTCATATAGAGCTTTGTTGATAATATCCACATTCCTCTTTCACATTCTCATTAAAATAGAAGTCATTCCTATTTTTCTAGAGTTGCCATAAGAAGTTTACAGTAAGCTCAATATGTCTCCTACCATTATTTTTGGACTGAGCTTCTTGTAGTTTTTCCTACCAACTCCAGAAATCCCATCTTTCCTCTTTGAGGCCAGCCCATTAAATTGGTAAAAGCTTCCAGCTTTGCTCCACACACTTACAATGAAAAAGAACATGTTTCACAGTTTCAACCTCTTCCCCGTAGCCTTGGTAGATAGCATCATATTTTCTTGTTCTTCTATGCACTGCTTCCTTAGTTGGCAAAATCCCCTGCAAGCATTTCCATATGAAGTGTTTCACTTTATGTTTAATATTCAAGGTCCACAGCATCTTCCACAATCAGTGTCCGTTTTCCTCCTACTGGTTTCCCCTTCCTTACAACTTGAGGTTGAGTTCTCCAATTCATGTAGCTTCTTTGTTTAAACATAACAAGACTTAACAGAGAAGTCCCCATGCTACAGTTTAGTGTATTTCCAATAATATCTATCTCTCCTTCCATGGATGCTAAGTGGAATTCTTTGTAACAGATTACAATCATGTTTAGAGAAAACCTGTTTCAATAATTCAACCTTCCACTTCTTATTCTTAATCAGTTCATCCACAGTCTTCAATATGCAATTAGGGGGTTTAGAAGAGCTGATTTTGCCATTTTCAGAGCCAGGGGTCCATTTGTCTACCCAAATCTTTACTTTCCTCCCACCCCCAATTCTTATTCATAAGCCATCATCAACTAGACAAAAAACACTTTTGAGCCCTTGCCAAAACCAGGATTCTCCACTTCTTTTTTTAGCTTTCAGTAAGGAGGATTTTGGGAAAGTATTTCCCCTTAACTACCTTACTAACTAGCAAGTTAGGATTTTTCAACATCCTTCAAACTTGCTTAGCTGGTACAGCAGTGTTAAGGTGTTAGATATCCCTAAACCCCAATCCCCTATTTCTTTAACATTTGTAAGCTTATCCCACCTTAACGAAATGCATCTTCTAAGAGTCTTTATCACTTCCCCACCAAAATCTAGACATACTTTCTAAATACAGAAATGACATAAGTTGGAAGAGACATGGCTACAGATTTTAACAATACTTCCTTACCTACTGGACTTAGAAGTTTGTTCTTCCAAATTTGGATTTTGTGTTCCAACCTCTCCTTAATGTAGCTAAAAACCCCATTCATAGATCTGAGGCGTACCGAGGGAAGCCCAAGGTATTGTTGACTCATGAATTAATTCTTGTTAAGGTGAAGGTTGAATGATTATTCTGCTGTCCACATTAGTATTCTTGCTCACAAACACACTAGACTTTTCCATAGTCACCATTTGTCTAGAAGTTGTCTTCATACACTTAAGAATTCTTTTCAGTTCTGCCACCTAATTAACTGATGTTTTACAAAAAATCAAAGAATCGATAGAAAAAAAATAAGTGAGAAACTAAAGGGCAATCTTTCGCAATTTTAATTCCTGATAAAGATTTCCTCTTGGTTTCCTGTACCTTTAACAAGTTAGATAGGGCCTTAGCACATAACAAAAACAAATATAGGGACAAGGGGTCCCCTTGTCTAATGCCCCTAGAAGGGATAACATAACCATATTTCTGTCCATTAATATTGAAAGAGTAAGAGATAGAAGTAACACAACTCATAACCCACTTTATCCAAACAGGACTAAACCACATTTTGAACATCACCTTCCTCAAAAAATCCCATTCAACCATATCATAGGCCTTTGCCATATCAAGCTTAATTGCCATGTGACTATCCTTACGTTTTCTCTTATTATTAAGGTAGTGAATGATTTCATGAGCCACAATAATGTTATCAAGAATTTAACTACTTGGAACAAAAGCATTTTAATTTTGACTAATGCAATTACTGAGGATAGGTTTTAATCTATTGACAAGAACCTTAGAAATAATTTTGTAAAGAACATTGCAAAGACTTATAGGCCTATAATGAGAAAGATTAATAGGAATGGAAATTTTAGGGATGAGAATTATCAATGGTTTTATTGATAGTTTTAGACATGTAACCAGAATAAAAAAAACTTTTAACTGCCTTTACCATATCACTACCAATGATATGCTAGAAATTTTGAAAAAAAAAGTTGGAGATATACCATCAGGAATAGGGGCTTTATTAGGGTGCATTGAGAAGAGAGCCTTCTTGATTTCCATCTCAGTTACAGGCCTGGTTAAAGACAAGTTCATCTACTTTGTGATTTCCTGAGGGATACCAATGAGGATTTCATCATCTGTTGTTGTGAAGAGTTTCTAATAGTAATTATCGATCTTCTCTTCAATCTCCTCCTCTGCTGTGCAAACCTTGCCCCTATCATTCACTAGCTGCCTTAACTGATTTTGTTTGCTTCTAGCCAAAGTATAGGCGTGAAACAATGTTGTGTTTTTATCTCCAAACTTCAGCAGCTGAACTTTTGATTTTTGGTGCCAGAACATTTCTTCACTTGTGTAAGATTAATGCAATTTGACTTTTAAAGAATGAAACTGTTTCTTCACACTTTCCTCTTCGATCATTTTTACTGCATCAATTTGATTTTTAATCTCTTCAATCTCCTTCTTAGCATTTTCTAGGAGTTTTTTTGTTCCATTACCGTAATGCCCACCTACACTTTTTCAAATTGCTGGTGACCTTGAAAGCTCTGGATCCCTGCTGATTCTATTTCTATAATCCCTTCAGTCTCTTTATTTAAAAGCCATCTTTTGTCAAACTCTTATACACTTTTTCTTCTTGTTGTAGTATGAATTGTATCCAAGACTGTTCTTATACTATGATGTGTATAAGAGACAGGGTTATGGAGATATGGAAAACTTGAGCTCTCTCATGCTCAGCAAACCATTTCATACTACCTAACACCCTATCTAATCTTTCTTTCATCTCTCCTTAATTTTCCCAAGAATTATACCAAGTCCAAGGGTTACCATTGAAACCCAGATCAATCAAGTCATTCTTGTCAATGAATTCAATAAAATCTCTAAAGCTCCAGTTCCCTCTTAGCCTGCCTCCCAATCTTTTCATCATTATTAATGATATCATTAAAATCTCCCATGCACACAAAATCATCCCCCCATAAATCTTTCCTATTAGACAACATATCCCATTGATTTTTCCTATTCCTATTATCAGTACTCGCATACAGACCTATATACCACCAAACTTTTCCATCATCCACATCATGTAGTTGCATTTCAATGGAACATTCAGTATGCAAAATTTGGTCAAACTTTAATTCATTGTCCCAAAACATTGCCATCTCCCCTTTGCTTCCTATCGGATCCACAACATACAAATTTTTATAACCAATTTTTCTTTTAAAATTTTCCATGAAGAGTTTATTTTAGATTGTTTCCAATAAAAATAAAACATTTGGAGAGTGAAGGTTGAAGTACCTTCTTCAATTAGGGAGCTGTCAAGGGACTCTCCATTCTTCAACAGTTCCGCACTTGAACCTTCATTGGTACTTGGGAGCCCTATTTTGGTAGGACTCCTCCATCTCCATTAGTTTACTGTTTAGAAACTAGTCAGTCCCATTTTTTAAGGTTTTTGTTCGGCATTTTTCCTACTCACCGGGTCTTCCTTTGAGCTATAATTTGTCCCCTTATCCTTTCCTCCTTCGATTACTTTGTTTCCCCAGATCACAGGAATATTACTGGATCTTATACACATCTCCTTATGTGTATAAGAGACAGAGGATTGCACCTCATTCCTGTACTTTGATCTTCCTTTTCCTTCTTCTGTATCCTATTAGTACCTACTAACATTCTTCCATCTCTTCTATTCTCCTTAATGTTAATCTCCTCTATAGTAGATTCTAGATTTGAAACATCCTTGCTAGGCAAAACATCAATTCATCTTCTCTCGTTCCACTGGCTTCGTTCATGTGCTCTCTATTTCACTGGGAACCAGAACTTTATTATTCTTTACCATCAACTGGCTACCAGAATTTATAAGGCTTCTTCGTTTTAGAGGGGTGGAAATTAAGTGGCATTTGTTCTCATCCAAGGCCCAAATTGAGGTGTGTTGCCACTTGATTTCACCTCTTTTGTGACAGGGCAACTCTTTTATCCATGTTCGACAACACCACACCCATAACAAATGTCTGGTCAACGTTTATATCTAAATTCTACCCATATTGAGAAATCTTTCCATCCTCAGTGGAGTCCCCCAAGCAATGGTTTATAAAAATCAATTTCCACAAAAACTAGCAGGTGTCTTCCTTCTTTGCTTCTCTTTTATGGAATTAACACCTTTTTAGAACATTTTCAAAAACTGTACGTATTTCTATTGTGATCCAGTAAATCAGAAGATTGCATAATTAAACCCAGATTTGACCATTGTTGAAGGTCTTTTGGTTGAATTTGATACTAGATTCCTACATCATTCAGTATCACAGCCTGATTATCTAAAAGATAAGGGTCACCTTTCAAAGCTTTGTCCAGATATTCTTCTTCAGCAAAAGTAAACTAAAACAGATTGACGCCCAGTTCAATAACGCTATGATTCTTTGGAAAGTCCCACACATTGTTCACAAAATTTTTGACTCCTGTGAATTTGATAGCTTTCTCTCCTAGAATCTAATTTATTGAGCTCAATTTATAGCCCTTCATTATTCCTGCAGCATCCTTTAGATCTCACCTTATCTCACTCATGTCCTTCTCACTGAGGGATGACAGCCACCAATTCGTCTGCTTGTCTTCTTTCCATCAGTGATAAAACCTCAAATCCCTCAATTATCCTTGAGAAGCTCTTGCAAACCAAACTTGTAAAGGAGATGAAAGATCTGAAAATCCTCTGGTCTAAAAAGAGAAAGTCAGGTAAATAAAATGAAAAGAAACTATGAAGAGAAAGAGAAAGGACCACAAAGTAGTAGATAGGACATAAAGATGGAAACATTAAAAATTAACTAAAGGGATATATGGAAACATGACAATAAGCTTAAATGTCAAACACCCACGAGGGGTCATTGCTGAGTTTGAAGCCCCATCTCCACTAACCACACTGGCTATAGGAAAAAAAATGACACAGTAAAGAACACCATTCCGCCAGATATAACAACCAAGCGTTAAACATCACTTAGTCAAGGTCAAGACGTGGAAATTCGTAAGAGTTAATGAATGCAAGATAAAGAGATTCAATACAGATCTAAAGTTTGAAATTTTTTGAATTTTCGCGATTCTACCAAGTGAAGAATAGATCTCTCAAAGAGAGAGAAAAAACTCTCAAAGGGAGAGATTGAATGGACTTGATCTAAATGCATCATCATATTTACTCATGATGGCTCCACCAGCTGCTACATCAATTATAGTTCTGGTTGTCCTTACTACTCATTCTAGAATGTCTGAATCTCTAAGCAATCCAAAATACCATGGTATGGACATAACCTCAGTAGATCCTAGCATTGAATCTTTCCCATGCTTCGAACTGTGGCTCATTATCATATTGCACAAAAGAAGTGATGTCAATCCTTAGCTTTGTTGTCTTTGATGGTGGAAAGAACTTGATTAAGATTTTCTGTGCAAGGTCATTCTAGGCCATGATAGAACCTGGTGGTTGAGAAAATTAACTAGGCCTAGCACAAAATGACCATCTGCCATGTCTAGGATTGGCTGAAAACCTCTCCTTACCTCATTTCTCAAATTCCTGGTAGTAATTTAGCTCTCTAGTTCCAAAGGAATTAATGTTCCTTTCAACCTTCTCGGCATACAACTAGTGAAAAACCTACAAAACAAACAAAAAAATAAAAAAAGAAAGAAAGAAAAACATTTAAACTAGAGGTAGTATGCTTAATATGATATTGGTAAAATATAGCAATGTCAAGACAAAAGCCCGTGGTAATGGTACCAAAAACTTGTCCGTAGTCTAGTATAAATTCAAATTCACGTTCGCAAGTATACGGATTGTAAGAAGTAATCTAATGTAAGTAAAGATAATTTCCATGAGGACTATGCTTAACATAGTTGACAATTAATAGAATGACACATAAAAGACTCTATCTAAACAATGAAATAATGGAATTTTAATGAAAGTAATGAAATACTAAGTAAATAACTAAACAAGATATCAACAGATAATAAACCTTGGGATTATTCATCTTTTACCAACCCAATTAATTGTGTTGATTTATCGTTCCTTCAATTTCATTGTCTATCTACTAATCTAGAGTTTCTATTATAATTGCAAGGATCAATCAAGAACTCAAGCAATCTACTAACCTTGACTAGTTCGCTATATTCCTCCTGGATTAAAGCCCCGATTACAGCAAAATGTGACCCTAATTGACTACATAAGTTGAATGGGTATATATCTTGTATTTCCCAAACCTAAGACATATATTGCCAAAATTTTGGTATGTTTTGGAATGTGATGCTGCTGTCGAGTTGCAATGCTGTCGTAAGCACCCAAAATTAACAATACTCTAGTGTAGTAGTGGTGAGTCAGTTCGTCCCACAGAGAACGGGGCTTATTTTTGTGCTAAATGAAACAAGGGGGGTTTTGAATGCTTTTTAACTAAAATTAAAACAACAAAATAATTAAAGATAATTCAATTAAGAAAGATCTTGGTTTTGGTCATATCCACCATGGCAATTTCACTAGTATCTCATTGACACACAAGATAATTATATTTATATTGCACTAATTGAAGAATTAACCCGAACGGATACCAATTCAAAGTTGATTCTTATTTCTTTCTAATGTTGGTTAATTTTAAACACGTGATCCAATTAACCCTAACTATTAATTTAACCCAGACACGCGCCAAAAATCAATTAATAGAAGTATTAAAATCAACAAGAACAATTAGACTAATTAAACATATAACGTGTCTGGGTTATTATACAATTAGAGTTTATTGGATCATTAATTTAATAATTAACAAATCCAGTAATTATCAAATTTAGTTGCTTCACAGATTGAATTAAGCACACCGCGGTTAAAACAATCTAGCTGTAGATTAATTCTAATAACATAGTATTTTGTAGCAGTAACAAGTTAAAAAGAACAATCATAAAATTAATCGTAGAAAAATAATCAATACTTGAGATAAAAGTGAATAAATTCAAGCACAAGAAGTCTCACAACTTTGTAGAATTGACCATGGCTTCAAATCCCTCTACCAAGAAAAGGGTTTAGGCACAAAGTGCCATGAAAGAATAAAGAGAAATTTCTATACTAAAAACCCTAGCCAACAAGAAAAATAAAAGTGTCGATTCCTTTTTCTTACCCTACTTGGGGTATTTATAATGTGTATTTAGGGTTACAAATAATGCCTACATATAATAACGTGAAATCGGGTAAAAAAGAGTCCAACCGGCCGAAGAAATCTATCACAAAACTCAAAAAAATGTTACTGTTGCTCTCCGCGCACATGCGTTGAGGTCCTAGCGCGCATGTGCACGTGAGGCAGTAAGTTCTAGGCATGTATTGTACTCTGCGCAGACATGCACAGAGATCCTAGCTGCTTCTGGACGCAGCGCACATGCGCTGCCCACCTCCAGCGCATGTGTTCTGGCTTCCTCAATTGTGCTCCACCTTCGGCTTCGATTTTCACCTTGATGCTGCCATATTTGAGAAAGTGTAAAACACAAAAGTTGTATATCTATCCCTTAGCTTACCAATTCATCTTGAATCACCTCAATCGGAGCTTGGGATCAAAAGTTATCCTTGAAATACAAAACAGTTTATGGAATGACTTCACCGGTACACATTTTCCAACTTTGCAATTTTGAACAAGATACCTATAGAATCTTGGAAAACTCAAAACACGAAAATTGTAGAAATCTTCAAAATATTTCCAAATCTTCTCTTATATCATCTGATGTGTATCAGAGCTTGGACATCAAATTTATGCTTAAAATACGAAACAACATCCAAAATGGCTTATACTCATGCATGTTCCGTTCTTAGCATTTTCTTTCATCTTTTTCCATCTTTTTCAGCTCTTTTTCACTGTAAACCATGCATACAAAAACTGAGAAGAACCAAATTAAGCTCGATAATAACTCAAATCTTGCTCACAACACATAAAAATATAGCATTTGACATATAAAATATAGTACAATTATGAACTTATCATTTGTGGTGCTCAATAGGGTTTTACAAGTTTGTAGGTCAAAGACGCCCCTTAGAAACCCGAATCATTAAAAACATATTTTTTCCCATTTCTAGCCATAATGTAGGCACTGATCAGGTTTCCCAGGCATAGTAGCATCGAGCAAATAGAGGTATGATGTGCCTGAGCCCTCCATGGAGTGGCTGTGTCCAATTCCCTCACTTGGTTCACCGTTGTTTTCGCTTCATTTTTGTCTATTTTCATCCCATTTGACATCGACGCACTTGAAACCTATAAAACACAATAAAGCACATAAATAAGAGTATTTAAAAATAAAAACACATAAAATAACTTTTTGACATTGAACCCTACAATTACCAAAGTACTCCGCTTATTAAACACCAAGTCTCAGAAACTGAGATTAAAATCTTATCCAAAATGCATAAGAATAAATATTTTTTGAAGAGTTAACATGTGTGGATACTTTAGAAGGAGACACATTTGGGTTTCTAAGAAGAGAATGTAATTTTTGTGTACCATATCAATGATACAACATCTTTTAATTTGTAAATACAAATAAATTTTATAATTGATGTTGTTCTTGGAGATAATGGTAACAGTGGTATGTGGAGCTTCCCACATTTGGGTGTTCTTTTAATGTCGATTATTATTATAAATTATGATCTAATCATTGTTTGATTTGTTGTTGGCTTGACATGATGCTATTCTGGATGCACCAACTTTGGTATTTTGGGATCATAACTTTTTTCGCAAATGGTTATGTACCAATTCATTATTTGATGTTTGGAAAAAATTTATGGATTTAAAAATTATTTTGCAATCCCGTTTTAATGGTTCATATTTGAAACTATAATTGTCTCCCAATAAACAAGAAGTTCACCTATAGTTAATTTTTTTACGTCAAAGCGAATTGTGAACTTTAATTGTCTTTTTTATATTTGAATTAGATACCACACATTTTTTTCCATGTCCAACATATGCAAATACTAAGTACTAAATGGAATATTTTATATAAATAATTGCTATGGCTTTCCATTGTTGGTAAATAAATATTTTATGTATTTTGAGGTAGTTGAAATCAAAAGGATGGATTAGATCTTGGTTTATAAAATTTTTATTTATTTTTTAGGAAGATAAGTATATTTATGACTAGTAGGAGTATTTGCTAAAATAGCAATATGATCTCATAAACTCATATTTTGCTTAAATGATAGTACACACTTAACTGAAATTATGTATCTAACCAAAACGGTAGAAGATACATTAATTTAAAAGCCAAAAGAAAATCAGGAATCAGAAAAAAAATTTTAACTTGAGATGTGGTTATGGTGAGTAGAGTTTAATTTTTTTTAGAAAATAAATCATTTATTGATGAAGATTATGGTACAATTGTTTATCTACTTGGGATTTTATTGATAGCCGGACATATGGGTACTGGGAAGCATCTAGTCTAACAATTCCATTGAGTCGTGTAGGAAGATTTATAGGGTAAAATGCCTTGAGGATAAAGAAGTGAAAGCTTGGTTTGCCATGAAATCTGCAGCCTTGTTTACTTCACAAAAAATGTGCTAAAACTAGAAGTGTTTCCTTATGAAGAGTTACCCAATGCATCAAACACAACTGTTTATTTTCCATGGAGTTTTGCATTGTCCATGAACTATGTTGAGAAATATATTTGAATCCATATTGAAAATAATGTTGTTGAGGTTGTGGTCATGACAATATTGTACTCCATCCATTAGTGCATTAAATTCATCTTCCATATTAGTTTCTATACCATTGTTGGAAGAGCATAATTAATTTTCCATAGAAAATTTTGCATGACTCTCCCACTTACTGCCTAGCTAGGATTTGTGATGTACCATTGACTTTAGATATATGAAGTTTTTTGAGAGAGACTACTAAGAAATCGGTATATCAGCTTTCTGTAAGTGTGTCGTTGAAAATATTAACTTGAAGCCACAGGATTAGATGGTATTCATCACGTTGGCGTTGGGGAGTGAAAATGTCTTTGAAATGTAATCTATAGATGTCTGGATTATGTGAACGAGATGAGCTGGGGAAAGGGAAATGTTCTAAAAACAAGTAGTATTCTTGTCCTTTTAGATTTCTTAACAAATTATGGAGGGTATGAATTTGCAGCATGTTCCATGAGCAGATCGATCATTTGGGCATGTCCACCAAAATTGGAGCTGTTGCTGGAGTGAGCTACATTAAGTTGTAACTTGAAAAGCTTAACCAATATAATTCCACAAATTAGCAATACAAGGACATGTGACAAAGAGCATTTGGACTCCAAGGTAAAACCCCAAGATTGGAGGATACCATCTGTAGGGAAGGTTATTTAATGCCCTCCACATGAAGATGGAGATTTTTTAAGGAAGAGTTGAGTCCCTGACTAAGTCACATGTAGAAGCTATAGTGAAGAAACAAGATCAGTTAAGAGTCCAAGCTAGTTTGTCTTCGCTTTCTTGAAGTACAAATTTTATTTCTTGCAAGATAGTAAGTGAGTTGGGTGCCATGACTAGATGAGGAGTATGTAGATCCCAGCCTTCACTGGATGAATGGAGGCCACAAATCTGGAAGGGAAGAGTTCTTGTTGAGAGGGCAGCATCTTCCCTACTCTAGACCAATTTTTCCACCAAAAAGGAACTGCTAACTTTCCTCACAAGAAGCTGCATGCTCTCTTCAGCTAAATCTTTAACTTGCATCAGTCTATTCTAGATTGGAGATATTATGGTTTGTCTTTAACTATCTTGGGGATATCCCTTGTAGTGTAGTTTGCTTTCAGTAACTCTACCCAAAGGAAGAAAGCATTTCAAAACTTTCACCATTGTTTCAAGCCAATGCCTCTATTATGTCCTTAAGCTTCCTGACATATAGGCCATTTTCCTAAGTTGGTTTACAAATTGCATCCCAGCTCCTCCATGGGATGCATTTTAGGGCTAGTGGTTATGTCTTCCTAGAAGAAATTAGATAGGTATCTCTTGATTTTTTTGAAGGATTGCTTTAGGAAAAGCCCGCATAGAAAAAGTATAACTGGGAATACAATATGACACATGTTTTATAAGAGTTAACCTTCCGCCATATAACGGTAACTCAGACTTTCATCTAGACAGCTTCTAAGTAATCTTATCAATGATAGGTTTAAAATAGGAGCTATTTTTTTGGGCCATTCGTTGTATATATGACAACCTTCATAATGGAATGAAAAGAGGAAATTTTGAAGCCCAACACAAATTCAATAATATGGATGGTATTAGGATAACACTTGCTGGGAACCGTATAATAAGAGCTCTCAGATGAATTTACCTTTGATCAAATTCTCTTTAAAAATCTTTGAAGAAAGGTAAATTCATAAGAGAGATTTATTAGACAATTTTGTGGTAATGACTAATTCATCTACGAAGCCAATGTGGTATTAGATGACTCTAGTTGTAACAATCGGACCAATAATGATCAATCTCTTATGTCGATAATTAAGGACTTGACCCCAAGACTGGTAGCTTCTGCAGTAATAAGAAAGATTAAAGGAAGAGAAGGGATTCACTTGTCTCATTCCCTGGAAGTCTGAAAAAACCCACAAATGGAAATAGGATGTAAGACTAACAATCTAATTGTTAGGGAAGACAAATTTAAGAATGAATGTAAACAAGAAATCCAAAGATTACCCTATCAAAAGCCTTCTCAATATCAATTTTGAGCACTAAGTTATGGCCTCTTGCCTTCTTATCATGTGATTGGATTAGTTCTTGGACAAGTAGTATGTTATCAGTAATATGCTTACCCTTTGATACAGATACGGCCCAAGGATGTGGTGGAATTGTGCAAGGAGGTAATAACATTCAAATGTCGATCGGACCAATCATTCGTTCGAGGGCTAATAGTTGCAACAAGCCATGTTGAGCATCGTCAAAGGGATTGTGGACCAACAAACTTTGTTCTTCAAACAATGGGGGCCAAGAGGTCATTAGGGTTCAAGGCTTGAAGACTGTCAATGTTTTGGAAGTTCAAAATGTTCAAGAATCTAATTATGATGTCCATGTCGCAACATCAACTTCCATGTTGAGACATCAACTCTGAAATTCTGTATACAGTCAACATCGAGCTTATCTCGATGTTGCAATACCAAATTCCACGTCGTGACATTGACTCACTAGGTTTTAAACAATGTTTCCTTTTTGTTTTTGTTTTTCATGTTTTGTTAGGGTTTTGCTTTAGGTATTTGTGTAGGATTCTTAAAGCCTATAAATAGGTCATTACAATGTATTTTTAGGGAACCTTTTCGACGATTAATTGATAGAATTTGTGAGAGAATTTTCTCCATTTTGTCTTCCAAAGACTTATGGTCTTTTGCAAGTGTGACTCTTGTAATTACCACCTAGAATACTATCAGTTCTTGTCTCTTTATGGACAATGGTTTGATATCTAATATAGTTGAGACTAGGTACTTTAGGTTCTTGGTTTGCTAACCACACAGGGTCTAAATCCGTCAAGTAGGAATTATCTTGTGTGTTTGTGTCTAAGGGCAATCCAGGTTTCGTAAACACAATATTGGTGTTGGGTCTCATGGCTTTATCCTCAGGGTTCGCATCACCTTTTATGAATGTTGTTTTCTCCTTTGATATGATCTTACTCATAAGGAGTTGCATTTGGTTTACAATTAACTTGGATATAATGTTGCCAAAGAATGTACAAAGGCTTATAGGTCTGAAGACTTAAAAGCTTGCTGATTTTGTCTTTTGGGGATCAACATAATCAGACAACTGCCAAAAAGCATTGGCAAAGTGTTACCTGAAAAGAAACTATGAATAACAACTAAGACATCCTTGTTGATGACACCCAACATTTTGTGAAAAACAAGTCGAGAAGCCATCTTGTACAGGGGCACTATGAACATCAAGATGGAAAACTGCTTGTTTGAGTTCCTCTTGGGAAAAATACTATTGTGACTCTTCTACTTGGATCTTGATGTGTTAGAAGTCTTGGAATAATCTTGAGGAAGACATCAAATTCTAGGCAAAGGCCATCTGAGGAAAACTTCTGAGAGAAAAGCATAGCTTCCTTCTGGATTTGGTGTTTGTCCTCAATCCATCCACTAGATAAATTTTTGATTCAATGAATAGCTAGCCAATGTCTCTTGTCCAACACCAAAGCGTGAAAGAAGAGAGAGTTAGAATCCCTTCCCTCGGCCACTTTATCCTTGAGTTTTGCTTCTTGTAGAACTCCTCATTAAGCAAACATTTATTTAGTTCTGCATGAGCTTGCTGAAGTTCACTTCTCTTGTGAGCAGTCTTGAATAGTTCATACTGTAGCTCTTTTTGAGTTACCAAATCCTCAGCTTGCTTCAAGTTTTGGAAAATATTCCCAAATAGTTTTCTTCCAAACACTAAGAAGTTGTTACAGTCTTTTTAATTTTGTAGCCAACACTATGAGAGGATCTCCATTGGATGGTAGAGCCCTAAGAAGTCCCAACAAGGTTAAGAAAGTCAGGATGATGCCATATGTTTTTGAACTAGTACGGTATAGGATACTATAATGAGTTTGAGCACCAATTAAGAAGGAGAAGTGCATGATGTAAGGAGGATTTATTGAGGTGGGAAATGAAACAATTGGGAAAAAATGCTCCTAGGATGCATTCATAAGAACATGATCTAAAATTTTCCAAACTAGAATCCCATTTATAATCCCATTCCATGTGAAGACACTTCCTGAGTAATGAATATATTTTATGCCACAATATGTTTGAGTATCAAGAAACTCCTCTATAGTAACTTGATTAGGAATTGATGAACCAGCACACTCATGGTTATTCACAACGTCATTGAATCACCACCATTGATCTAGGGAGAACCATTAATGGTGTCAACAATATAACCTATTTGGTTCCAAAGAGTCCTTGTTTCAACTATTGCACATTTAGGATATAAAATGGATAGATAAACAGGTTGACAAAAAGTGGAGATGTATGTGATGAGCACTTAGATGAACTACTTGGTCCTGATCTTGAAGTATACTAACATTGAAGTTTGAATTCTAGAACAACCAAATCTTGCTTGTTAGAACTAAAAGATGCTCCATATTGAGCCTTGTTCATAATTGATCTCTTTTGAAACTATCAACCATTAGTTATAAGAGTGCCAAAAAAGAAATATTATTATTGTGAACTAGAATTTTAGTATGCCTTAGGAATATTTTATTGGCAATACCTCTAACATTCCATATGATAATGTTCATCACTGGGAAAAAAGATCATTTAGACTCATAGCTCAAAGTGAGCTACGTGTGACAGGTGCCTTAGACAACATTGCTTGTTTTTTTATTTTCTTTGATCTACTTGACTGAATTGATTATAATTCCCATTAATCTTATGTCTTTCTCCGATACACATCTAGATGTGTATAAGAGACTTGCAATTGTTGAGGTTGTTGATCACTAATCAAAACTAGATCATCTCTAAATTGTCTGGAATTTTCATTAAATTACCCTATTCCTCGTCCTCCATGCTTTCACTACCGGTTTGCTCTCCTTTAGTTCCCTCGATAGCCTTTGGTGGAAGAAAAAGTGCCTGGATCTCTTTTGGAGCAACTTCAACATCCTTAGAGACTTTATTGTTAGGGGATTAATCATACTTGTCTTGAGACAAAGCCAAAACCATGATTGGATTCGATTTAAATTTCTACTTCTAGATCTCAACTGGATTATCCTTTTGTGATTCGATTACTTTCTCCTTTGATTGTGGCTATGTTTGCTTTCTCTTTTCTTTGTTGTTTTTGTGTCTACAATACTAAATAGAAAGGCCTATTTTAATACAAAAAGTGTAGGATGATTGTAAGTTCTCATACGTTATGGATTGCCAAAACCTTGATCTTCCTCATCAATCCATATCCTTTCTTGGAAATCATCAAGAATATCTAGATCATTGCAAATCAAGCAACACTAGGGCGGGAAAGAGAAGAAGTTGGGCCATTGATCTTGAGCGAATCATTCATATGGCACTAGCAATGCAGAACAGGGAAGCCTTAACCTTGTTAGGAGGCCCTCAAACTCGTCCAGATAGTCATTCTGGATGATTCAGCATCAGTACAAAAATTAGTAGACTATTCAAAAGTTTGCACAGGAAAGCCTTGCAATGTCTAGATCCCTTTCATCTAATACTGTTGGAAGTTATTCTCCAATGTGAATTGAATCAACAAGTGTCTATACTTTAGAAACCCTAAAGTGTAAGATCCACGAAACCAAGTCTTGAGAACTCTTTTTTATTTTATTTTTTATCATGTCCGTACTAGGTCTTCCTTGTATTAATTTTCCAGTTACCAAAAATTGAAAAGGTACAACCAGCTTTGATATTTTTGGCTTAGAAAAGAGCTTCTCCTCGATGGTGGAATGTTCTACATTTTGAATGGGTAGTGATGAAGCTGAGACACAATAGAACAAAGGATTGACTATGCTGATACTTGGAGGCATGGAACAGCTGCCATGCATGCATGTAGAGGGCTTTTTTTGAGGGAAACCCTTAAAAGATATCCCTTTCATTTGCTTTTATTTTATGTATGAAATTAATTTCAAAAGAATGACTAAAACGTGAAAATAAAAGCTCTTGATAGCTACTTGAAATGTTGATATAAATGTTATAGTCTTATTGGATGTATGTTATAATTTCTTGCAGATGGTACCATTATGATTAAAAAACTAGATATAATAGAATATGCTCTTACTTATATTTCTTAAGTTATAGTTTTAGTATTCCTAATTTTCACCTATTATCTAAAATTTTAGATGACAACCATTTGACGGATATAAATTCTTTGGATCGGAAAAGAAATCACATCGTTGTTCTCACTGCTAAAGAAGTAGCTTTTGTCCTTAGCACAAATACACATGAGTTTATTTTAGTTGAAGGGCAATAAGAACAGATAACAGAAATAAGTGGCAAGTGCTTTTGAGGTTACTAACACATCATAAGTTTAGCATTCTTTTTCTTTTAATTTCTTTTCCGATCCATACTAGTTAATTTAAAACCCCTCATCTATGGATTGATCTATGAAACTTTATTGTTAGGATATGACCCAAATAGTCAAGAAAATATCTTTACCTAAAAAAGCGATTTTTTGTAGCAAACTAAAGAAGTGTTGGGCTAAAGAAAAAGAATGCTAAACTTATGATGTGTCTAGCAGTCCACACAAGCACTTGGTCAACCAATTTCTGTTCTCGGATAGTTGTTAATGCCCTAGTAAGTGAAAAATTCAATTTTTGGCCAAAACCCTAATCCCAGAAGCATCTAGGAGAGAAAGAGAGAGAGAGAGATTCATCATAAGAGATAGAGAGATGGACGATTTGAAGGGAAAGATGGGATCTAAGAATTTGTGCCTTCTTCTAACTTGGGGAACTTAAGTGAGTATTTATAGACCACTTAAAGGAAATTAGGGTTTGGTGGAACCTGGTTAAATACGGTTGAATTGAAAACCCTAATTTCGCTCTTCGAATTAATTAAGTCCATGTCTTTGGGATATTAACAAGTAGCCATGGACTTTCTAAAATTAACTAAACCATCCCACATATATTTATTCCCCATATATTAATATTTTAAACAAGACACTCTACTTGGCTTGATTACGATAACTCAAGACACAGATACAATCTATTGTATACAAAACATTTTTTCATTATTTTTAAACTTCGAATCATTTGAAATGAACCCTCATATTGCCTCATCTCTAAAATTGGTCTAAGCCACTTTTAAGGCTTAATTAGTATATTCCATGCTTCACCATACAATATAATACACATTGTGCAACTCTTATACTTTCAAATGCTAGTTTGAAGTTAATTGATCATCATGCCCTTGGTTGCACACACTAGGTTCAAGATCCTATTGATTAGTCTCAGGGTACACATCTAGATCAAATAAGAGACAGTAATGACCAACTAGATCAAGGGTTTTCTCCATTATCTCATAACCAATATCAAAATGTAAAAACATCTTTTGGGAGATATTAACTCTTAACTCTCAAATTGTCTCCGAAGTCCACGAGTGACATCTAGCAACATATCATAACTATCAATAGGACATGAATGAGATTCCTCTCATTCATATACCGTTCATATCAAAATTACCACGTGGTAAAATCCTTACATTTTGTTATACAAACAAGATCATGGCCATGGTTTCCTTGTCAAGCCCATCTACGATTTCTTATATAACTTATGTTTATCTTAGCACATGTACTAAATTAGGTAAATTTTTCCTTTATATGTTAACTACCTTGGCCAAAGATTTCCTTGCTATGATTCACCATTATATATCATTGACACCTTTAATTTTCACTTGAGAGTAATATTCTTAAGTTACATGCAATCTATCCATGCTTGAACTACATGATTCCAATTAGTGCTTTCTTATACCATAAAAGAGTACAATATTATACAACATGAACATCACATATTCAAGCATGAGGTGTTCATAACACTTATAGTCAAAGGACCAATCCACACAATCATTGACAATGTTGGATCATTGACAAGTAAGTGAAAACCCTATGTGATCCACTATGAGTTATGGTCTAGTTTAACGCATTGTTGTAGAAATCCTCTATCATGTTAAAGCTTGCAACTCATGTGAAATGATATAAGACTTGATCATCCCCACCTGTGACTAACTCTTGTCATATTTGGGGAAAGTCACGATACTAGCTTTTAAGAATAGCCGTGCCCAATTGAGTACCATCCACTAGGAACCATAAATATTCATGAATGATGCAATTAAAGATTTATTGTCTCATATTCAAAGTCCTTGTGAATAAATCTTTAACATCACCTGATGGACTCATTCAAAATAAGTCTATTACTAGAGATCAATACATGAACGATAAATAAACTTGCCATTGATTAAAATACGAGATAAGTTTAAACCAAAAGATATTCTATTCCACTGATGATAACCCGATTGGGTTTAGAGCACTAGCCTAGAAATCTTTCACTTGCACTAAAGCCAATTGCCAGGGTATCTCATACCCTTCTTCTCAAGATGTCGATCATGCTATTTTAGTGTCAGTGCCTTCGTAAATGGATCTGGTACAAATTGTCAAGCATCGTAATTTTAAGACCATTATATCTTCTCTTCCAACACTTTCTCTAATCAGCTAATACCGTCTCTGAATATATTTGGATTCTTATGAGAACTTGGTTCTAAGCCGACACATTGGCTCTTTTATTGTCACAACAAAGGTATTATATGTATAAGAGACAGGTATGGATATACCTTTTAGACATGGAAACGTTCTAAAGAGATGAGGTTCTTAAAGCAATCCAATGCTCTTCTCCTGGATTAGAATGATATCTGTTAGTAGCACTTACAACATGCCTAATATCTGGTCTTGTAGATAATATGACATACATTAGACTATCTTTAGTCAACGCATAAGGTATCTTTGCCATTTGATCCCTTTCTTCAGGTGATTTTGGGCTCACCTCTTTAGAATGGTTAATTCCATGTCTAAAAGGTAATAAACCTCTCTTGGAATTCTTCATGCTAAACTTGTTCAACACAATATCTATGTCCAGGCTTGGGAAAGACCTATTATTCTTTTGACTCAATCTCTATTGATTTGAATTCCAAGGATATAGGTTGCTTTTCTCAGATCTTTCATGGAAAAAATCTTTGACAATCATACTTTGACTGATGTTAACATCCCTATATCATTACCAACTAATAATAAACCATCAATTTAGTATATGTATTTAATACATATAAAATATTTGAGAAATACAGCCTATATCCATGGAATTAGAATCTATATAGATAGTGTTAAAATGATAATTGGTCTTTTCCAAAGTCTGTACATAGATACCTATGTTGAAGAGGTTTAGCATGAAGAATTTTAAGAGAGGTTTATTACCTCTTCGATATGGAATTTACCTTTCTGAAGAGATGAGCCCAAAATATCTAGATGTGTATAAGAGACAGATACCTTATGCATCTGCTATAGCTAGTCTAATGTATGCCATTCTATGTACAAGACCTAATATTAGTCATTTTATAAGTGTTACTAGAAGATATCAGTCTAATCCAAGAGAAGAGCATTGGACTGCTATGAAGAACATCCTTAAGTACTTGAGAAGAACTATGGATCTTTTTTTAGTTTATAGAAATGGAAAGCTAAAAGTAGATGGGTATAAGGATTTAGATTTTCAATCTAACATGGATGACATAAAATCTATATTGGGTTATTGTGTTTACCCTCAATGGTAAAAAAATTAGTTGGAAAGTTCCAAACAAAATACGACTGCAGACTCAACCACTGAGGTAGAATACATTTCTACAGCTAATGCTGCAAAGGAGGCCATTTGGATTAAGTTCATCACTAAAATTGGGTTTGTTCCTACCCTTGATGATCCAATACTTTATATTGTTACAATAATGGAGACATTGCATAGGCCAAGGAACTAAGATGTCACAAGTTCTTCAAAAGTACTTAAGGATGTTCTTCATAGCAGTCCAATGCCTGTCTCTTATACACATCTAGATGTGTATAAGAGACAGATTGTTAATAGTTAGGCATTGTGGCAGATCCATATACCAAGGCATTGACACTCAATAACTTGATTGACATCCTGAGAAGATGGGTATGAGATACCAAGGCGATTGAGTTCAGTATAAGTGGGATATTGTTAGGGTAGTGCTGTAAACCCAATCGAGTCATCATTAGTGTAAAAGAATATCTTTATATTTATACTTATATCACGTTATACATTGTGGCAGATCCATATACCAAGGCATTGACACTCAATATCTTTATGTTTCATTCATGTATTTTTGGTATTAGACTTATTTTGAATGGGTCATTAGGTAATGTTAACGATTTATTCACAAGAATTGTGAACATGAGACACTAAATCTTAGATTACATCATTCAAAAATATATAGTTCAGTTCGGTGAAGGGTACTCAATTGGGTACGGCTACATGTATAAGATAGTATCGTGACTTTTCTCAATATGACATGAGTGTTGAACCCGATTATGATCACAATCATCACGAGTTTTGATGATGACCAAATCGTACTAATGATTTGAAAACAAGTGTGCGAAAAATAGGAGTTACGGACATTGATGATTGTCTAAAATGAAAACAATTGGACGATGATAACAGATATTCTTCATCCGAGATGGCTTCAGGTTCTTTGGGTCGGATGATTATCATCGTCCGAATTGTTTTCCTTTTAGACAATCATCAAAATTGGACGGACGCTTCCTCGGACTTCCGAACTTCCGAACCGAATACCAGAGAATGGGCGCTTGTGGACGCAACGCCGGAGCGTCCGAGGTTTAGCATGGCCATCCAAAGCGGTCCAACGGCTAGTTCATTCGAACACATACTTGCTGTGTCGGCCGTCGAAAGGTCCAACGGCTAGTTTTCCAAGAAGCATGGAAAATAGCTATTGGAAAGTTGTTAGAAGCATTTATCATTCAACTATAAATACCCCTTAGCTTGAATTAAACCCGAAGAGACTTCTACATTCATTACAAGTAATACTTGAGCTATTTGGGAGAAATAGTGGGTACAAGTGTTGTAATAGTGTAGGTAGTTTTGTGAAAAGAGCTTAGTAGTGTAAGAGTTCTTCAAGTGTAAGAGTGGAGAGGTAACAATTGTAATAAAGGCAGGTTGTGAGTGTAAAACTCTTGGCTCAACTAAAGGAAATTAGTGTGAGCAAGAGTGATCCTCATTTGTGTACAAGAGGTTATTGTCTCACTTGAGCTACTTTGAAGAGACTTTTAGTGGATAAACTTCAAGTTGAGAACTTGGTAGTTGCCTTGTAAGAAGCTCTTTGTGGTTGTAAGCTCCAAGATTGAGAAGTTTGGGAGTTTGGTTTGATACTCGTAACTCAATCTTCTTATTTGTTCTCAAAGCCTAAATTGTTGAATATCTATTGTATTCATTTGTGCTTAAATCTTTATTTGGTGCATAAAGTTTGCATTTCTTCTCAAGCAAATCAAAAGGTTTGTTTTAGAAACAACCTAATTCACCCCCCTCTTAGGTTGTTTTTTCAGCCAACAATTGGTATCAGAGCTAGGTCTCATATATTGAGCTTAAATGCTTTTGAGGAAAAATTATTACAGCAACCAATAATGCAATAAGGTTTTTAGAGGGGCATACTATCACTATACTGTCCATGTTTAATGGCATCTAATTCCATGTTTCTTGGAGGGATAAAATGAAAATTTTTGTTCAATCTATTGATATAATTTATAGTATATTATTTGTGAAGGGTCCTTTAGAAGCTAATATTCTTGATGAAAACACTCATAGATTAAGGCCTAAGACTAGATATGAGTTAAATGCACAAGATAAAATAAATTTATCTTTAAATGCTAAAGCCATTAATATTTTGTATAATGCCTTGGATGCAGATGAGTTTTCTAAAGTAAAAGGTTGCAAATCGGCCAAGGAGATATGGGACAAATTGAAAGAAATCCATGAAGGAAGTGTAGACATAAGAGAGCAAAAGAACTCACTTCTTGTGGCTAAATATGAATCCTTCAAAATGGAACCTCATGAGAACATTGACAAGATGTATATCTGTAGTTTCACATCTAGATGTGTATAAGGACATTGGAAGGTTTGGGTAAAGAATATTCCTTGGGTCTCTTAAGAATAGAAAAATTTTGAAAGCTTTACCTAAGGAATGGGAACCTAAATCCATTGCCATAGAGGAGTCTAAAAATTTAAATTCTATGCCTATCGAGTCTTTAATTAATTCTCTAACCTCCTTTGAATTGAATTGTGGAAGATGAAATACAAGGTACAAGATGAGGAGGCAAAGGGAAAAAGAAGCATAGCATTTAAAGCTTCATCAAAAAGGAGAAAAGGCTCAAGGAAGCCTCACTTCAACAACTTCCAAATCACTTGGAATGATTGCAATTCGGATGGAGAGGTTGAAGAAGAATATGAGGAGGCTCAAATGGCTTTTATGGCACTTGGCAATAATGAGGTATCCTCTAGTTGTAATTCTTGTGATGATTCATGTGATAATGATGATGATGATGTTGAATCATTTATTTTTAAACTGCATGAATGTTTGAAAGAATCATATGCTAAGAACAAAGAGTTAAAAATTAAAGTTAATACTTTATTGAGTGCCAACTCAAAACTTGTGCATGAAAATAATTCTTTGACAAAAGAAAATGATGTTTTGAAAGAAAAATTTGTTGGAAAAACCAAGATCATGGAAGAACAAGCTTCATTGAAGAAGAGATTAGATGATCTTGATGATATTTTGAAAAAGACTGCAGAAAGAAAATGTTTTTGAAAAGAAAAGAACTAGAAATATGTTTTTGAACAAAAATTATATTGTCTCATCTCTAAAATTGGCTTTGTTAAATCTAAATCTTCTTTTATGGTAATAAGAATATTATTTGTAATTATTGTCATCAACACGGCCATATAAAGAAAAAATTTTATGTTAAAAGAAATGAAAAATTGGGAATAAATTCTATTTGGGTGATTAAGCATGTTACTAATCCAATTGGACCCAAGAAAGTTTGGGTACCAAAAGTTGCTGCTTAACTTTGTATGTAGGTATGCTTGGAGAGCACCAAGGAATTCAAGATAGATTATCTATGAAGGGTGTTCAAGGCATATGAGCTAAGATGATATTGAAATGGGTAACATCTAAAATTTTGTGTGCTTTCATTTATCAAGTTGAACTATGTTCTCTTGAATATTACTCATCTATGTGTTTGAATTTGTTTAGAATGCTAGGAAATATGTATCCCAAATTTTTGTCTATAATCCGTAATCAAGTCACTACTTGCAAAAGAAAGGGGGAGCATTCTCTTTTTTAAATGGATTTTTTTTTGCAAGAAATTGCATCACACATGCTTCATTGTTTTGATGATGCTTTTTGGTAAGGAATGACGATACATATTGTTTCCAACGGCTATTTTCTGTTTACTAGAAATACACTGTCTCTTATACACATCTAGATGTGTATAAGAGACAGAGTTTATTCTCCCCCTTGAGACTATGAATATAATGAGTACAAGGACAATGAGTCAATTTATTTAGGCTCCCCCTTGAATTTATAGCTGTCTCTTATACACATCTAGATGTGTATAAGAGACAGCCTTTTTGGTCTATGACCTCCTTTTTGATAGAGGTCAGTATCAGTTGGACAATTCAAAAGACAACCATAAACTATGAACTTGGTTTGAGTCCTCCATGCCAAACTGATTATGATAATCATGTTTTGATGGTGGCCAAATCGCACTAACGGTTTGAAAACAACATTCATCAAAAAATAGGGAATTACAGACGTTGATGATTGTCTAAAAGGAAAACAATTCGGACGATGATAATCATCCGACCCAAAGAACCTGAAGCCATCTCGGATGAAGAATATCGTCCAACCATATTTCCAGAAGACATTATATTGACTGGACGCAAGTTCAGATGCTTCCTCGGACGTTCGAACGATTACCCTCAGAGAACGGACGCAACGTCGGACGCAGGGTTTACCAGCGGCCGTCCGAACGGTCCAACGGTTAGTTCGTTCGGACGCATAATTGCTGCTCGGCCGTCCGAAAGGTCCAATGGCTAGTTTTCCAGTAAGCAGAAAATAGCCGTTGCAAAGTTGTTAGAAGCAGATTCTGGACAACTATAAGGAAGCATCTGAACTGCGTCCAGTCAAGATTCTTACTTCTGGAAATCTGATTACACGATATACTTGTCTATTAGAGACAGCTAGATGTGTATAAGAGACAGGACATCTAGATGTGTAAAGAATTGTAACAAAGGGAGGTTGTGAGTGTAAAAATCTTGGCTCAACTAAAGGAAATTAGTGTGAGCAAGAGTGATCCTCATTTGTGTACAAGAGGTTATTGTCTCACCTACTTTGAAGAGACTTTTAGTGGATAAACTTCAAGTTGAGAACTTGGTAGTTTCCTTGTAAGAAGCTCTTTGTGGTTGTAAGCTCCAAGCTTGAGAAGTTTGGGAGTTTGGTTTGATACTCTTAATCTCAATCTTCTTATTTGTTCTTTAAGCTTAAATTGTTGAATATCTATTGTATTCATTTGTGCTTAAATCTTTATTTGGTGCATAAAGTTTGCATTTCTTATTAAGCACATCAAAAGGTTTGTTTTAGAAACAACCTAATTCACCCCCCTCTTAGGTTGCTTTTTGGGCCAACAATGAGTTCTTCACAAGTGAGGATGATTGAGTCACATATCATTTCACGAGTTGTGAGGATTGACATGATAAATGATTGCCAAAACAACATTATGCACTAAACTAGACCATAACTTATATTGGATCACATGGGGTATTCATTTACTTGTTAATGATGCAATAATATCATGATTGTGTGGATTGGTCCTTTGAATTATAGTGTTATGAACACTTTATGCTTGAATATATGATGTTCATGTTGTATACTATTGTAATCTTTTAGGGTAAATAAAGTGCTAATTGGTATCATATAGTTCAAACATGGATAGATTGCATACAATTTAAGAATCCATTACTCTTAAATAAAGAACATCAGGTCTCAATGTGTGTAATAGACATGAATCATTGTAAGGAATTTGTCCAAGGTAGTATGAACAAATAAATATTGAGTTTAAAAATTATTTGTATACGTGCTAAGATTATACACAAGTTATATAAGAGATCATAGATAGGCTTGAAAATAAACCCTTGCCATGATATAGATTGTATATCAAAATGGAAGGATTTTTCCACATGGTATTCGTGATATAAAGGTATATGATGAATTCATCTCATTCATATCTCATTGATAGTTATGATACATTGCTAGACATCAATCACAAACTTCTGTGGGCAATTTGGGAGTTAAGAGTTATTATCTCCCAAAAGATGCTTTAGGTTTTTTATGTTGGCTATGAGATAATGGAAAAAACCATTGATCTAGTTGGCCATTATCAATTTATTTGATAATCGTCCTTATGTAATTAGGATCATGAACCTAGTTCGTTACACACAAGAGCATGATATCAATTAACTTTAAACTAGCAGACAAAAGTGTAAGAGTTGCACAGTGTGTAGCATCTTATATGGTGATGCATGGGATACACTAATTAAGCCTTAAAAGTGGCTCAGGCCAATTTTAGAGATGAGACAATATGAGGGCTGATTTAAAATGATTTGAAGTTTAATAATACATGAAAAAATATTTTCTATATGAATTATTAAACTTGTATCTTCATGGTTATCGTATTTGTGATAAGTAGACACTTGGGCTTAAAATATGTTAGGCCTAACATATGTGGACTGGTCTAATGAATTTTAGAAAGCCCATAGTCAGTTATTGATAACAACATAAGAATCTAGGAAAAAAATTAGGATTTTTGGTTCAAATGTGTTGAATTAGGTTCCACAAAACTTTGATTTCTTTAAAGTGGTCTATAAATACTCATTTAAGCTCCCCATGTCAGAAGGGAAGAAGCTTTAACCTAAAATTGGAGAAAATTCATTCTCCCTCTCATCCTAAAAATTCATTCTCCCTCGCATCCTCAAAATTTTCTGTCCCTTTTGACCTTGTCCTCGGATGTGAATTTGGCCAAAAAGTGAATTCTTTCATTTGCTAGCTTAATTAGTTGGGATGTTCGCTACCTGAAGGTATCAACAACTATCTGAGAGGAGGAGTTGGCTGTTAGGTGCTTGTGTGGACTTCTAGAGACATGATTCGTTTGGTGTCCATCTTGTTGAATTCACTTCTTCAGTTTACTAATATATACATTTGATTTTTGAGGTAAATATCTCTTCTTGAGTCCCTTTGGTCAATTTCTAATAATAAATTATTGTAGATCAATCCATGGATAAGGGGTTTTAGATTATTTATATGATTTTGTGCTGCATTTAACTTTTAACTATTTCTTTACTATAGTGACCTCATCCTTCAGTCTCAAGGGTAATAAACAATCTTAATAGCCAAAAAATTTGTGCTATTACTCCCATTGGAGTCTTCAACTCTTCTAGGCTTAACATTGGGCTTGAGGTCCACTCAAATGCCTTAGATTCACCATGGTTTATTCTTAAACATTAATATTGAAATGTTTTCCAAAATTTTCAAGAAAATATTCTAAGGGATACAAATATTTTCTCATACTAGAGGATTTTCAACACCAAATGGCATAAAAGGTACACAGTTCCCTTATAAAACTTTAACAACCTATGAAAATTTAATCAAACCATAATCTAATATAATCTAAGTATCTAATTCAACTGTCTATTATCAAGTAATAAAAATTTCCAATTCACTTAGACCACATTCTACCACACCTACAAGTGCATGAGGTAGATTAATAGCTAGTGGTAAGGGGTATGGTTCCCATGAAGATTCAAAGTGCAATTAAGTTAAAACAACAAACAAGTTGGTAAAGTGATAAATTAACATCTGTCTGTAACAAATAGATTAACACAAGTAATAAAAAGAAGGATCGGGCTATGATTATGGTTAGATTTCTAGGTCTAATTTTCTAATGGTCTAATCCCTTGGCCCGGCTCAAGGTTCTAGTATAATTTTCTAGAAAGAGTTTAAGGAACTAATTAAGAAAGCTAGCATCTTGGCCTAACTATTAACCATCCTAACCAAATAGCAAAACCCATATCTCAATGCTCGTATGTTGTATTAACCTCGCAAATATGGTTCAAAAGAGGATCCTTTCTCTCTAACCATTCACCCCAAACCATTTACTATAGCTCAAAAGTCCTCCATTTACTAGTTTACCAACTAGGAATCATCCACACATGTAAAGATCAAATTTTCATAGCCCAATTCCCCTTAGTAGTTTTGATGGACATGCTTAAAGTAACACAAAATAAAGAAAACTAAAGAAAAGTTATGGAAACTACTAGGAAAGAGCTAAGAACACCATGATCATAAATACACTAGTCATGATTGCAAGATATGTAAATGAGCATAAAAATGACAGATATTTATATTGAATGATAGCTAATAAAAAGCCAGCAACAACAATGAAGAGAATTCTAAGCGTGCATTAACTAAAGAGTGCAACATCAAGGACAAAAAACGCTGAAATATGAAGAAGAGTAAATGCTACAATTTTACTAAATAAGGAAGGTTCTACTACTTCTAAAGAAGCCTTATCCTATTCTACTCTAAACAAATATTTTAGCACCTTCTACTATGTCTTTTAGGTGCACATATTAGGTTAATTTATAATTTTCAAAACCTTTCCAAAAATGGCCAATATTCCCTTTGTGTAAAAAGTGGTCTGTATTGCGATTGTGATTTTCCTTTCTTTAATTTTGTCACTAGGCCCTGGTGCCACACTTGAGTTGATTAGAGTTTCGGCCAGTCGGCACTGCGGTGTGAAATTTTACTTCTTTTAGTTCATAACCATGGTGTCAATCACTTGAAGTGTTGAATAGCTTTGATAATGTGGTGTAAGTCTTCGTATCTTCTAATTTAATACCGAGCTGTCAATTACCAAGCAGCCTTGGACTTTGGTCTTCAACTTTTCTAATTGTAGCTTTGGTCCTTAACTCCTTCGATTCTTCAAGTTTCTTCTCCATTTGCAAGTTATTCCTACAAATGAGCACCAAAACACAATAACTACTATTTTTTAACTAATTTATATATAATATATACCAAAAAGCCTAATATTACTCTAGTACTACTAATATTGCTAATAAACATGAAAGTCACATATAACATATTTTGAAAGCTTATGTAATTAGGAGCACGAATCCTCGTTCTATTCTGAAGTCAAAATGACCCAAGCAAAACATTTTCGTTCACTAGAGTTATCACACCCCTAAACCTAATTCAACGACATTTTGTTAGTCCCGAGCAAAACAAGAAAAGAAAAATAATTTGAAACAGCACCAACAGAAAAGGAAAGATAGTAAATCAGAAATTGGAAATAAGTGTGGCCACAATGATCATTTAAGGAATAAAATTATGAAGAAGGAAAATTTTGCTAAGTTATCTATATACCTAGGGGAATAAAGATATGTATTGAGACCTTAAGAGAAATTTTTGGTGTAAATGGGATAAGACATCTAGATCCTAGATGTGTATAAGAGACAGATCATTTCTCTTAAGGTCTCAATACATATCTTTATTCCCCTAGGTATATGCTTAACTTCAAATAGAAATTTCACAATAAAAGTGGGAACATATCATGTAGTCTTTATAGCATCATTTATAAAAATAAAGATCATTAATGACACTATTTGGGTAGTGGTTGCTTATTAGACTAAGTCAACAAATTTTTTATTGATAAGTTAGTAAATATCTTGTGTTTTATATATCATTTAACGTATTTTTGTGTATTGTAAGTAAAGATTTGAGTTAATTATGAGCTTCACTGGTTTATTCTTAGTTTTTGATGGGATGAAGTGACAATGATTGAAAAGGATGGAAATAGATGATCTTAAAACAATGTCAAAGCGTGTATGAGTATGAAACAATTCATGTCTACTGTGTATTTAAGAGACATCAAGAAAGCTGTCTCTTATACACATCTAATTAGATAGGGATTTTATCCCAATGTTCCCTATAAATACCCCCTGATAGGTGAATAGAAAAAATGAGAAGGTACGTAGAACACATGATCGTGAGTTTCTTTACCATCTTTGTATTCTTTCACATCTATTCATGCCTAAACTCTTTTTCTTCTAGAATAGGAATTGAAGCCATGGGAACTTTGATGTTGTGAGACTTTGGTTTTTATCTTAATTCAATTCATTCTTCCAAGTATTGATTACTTTTCTGCACTATTATTGATAATAAGCAGTTGAATTAGATACTTAGATTATAGTTAATTATCTGAATGTCTATAGCTAGGTTAATATTGTTTGCTTTGTTCGATTTAAATTGTGAAGCGATTAGATTTAATAACTGTTTGCGTTATGGGCTATTGAATCCAAGGAAAATAGTCAACTAATTAGCATAACCGCTTGTGCTTAAGTTATTTTATCCTAATTACCTTCCTAGTTCTTAATGCTTCTATTGATTAATCTTTTGCACGCTAGTTTGGATATAATTGATAGCTAGGGTTAATTGAATCGCTTGTTAAAGATTAAATGAAATTAAGGAAAAAAATAAGAATAAGATTTGAGCTGGCTGGTATCTGCAAGGAGATTTGTGGCATCAGACAGAAACCTAGTGGAATGTGACATGATTATTGGGAACGATTTAAGAAGTTGTGTGCCAGTTGCTCCCATCATCAGATCAGTGATCCTTTGTAAATTCAGTATTTCTATGAAATACTTTTGACACATGAGAGGAACATTATCGTGCGGCAAGTAGAGGAGCATTGGTGGATTTGACCATAGAATTCGTTGGAAGTGTAATACCTAGCATGGTTGCCAATACCCAACAATTTGGAATAAGATAAGGCTAGTGTATGAATGAGGTAAATGTGTCTAATATTGAGCAACAAATGACTAGTTTAACCTCTTTTGTTCATCATATGGCTGCAAGTACAACGTTGACAATCAAAGCATGTAGAATCTGTTTAAATGTGGGACACCCAACTGATGCATGTCCAACTCTTTAAGAATCTGGCAATCAAGAACAAGTTGCGGCCGTAGGCAGTTTTCAAGGACAATTGAACAGAAATTATGATCCCTACTTGAGCACATACAATCCTCTTTGGTGGGATCATCCAAATCTTAGTTACAAGAATAAGGGGCATCAATTATACACATCTAAAATTGACAGAATTTCCAGCCATTTAGACTGCAAAATCCTCAACAATAAGAATTTGCATCTAGACAATGTGGTAAGTCTTTAGAAGACATTGTAAATACCTTGGCCGCTGATACTGTGCAACTGCAATGGGATACAAAAAAATTCTAGCAAGATTCCAAGACTAGTATCTAACAATTGAATGGGACAAATGGCAATGCAATTGAATGGGACAAATGGCAACACAAATAAGTCGATTAGAAGCACAACATCCTGGGAAGCTACGCTTACAGACAGTGATTAACCCAAGGGAAAATTAGTCTGCCATTGAGTTAAGAAGTAGGAAGCAAGAGTGGAAATACCCCAACAGAAGGGAAAGGAAAGGGTTGTACAAGAGGAAGATGTCATTCTGTCTCTTCTAGGGTATACTAGATGTGTATAAGAGACAGGACCCAAACATCTTTTCCCCAAGCATTCAAAGAATGGGAGAAAAATCTCAACATGGACATTTATAAAACTTTTCGTAAACGTGAGTTAAATTTTCCTTTGTTTGATGCTATTAAGCAAGTGCCTTGTTATGAAAAGTTTCTAAAGGAATTATGTACTCACAAGCAGAAACAGAAGGAGAAAAAGTGGGTAAGGTGATGCTAGAAAAGAATGTATCAGCCATCATTCAACAGAACTTACTAGAAAAGTGTAGTAATCCGGTATGTTTTCTATTCCTTTTGAGATTGGTAATATGAGAATTGAGAGAGTCGGGCTACACATCTAGATATCTATCAATGTTATGCCTTATTCTATTCATGATGTTCTAAAACTTGGTCTATTGAAAGATACTAGCTTGATTATTCAGTTGATAGCTCATGCTGATAGATCCACTTCCTATCCCAAGGGTATAGTGGAAGATGTCTTGGTTCAAGTAGATGATTTATTTATTTTAGCAGATTTTATGTTTTTGATATGGGAAATGATGATAAGAATGCAATTATTTTATTAGAAAGGGCATTCTTGAAAATTACTAGAACTAAGATAGATGTTGAAATTGGATTGTTGACAATGGTTTTTAATGGCACAATATTTAAGCATAATATCTAGAAAAGCCATGAAATATCCATATAAAGATCTTTCTGTGTCTACTTTGGATGTTATTGGTACTTTAAAACAGGAAGTCTTTGAAGAAGAACATCGAGATAATATAAGAGAACATTGTTAAAGAGATAGATGAATCCACCTCTCAAGAAGGTAATGTATTTTCCATTAGTTTAACAAATGTTATTGAATGCTCTCTACCTTCTCTGATGCAAGATTCTAAATCATTTCTAAAGACCTTATCAGTCATTTTAAGTACATTTTTTCAGAGAGGAGAATGTCATACCCGGTGATTATTTCCAGTGAGCTCAATACCAATCAAAAAGAAAAGTTGTCGGTAGTCCTTAAAAAGTATAAAGTTACGATTGAATGGGCATTTGCTGACATCCAAGGAATTATCTCAGCTACATGTATGCATCGCATTTTGTTAGAAGACGAAGCTAAGACAAGCTGTCATCCCTATTCTAGATAGTGAGTGGGTAAGCCCAGTTCAAATGGTGCCAAAGTAAACTGGAATTACTATGGTGAAGAATCAAAAAGATGAACTAGTGCTCACCTATGTGCAAAATGGGTGGAGGGTTTGAATGGACTATAGAAACTGAATGCATTAACTAGTGCTCACCCGTGTGCAAAATGTTAGACAGGTTGTAGGTCGTGCTTTTTATTGTTCTCTTGATCGCTATTCTGGTTATTTTTAGATTGCTACTCCAGATGATCAAGAGAAGACAACTTTTACTTGTCCATTTGGGACTTTTGCATATTGACGGATGCCATTTGGTCTTTGCTCATGCATTAGCCACTTTCCAGCAGTATATGATTAGTATATTTCTGATCTTGTGGAGAGTATATAGATGTTTTATGGACTATTTTACTGTGTATGGAGACTCACTTGATCATTGCTTATATAACCTTACATTTGTGCTGTGTGGATATATTCAGACTAACCTTGTTCTAAATTTTGAAAAATGCCATTTCATGGTACAACAAGGTATAGTTTTGGATCTTCATCAAAAGGGATTGAGGTAGATAAGGCTAAGATAGATATCATCCAAGCCTTACCTTACCCTACAAATGTGCAGGAAATACATTTCTTTCTTGGTCATGTAGGTTATTACCACAGATTTATTAAAGACTTCTCCAAGATAAGGAGGTGTTTGACAAGTTTATAAGCATGTTGATTTCCACCCTGATTATCCAGCCACCAGACTGGAGTCTACCATTCGAGATTATGTGTGATGCAAGCGATTATATTGTAGGCGCCATTTTGGGTCAAAAAGTTGGAAGAGTGTTATACCGCATGCTATTTACTATGCCTCTATGACCTTAATGATGCACAATAAAACTATTCCATGATTGGAAAAGAGCTCCTTGCTTCCATTATTATTTACTTGGTGCTAAAGTTATTTTTTATTCCAACCATGCAGCTTTTCGTTATTTGATAATGAAGAAGGAATTGAAGCCAAGGTTAAATAGATGGATTTGTTCCTAAGTGAGTTTGATGAGGAAGTTAGAGATAAAAATGGAGTAGAAAATCGTGTGGCAGATCACTTGAGTATACTTCCTCAGGATTTGAGTATTTAGTTTACCTGCATGAATCTTTTCTAGATTAGCAACTCTTAGCTTGGAATCTTGGTATTTCCATGTTATGCCAATATTGTTAATTACTTGGTATTTAATTATTTTCCTTCAGATTTGTCAAAAGCTTAAAAGAATACGATTAGGAGTGATGTCAAGTATTATGTTTGGGATGGTCCATATTTATGGAAGTATTGTTTTGATCAAGTTATATGAAGATGTTTGTGGGAAGATGAGGTAAACTAAATACTCAAATCTTGTCATTCTTATGCTTGTGGGGGACATTTTGGAGCTAAAACAACATTTAGGAAGGTTTTAGATTGTGGATTTTTCTAGCCATCTGTAATTCAAGATGCATTTTTATTTTGCTAATCATGTGTAAAGTGTCAAAGGACTATAAATATAGCCAAAAGGAATGAAATGTTACAAAACCCAATTCTATATTGTGAAATTTTTTATGTATGGGGGATAGATTTTATGGGACCATTTCCTATCTCTTTTAATTATGTTTATGTTTTATTAGTAGTTGATTTTGTTTCGAAGTGGGTAGAAGCTATTGCCACCCGAATTGATGATTCTATGGTGGTTGCAGGTTTTATCAAATCTAACATTTATTCTAGGTATGGGATCCCCAGAACCATAATTAGTGATCAAGGTACTCAATTTTGTAATCGAATAGTGGAAGCATTGTTGAAAAAGTACCATGTCATGTATAAGGTTTCAATAGCCTGATCATGCCCAAACAAATGGCTCTTTCCTCTGTGGTGTCCAGTAGAGAAATCAAATCTATTCTTGGGAACGGTAAGTCCAAATAGGAAGGATTGGAGCTTAAGGTTGGATGACACACTCTGGGCTTATCATATTGCATTTAAGACACCAATCGGCATGTCTCCTTAACAAATGGTCTTTGGTAAGTTATGCCATTTACTAGTCGAATTGGAACATAAGGCCTACTGGGCTATCAAGAGCTTTAGTATGAAGTTGGATGAGAGTGGATACATCAAAAGCTTCAATTGGAAGAATTAGAGGAAATTTGAAATAAGCCTATGAGAATGCGAGAATTTAGAAGAAAAAGACCAAAGAATTTCATATTGGAATGGTGTTGCGAAAGGATTTCCACATTGGTCAGAAAGTTCTCCTTTACTAATTTTGTTTTTGACTTTTCTTGGGTAAGTTATGTTCTCATTGTGAAGTTCCTTTTATAGTTGCCAATGTTTTTCCTCATGGTTTAGTTGAATCATACAAAGCTTGAACAGCACTAAGGTGTTTAAAGTGAATGGCAGTCTATTGAAGCCATATTTGGAGAGTGTTCCAGTTGAAGACATGGTAGAGATTAATTTGGAAGAGCCGAATTCTAATTGAGAGAAGATAGCATGAAGTCAAACCAATGATAGTAAACAAAGACGCTGCAGGGAGGCAACACATGTCTTTTGATTGTTGATTTAGTTGTTTGTTTTTAATTTTATTAATTTTTTTTGTCGTTTGTGTTGAATATCAGTTTAAAATTGCAACTTAAACATACTAAAACACAATTTGTAGGACATGTTTATTGTTTGAGTGGTTAAGGAGTGGAAATTGTGTTCTCAAAAGTGTGATTTGGTACATATGCACACCATTTCGTGCACATGTGCGCAAAATCCAGAAGCTGGATTTTGAGCTTGACATCGTATGCATATGCGTGAGGTGAACAGGCACAAATAGACTCACTAGAAGTCGCACACTTGCATGCCTAGCCTGGTTACATAACCATGTGCGAGTGCCGTTATAAGGCCAAACCCCTCATTTTTACCCCATCATTCAAATGTGACTCCCTTTTCTCTCCACCACCTATTCCTCTTAAACCCTTCATCACCCTGCAAAATTTTCACCCTCAAATGACTTCTAGATTTCACCTACTAAATTATAATTTTCTTCTTCAATTAGTGGACACCATTGAGGTAAGTAATACTTTGGTTTTTGTAAGTTTTTCTTTTTGAATTTCTAATTGAATTGGAAGAAAAGTTTTGATTTTTCATGGTTTGATTTTTCTAATTTGTTATGGATTGAATGATAGATGTGTGGTGTGAATACCCATTGAATGAATTTGTTTTTGGGGAGGAAATTGTGAAGTATTTACATGGAGAGAAATTCATTCTTTGTTTATGTACGCCATGTGTTCGACAAATTGCCTCAATGAATAAAAATCCTAAAACACATGGCATTGGTGCATGAATTCAATTTGTAGAACTTCAATTATTTTATATGATTCTCCCTTTATTCATTTTTGTGACTAAGAATGTTTTAGGAATGTCATTCATTTATGCACGTACCTTAGTTTTGGCACTAACCAATTGGAATTCATCTTGTGCATACTAAGATTAATTGTTAGTTAGGGTTGTGGAATTGCGTAAGTGTAGGGTATTAGAGACCTTATTAGGTTGCATTATTTCTAGCATATAACTTTTTGTAGCAATGGCACGAATGCGAAAGGAGCTAGCTACTGGCAAAACCACCAGGGCATCTTTGTCTTCCTATGTCAACGAGAACAAAATGAGAGAACACTCAAGGGAAATGTATTGGAGCAATTTGTCAAAGCTGCTGCTCAGAAGAAATATGAGGTGGATGTGTGAAAGAGAGACGCAATCAAAGAGAAGGGTATTCAAATCACTATGGCTAGAGTTCTAGAGATTCGAACTACCATAAGGACATGTTGTTGGAATCACTTCACATTTGTCCCCAATACAAGCAATATTACCGGTAGAGCGAGAATTCTATGCTTATCTCTTGACTCATTATAGTGACACTAAATGTATGTCCCAAAAACAGAATATGTTCAATGTGTTGTGATCTAGATGTGTATAAGAGACAATTGTGTATAAATGATGAGTGGCCGACCATTCGCAACACTAATATGGAACTCAACAAAATTACGAACATCCTTTGGATGGGTGAAGTACAACGGACATATGGTACTGGGGGTGTTGTTAGATATTTTAATGCCAATATGCTTAAGCCAATTTGGCTAGTATGGTTCAAGTTCATATGTGCTTGACTTCTTCCAATTTGCCACCTAAAACACGTTACACTAGAAAGGAATAAGCTCTTATAGTGCATCGCTTCTGGCAAAGCTATAGATGTGGGTCATTTAATCCATCATGAGATTTGTTATTCAGTGGTCAACAAGCAATCTTGCCTTTGGTTTCCCCTCTTGATCACGACCTTATGTGTAGAGGAAAGAGCAGCAATTGATTCGACTAAGGAGAAATTGAAACCTGAAAAAATCGATTGCAATGGATGGAGTGAGGGCTCTGGTTAGGCGAACTCGCTCTTATGCTTCTATTGCACAACTGTCTGATAGCGAGCCCAAGTCGAGGTGCAGTTAGGAGGAGACTTTGGAGCAGATATTTGTGGAGCAGCAGTGCATGCGACACTAGTTTGACATGTATTTCCAATTTCACAATACCTGGCATTAGACTATAGAGGCTTGCTAGTTGGCACATGAGCGAGGAGCGGGCTAATTTACATTCTTGCCTTTACCTGAATTTTTGTAGGAATTGGCGACTGATGCTCCTTTTGACGATGATGCTTGATGCTGTATGTTTTGGAGATAAAGATTGGCTTTCGAACACTTATATTTTATTTTTTTCTTGCCTTTAAGATGATATTGGAGTTTTTAGTTATTTTTATTTCTATCTTGTTTAATATATGTCAAGTGTGATGTTTGTTGTTTTGTTGTGTACTGCCCTTAAAGGATTAAGTTTTTTCCTGACTATGGTGGAATCTCATATCTCTACGATTTTCTTGTTTTTTTAATTTCTCAAAGGGTTTAATGTTTGTTTTTGTTCTAGTGTAAGAAAGAGCTTCAACTCACATCAAGGTTTATTACGGGATATATTGCACCAAATGCACGTGAATACCAAAGAAGCTTTTGTTTTTCACACTTTATACTTTTATTTTCTTTCACATTGAGGATAGTGCTTATTTTTAAGTGTGGGATGGGAGGTATCAGGATTTATAATTATTTGGTGAATAAATTGTTTATTTTCCTCATTTTTTTTTGTAATATTTTAACTTTTCTTTTGATTTGAGATATTTTCAAGTTTTTTGAATTTTTTTGTGTGAATTAGTTGAATAATTTTTGAAATTTTTGAAATAATGTTTAGCATGTCTCTTTTATTTTTTCCATAATAATTTTTTTTTTTAAGTTGAACCATTCATGAGCGAGTAGTCGATCCTAATATTTTCCTTGTATAATTTTTAAGATTTCTTGAGCACTTAGCCATAAATTAATTTTGTTTGGAGACACTTAGAAATAATTATGTAGAATTACTTATATTGCATCTCAGAAACTTATTTGTGAATATTTTGAGACAAATTTTTAGACAATTTGATTCGGTTTAAAGATGAGGGTCGAGCAACTCTTTGGATGTTTGAGCCTTTCAAGCCAACCCTTGAAATTTTTATCCCCAGTACCCTGTTTGAGCCTTAATTTGTTATGAATGGAGAGAAATAACATTTGCCTTCTTTCATTTAAACTCATTATACCTACCTTTATAAACCTAATAATTTCTTTTAATTTTTTATAAATATTGTCCCTTAAAGAAACTTTATTGCAGATATTTATTTGTTAAGGGAATATGGTGGTGGAACATAGTTGTGAGGGTGCTAATTTAGGTAAGTGACTGGTGTACATTTATAGGACAAGAAGAGGGTATTGAAAAAATGCTTATATGTTTGCATGTAGTGCCTATCACTAGTACTTGCATTGATGTATTTGTGAGTAGTGCCTATTACTGGTACCCATGTTTGGAATTGGAAATGAAATAAATATTAAGAGCTGGTCTGATAAAATGAAAAAAAGAAGAAGAAAAAGAGAGATATTTCAGAAAAATGTTGGCATGTTGGGCTAAATCGAAGAGAGGGGGACTTTCTTGCATATTGTTTGTTTAAAATTCTTCATGGGTGTTTGTTATTCAAGTGTGGGGTTGTGGATGTATGATGCTTAATGTGTGAAGAGAAATTTTATTTTAATGTATGGTCAGCATTACTTTAAAGCTCCTTTTATTTTTTATTTGTGATATCCTTTCCCTTCTTTGATTAGCCAATACCCTGACCTAACGTTACAAGCTAAAAAATCCTACCTAATCTAAATTGAGTTGGTTGCCTAAATTAGTAGAGAGGTGTAAGAAGAATGAGTTATGGGGTGTTTAGAAAAATTCTAAGAGTTTGCATGATTTAATCCAAGTATCTTAAAAACTCCTTTTTTCTTGAATGGTTATTGACATACACAAATTTCATGGTTTAGTTTTTATTATAATCTATGCATAAGAGCTGTTGAATTCTGGATTATTCCAAATGATAGATTGACTCTTGATTATTTATGTGGATAATTGTTGAGATGTTTTGGGTGAATTTTTGATGTGCTTAATTTTTTTAATTGTATGTTTGCTCGAGGATGATCAAAAGCTAACTATGGAGTAGTTTGATAAGCTAGCAAATGTCTTACATTTTATATATCATTTACTGTATTTTTATTTATTGTAAGCAAGATTTGAGTTAATTAAGAGATTAACTGGTTTATTCTTTGTTTTTGTAGGGATGAAGTGAAAAAGGATCGAAAAGGATGAAAAAGATGAAGAAAACTCGCAAAGTGGAAGCCTGCACGAGTATGGAGCAAATTTGGATACTATTTTCTATTTTTAGCACAACTTTCTTATTAAAGGTCCGATTGGGTTGATTTAAGATGTCAGTTGTGAAGTTAAGAGGAAGAGTTACAAATTTCATGTTTTGGATTTTTCCAAATTATGTCAGCATCAGAGTCAAAATTAAGGGTAACCTGGAATTTTAGGCACAGGTTCTAGAAGTCGCTCACATGCACGACCCAAAGCCTGTGCACTTGTGCAACTTCTAGAGAGCACATTCTGAGGACCAGTTTCTCGCACACATGTGCGAGTTATGGCACGCATGTCCGTGTGTAGCAACAAAGGGTAACAGAATTATTATTTTAGGTAGTTTTCTTCCCCTGGATGGACTCTTTTCCAAGAATTTTCACAATCTTGTCATTAGATAGGGATTTTAACCCTAGTTTTCCCTATAAATATCCCTTGATAGATTAATAAAAAAAGGAGAAGATACATAGAGTAGTGAGTTTCTTAAGCAGTTTTGTATTCTTTCATGGCCATTTGTGCTTAAACTCTTCTTCTTGGTGTAGGAACTGATGCTATGGGAACTTTGAGGTTGTGAAATATTTGTTTTTATCTTAATTCAATTCATTCTTCCAAGTATTGATTATTTTTTTGTATTATTATATTCGTGATTGTTTTCTTTTAATTGCTACATGTGCACTAACTGTAGTGAATTATCCAAATCAATCTATAGCTAGATTAATATTGGCTGCTTTGTTTGATTTAATCTATGAAGTGATTCGATTTAATAATTGCTGGGTTATGCATTATTGAATCTTGGGAAAATAGTTAACAAATTAGCCTAACCACTTGTGCTTATGCTATTTTATCGTAATTGCCTTCCTAGTTCTAAATCCTTCTATTGATCAATCTTTTGACGCTTGTCTGGATATAATTCAATAGATAAATATTAATTGCTTGCTGAAGATTAACTAAAATTAAGGAAAGAATTAAGAATAATTTTAATTGGATGATAAACTATTTCTTCAATTAATATTTGGTGAATGATTGATGTATGCTTTAGTGTCAATGATCGACTAATTTGATTCCATGGCGGATGTGACCAAACCAAGTCTTTTCTCTTCTTGAATTTCCTACAATTTTAGTTTTCGCGATTTTTTTTTTAGTATAAAGAATTACTCAATCCCTTCTTTATTACTTGAGCACGAATTAATAAATTCCTTTCTCTGTGGGATGACTTGGACTCTACCAATACTGCATTAGTATAGGATTCCGATTAATTTTGGGAGTTGTCGACAACATTACCTTACCAGTCTATATATCCATATGTAGTGGGAAAACCATGAAAAAGTTAATAGAGTTATATATGGGGAAAATTGTGACTTTGCATGAAGTACCTATGAGCATAATGTTGGACTGAGACTATTATTTTACTTCTTGTCCTGGGTTTGGCACTAAAGGTTTATGAGAATGGATTTGAGATGTAATTCCGCCTATCCTCAAATGGACAACCAATTCGAGAAGATCATTCAAACATTAGAAGATACGTTATGAACTTTTACATTCAATTTTGGAGGAAATTAGGATCGACTATTGAAACTAGCGGAGTTAGAAAGTGTATTGGAATGACTTTGTTTGAAGTATTATATGGATGTAAGAGTAGATGCCCACCATATTGGAATTGATTAAGTGAAAAAGAATTGATTTTTTGAATTCGGTTTGGTGACAAAGGCATTGGAGAAAGTTAAAGGTTATTGGGGTTAAGATGTCAATGTTATACCATTAGAGATATCCGTATGAATTGGAAAACTAGTATATTAAGTTAAATTAATAACACCTAATCAAATTCAAAATTCTTAGTTGTCACGTTTAATTCAATTTGGACTAATCTTTTGACTAAAATTGTTTCCAACTTATAGGACAACTCTTTTGTTTTTTATTAATTCATTTTTGTAATTAATTTTTATTGAATTTTCAACCATCTTTTAGTGACAAAATCACAACAGGATTTGTGAGAAAATTAGCTGACTTGTAGGATTAGGAGTTTAGAAGCCTTTGGTCATTTGTGTATATAAATAGGAGACTTTGTCAATACGTTAAGAGTTATTTGTTTGGCCGAATTTGTCTAGAGCTTTAGAGAGAGGGATTTCGTGAAAATTAGGAGGCTCATCGTGCTTTGAATTCCGTATAATTTCATAATCATAGTTTTCTAGTTACATAGTCTATTTTTGTTGTTCATGTTTGTCATTCATGAAATATCATGCCGGGATTATTTTTCATTGATGTTTTGTGTTTGTGATATTCTTTTACTATATATATATTTTTAAAATCTGAAAATTTATTTAAAAGGTGTAAAGAATTATTTTCCGAATTTATTAAATAAGGATTTTCTGAAAAATAAAAAAAGGATGGGAATTGGAAATAGGGATGTAGGATATGTTATAGTATGGTTCTGTACTTTGGGAACATTCATCAATAACATGGTAAGTTCCATATAAATGTTTGTACTATTTTGACATCAGTAAATTTAAGATATAAAAGTTTAATTTTTGTGGTAACTAGATAAAATAGTTTTGAAATTATTAAGCAGCAATAATGATTTTTTTTTAAATTTCATATTCTTGAAAATTTTATAAGAAGTTTATTTCTAAATTATATTTTTGGAAAAATTATTATAGTAATGTCAACAAGACTAAATATTTTGGGATAAAGAAGCATACTACTTTTCTAATAATATTTACGCAAGAACAAATATGATAACTATTTTTATTATAAAGTAAGGGAATGATATAGTATTATTTTAGGAAATAATATTTTTGGAAAATTAATAGGTTTTGAGATAATTTTTTTATAGGATATTTTGGGTTTTGATTATTTCATATGGCATGAGAGTCTGTGTACGTGAGTAGGTGTGTTTGTAATTGAATTTAAGTAGTGCTTGATAATTTTTGTGTAGGAAATTAGTAGGACTTTTTTGTATGTTTCTGTTCGCTATATCGAGTAAGTAGTTATTACCCCTTTTATTTTTGAAAATTTTTTTGTCTAAAATATTACCTTTAACAAAATATTATTTTGATTATTAAATTTGGAACTTATATGGATATTTGAATTGTTTTGACAATATGAACCTGTATGTAAGTGGCCTTATTTTGACTTTGTATAATTATTTCACACGTGTATGTTCTTCGAATATTTGATCCGTAATTAATAACAGACCATGACATCTTAAAATAATCATCTAAAGTTGTAGGATGTATAGTTCTTCATTATTTATGAACCTGGCAAATAAGACAACTTCTGCCCTCTTGGTACACAACTCCAAACTCTGAGCCAAGATACTTAGAAGATTGTGAGACACCTTGTCAATATTTTCTAGTGGGGTCTCTTAGCTCTAGACTGAGTATTCAGTAAGTCGATGACAGTGTGTTTGTTTTGTGAGCCTACAATGAACCATCATATGAATTTTGAACACCGATTATGAATTTAACTTTACCTTTCTAATTTTGAATTGTTGAACTCTGATTATGATGTTTTGATTCCAATTTCAAACTTCTGATCTTTATGAAATCTATTTTATAAATTTTTGATGTAATGCCACTTTAAATGTATTTACGTATTATTTTTTGAAAATATATTTTGAAAGAAACTTTTACCATTATATGATATAAGATTTTTTTTATAGGTATGTATTTTTGACATTTGATAAAAAATTTTGTTTTAAATACTTCTGTATGATCAATACGTGTGATAAATATTCGTGATATATATATATATATATATATGTATGTGTGTGTGTGTGTCTATATATATATATATATATATATATTATATAACAAGTATTGTCTAGCAAGGGCGGTGTTAGTTGCTTATGAGGATGATCATGTGTATAGTTGGTGCATATCGACAGGTAGACTTCCGACTTCTAAGGAAAGTTAGTATTATTAGCTTATTACAAATTAGAGAAATATTAAGATAATTTTGATTCCATTTTGTATTTCCTTGGAATCACTGGATGGTTTATTTTATATTTATTTAGCCGCTTATTCAAGTCATTTGATGATCAATTGTTATGGATTGTTTAGTAATTTTGTGAGATTATTTTGATTATGTTTCATTTTGGTGGCTTGTGCCTTTGAGGAGATAGCTCTTAAGGGTACAATGGCTCAGATTGTCAATCTAGATGTGTATAAGAGACAGGATGACAAATGTCTAAATTATTATCTCAAGTCCTCTAATTCTTGGATACAACAACATCATATGTGTTCGATTAAATGATGCATGCTTAGCTTCAAGTTGAGGAGGTTGTTTTTTGGGGTGGTTGGTTTTGATGTGCGAAGCTTGGTTGGGAATGTTGAAAGTTGGATTGGTAAGGTCTTTAGCGGGACAGTTGATATGATCTAAATGATGATGCTTGATTATTGTAATTGGATGGGTGTTATTTTGGGAAGATTAACCTCCCCAAGAAAAATTGGGTCAGTTCCTCTGAGATAGATTGTAGGTGTTTTCATAAGACAGGGATTGGTGTGTTTAGTTTCCCAAATAGTTGACTTGCTCGACTTGTGATGAAGTTCCCTCTATTGAGCATTGACTATTCGGATGGTCTCTTGGGCAAAAATCACCAAATAATGGACCTTGAGGTTGCATAGACACGGCGTTCATCTTTCCCAAATTCTGGAATGCTCTTGTTAGGTAGGCTATCATGGTTGTCATAAGATTGTTTTGAACCATTAGAGCATCAGAGTTGCTTAGGTGTAGAACTTCTCTTTGCTCTCTGAGGTGGTTCTGGTAGTTATGCTTGTTGACATTGTATCACCAGGCCATGTTGATAGTAGTTTGAGGCCATTGTGTTGAGCAATCTTTGTGCTTCTTTTGGCATCTTGAAAGACAATGATCCTCTGACTGAGCCATCTACATCTGACATGGTTTATTGGTAAAGCCCGTAATAGAATGTTTGCCCTTGAAGTCTGAAAGGGTAAGGCACGACATGCGCACCTCAGAAGTAATTCTCTAAACCTTTCCCAAGTTTCTCGAATTCTCTTGCTCATATTTTATTTGAAGAAAGTTATCTCATTTCTGAACCGTGTTGTTCTAGAAGGTGGGAAATACTTTGCAAGGAAATCTTAAGCCAAATTGTTCCATGTAGTAAACACCCCTTGGTCGTGGCATTGCAACCAATACTTTGCTTTATCTCTTGAGGACAAGGGCAATGCCCTCATTCTCACACAATCAGGATGTACTCAATTGAATTTGAAAGTATCTAGATGTTGGCCAACCTAAGAGGGGGGTGAATTAGGTTTATTAAAAATAAATTTCAAATGATATGCAAATAAAATCTGTCACAGTAACAAGTAATTTGATAGCAATATAATCAATTAAGCACAAAACCAGTAGAATAAATAAAGAGAGAGATTTAACAAACAACATTCCCAAGCTAGCAAGTTTGGAGTAGTAATATATTAAGATGCTTCTTCAAATTTGGTGAGTCAATAATCCAAATTGTACACAAAGTAAGATAACCTTTGCTCACACTACTTCTCTTTACTTGAGCCAAGGATTTTATACTCAGGCTTACTTTTGTACAAGACTATCATTCCACTCCATACTTTTGAATAGAACCATTAAGTACACACAAATACAATATTACTAAAGAGCTAATTTGCACGCAAATTGTTTTTGTACTAGCTTGTAATGAAAAAGAAAAAGTTGGTTACAAGAACTGAAGGTTAGGCCGACTAATTTATCTTCTCCTTTCTTTGGGGACTTCAACGGGCCTTAAAAGCTACCATAAAATGGCAATTCTTCACCCTTTCTTCGGACAGAAGAAGAACGGACTGAATCAATATGTAAGTTTTTATTTTTATTTTTAAGTACAGATGATTGGCTTTTAAAGATGCAATAAATCAGCTCCCAACCACTTCCTAACGGCTAAGTGATAAATGCTGAGAAACTAGCCGTTATAGGTTTCGGACGTCTGAGATCCTTTTTAAGCGGCCGAACAAGCGTCCGATCAACGATATCAAACAGTTGAAATCTCCGTTCAGATGGCCAAGGTTGCATCCATTCCTTCGTCTGAAGCTAGTAGGTTGTTGAGTCAGATCCTAGGAACGAGTAGTGCGTTCAAAAGGTGTAATGCTTGTCCAAGTGATGATCTGCCTTTAGATGGTTAGGCTCGTCCGACAGAATTTCTTTCAGATGATATTAAACATCCCTTGTGAATACTTTAGGACTTTTCTCTCCGTCTGATCTTTCGGACAGTCAAGTGCATCCGATAGAATTTCCTTCGGACGATATAGAGTGGACTCCGTTGTAAGTATCTCAGAACCTTGCTCTCTGCCTGACATTTTGGATGGTGTGTTGCATCCGAGACAATTATGTTTGGACGAATTATTGTGTCCAAGCAACTTTGTCTCATTCAGATGATTTACAAGGTCCAAAAACCCTGTTGTGATAGAATTCCTGCATAACTCAAGTTCAAACTATCAGATTGTATTTGTCATCATCAAAACCAAGATTGTAGGTCAACAATCTCCCCATTTTGATGATGACAAATCACAGGGCAAAGCAAAATAATCATAGCTCGAACAATCAATCCAACAATCATAAACACACAATCCAACAGCCACAAACAACCATAATCAATCAACTTACATTTACATTTCTCTCCCTTTTGTCATCTTAAACAAAAACAAGCTCCCCCTATTCGGTAAGATATTGATTAGCTTTTGAAGATAATGAACAAGTAATAATAAAAAAAAAACTTAATTATCCTGATCAACTCCCACACACTAGCAAATATACGAGATGAGTTTGCATATATGGGATAAGTAAGGATCATTCCCACGAGGACTATCAGATCAATTACTAGGTTCACAATCCTATTTTGTAGTTAGACGAAATAATCAGCAGTTTTTTTGACTAAATTTAAATGAAATTTAATTGCAAGAAATTAAACTAAAGACAAGAATATTAAATTCTAAACCTACAAAAAGCAATTAAAGATAACTAACTAGAAGTCCTAATTCAATCTATCCTACTTGTGAAAATTTAATTCAAAACGAATATTTAAATAATCTACTTTATGAAAGCATGTAAAAACGATGAAGTAAAACCCTAACTACTAAACTATGGAAGCAATCAAGAATTTAAAGGCAATAAAAGATGAACAATAATTAAAGAATAAGAACACAGTAAAAACAAAAATTAAATTGCATAAAAATAAATAAAACTCAGTAAATGAAGCAAGAACTAATGTTGATGATCCTCAAGTCTTGAATTCTTGATAAGAGAATGAAATTCTTGCACGAACAATTAAAAAAATCTGAAATCCTAGAATCCTACCCTACGGCTAAATTATTGACCTAACTATTGAAAACCTAAAAACTAATGACGATTGATGATGATCGATCGTTTGCTCCCCTTTTCTTGGTGTACCTATAGATATTGTTAGGGTTTTGGGATTCTAGGATGACAAGTACACAATTTTCTACGTAACCGGGCCTATGGGAGGACTTATCTTGCAAATTAGTCAACTTACATGATCTGTCCCTCAACTGGCACTTGGACACTATTTCCAATGAACATGAGTAACCTTTCTGGACTTGGGGCCTGGGCGCTGGGTCTAGTGTGGTGGCTCCACTTAATCTTCTTTCTTATCCTGATTCCGGTAGAATTTGGAAAAATTCAAAACATAAAAATTGTAGCTCTATGTCTTAGCTTTCCAAAATATCTTGAATCACCTCAATTGGACTTAGACACAAAAGTTATGCTCAATCTACCAACTGTGTCAGAATCGCACCTCGCCGGTGCAATTTTGAACGAGATGGCTATAGAATCCTGGAAAACTCATTCAAAACATGAAAGTTGTAGAAAACTTTCTTATCATTCCAAAGCATCCAAAATCACAACAATTGGAGTTCGAACAAGATAGTTGTGCTTGATCTTTCGAACTATATCCGACTTGCATCAGAGACAGTGAACGTTTTCCTATAAATTGTGATCCATTTTAACTCATTCTTTACTCAAACCCTACAAAACTCAAAATAAAGTATTTTAACTCATAATTACTCAATTTTTGCTCAAATTACATTAAAATAGAGGTAAACGACACATAAAATATACTATATGTATGAGCTTATCACCCTTGAGATGATGCTTCCCCTTACTCAAACCATAAGAAATGATAAAACATAGGTAAAAGTAGCATCATTAATAGAAGAAATTAGTTAAGAAATTGCATATAACCAGGGTCAAATGTAATTTAAGGTCAAACACATGTAACCAATGACAAACTAATCAAATGGAATCTAAAAGAAGTAAACTAGGAGGTTTAATCTAAATCATTTTTCTTCTTCATCTGAACGCTTCTCACATTTATGCTTTTTTGTAGGCGAATCATCATCTGTAGCCTCACTGTTGTGTTCAATAGTTTCTTGAGGATCACGGTGTTGCATGATGTAATTGAATGTGTCATCAGCATCATTATCATCATCAGCATCAATGTGAGGATCAGTAGCTTTCTCAGGATTTGATGCACCAACTGGATCTTCATGAGCTTCTGGCTCAGGATTAGGGTGGTCGATATCTTTGAAGTCATCGTCATCACCATCAGAAGAGGACTTTAGAATGTACTGCGACTGAAGGTTTGCAAATTGGTCCTGAGCAGAAGCAGACATACCTAAACTTAAGGCTTCTTGGAGAATGGTCTGCTTGGTCTCCAACCTTTTTAATTTCGGAAGGGTTCAATGCTGGAAAGTGCTCATTTGATTGCCCAAATTTGTGAGAAGGGTGCATAGTTGAGAAATGGAGGGGTCAAAAGAGGAAATTGGTGAAGGATTGAGAAGTGGAGGTGTGGAAAATGAGGGAATGTTGAGGAGGAGTGGAGTGAGAGAATGCTTGTCTTGAACTTGATGCATGATCCTTTGATTTTTCAATTTCATAATTAGCTTTAGTGAACCATTTTTCATTGAAAAAATGTAAAACTTTACGTTCAATGCAAGCTTTATTAAAAGATGGGGGAAGTTGTTTTTTACTAGTAAAGGGAATGTCAAAATGATCAAAAACTTTTGTTAAAAAATTGCCAAAAGGAATGTTCCTGTGGTATTATTCAGATCTATTTCTGTATAAGAAACAAAATAAGTTACCAAAGTCAAGTTTGATTCCCTTAAAAACACAATAGAACAGATAAAATTGCATTTTTTCCGACTTTGTACGATGTCCATCAGTAGGTAGTAGCAAATTTCTAACCAATGTGTACAAAATATTGAGCTCAGGACTAAGCAAAGTGGTTTTGGCTTCCGAAAATTTTCTAAAATCAACATGAAAAATCTGTTTTACTTCCTCAATATCAAATCGAGTATCAACAGTAGGCCATTTGTCTTGTCCAAAGATAGAAATATGAGATTTCATCAGAAAGAAGAACTTCACATCAAAAGTTGAATTAATGACATTGGAATTAAACTCAAGATTGATGTGATTCACATGAGACACTAAGGTTCGAACAGTCGAACCTTTACGAAGATTAGCAGTAAATAAGACCAGGTCTGTTCATTAAGGAAAGTTTCCAGTAAAAATGAAATGTCAAGAATATCATATTCAATTATAGAATCCCAGTTTAAGTTTAATTCATCAAAGATGCTTTGGGAAATAGGATGTTGCAAGTAATAGATTTGCTAAGCAAGGATGTATACCTATGAGATGCCTTGGCATCAATGAATTTAGGCAAGGTGGGATTTGAAGTGCATTGAGGATTTGTTGAAGTTTGGCCTTGTACTGGAACCTTTCCCTTCCATTTCTTGCCTTTGGTGCCTATTGAAGAGCCCCCGCGTGATCGAACCATCTTGAAACAAAGGTTAGAAATGGAGAGTGCGAAAGTAAAAGTGAAAGTGAAGAGATTTTAAGGGATTGGAAGAAATGGAGTGTTAATAAGATAAAAAAGAGTTCAAATATGGATGATGAAGAGATAAGAAGATGATTTTCTTGATGAATTTTAGAGAAAATGAGACGAATTGAAGAAATTTTAAGCTTTTCCCCTTTTTCGCCAGAGGTAGGGTTCGGTGGTAGAGGTATGTCCGAAAAAGGGAAAATGAAAGATTTTAAGCAAATAGAACAATCGTTTGAATGTCTGAAAGACTGATATATGTCTGATCGTGTGTCCGATCTTAGATGAAAGGGTGGCCAAAATTCTTAACCATGCGTTAGAAGGGATGTAAGACGGTTATGATCATCCGTTCATTTTTCCAGTGAGTTTGGTGAAAAAGAGGAATAGTTTGGACGAAGAGAAACGTTCGAGACCAAAATTTAAAAAAAATAGGGAGATCGGACGTATATTTTCGTCCAAAAGTATAGAGAACTTTGAATGCACTTTTGCGTCCAAAAACACAAGTCACAGCTAGTTTTGAAACCTATAATGCCCAAGCAAGTTCTGAGAAATTCAAAACGATCCAGTGGTAAAGGTTTAGTAAAAATATCATCCAATTGATCTTTTGTGGAAACAAATTCACTACAAATTTCCTTTTTGCAAATAAGATCTATTATAAAATGATGTTTGACATCAATGTGTTTTGTTCTGGAATGCAAAATAGGATTTTCAGTGGGATTAATTGCACTAGTACTACCACATCTAATAGGCACACAATAAAAAATAACACCGAAATCTTTTAAAGTATGTTTCATCCAAAAAAGTTGAGCATAACCATTATCCGCACCAATATATTTGGCGTCAGCCATAGACAATGAAATGGAGCTTTGTTTCTTGCAAAATCAAGACACCAAGCAATTACCTCAAAATGTGACACTTACCAATATTACTTTTTCTATCAATTTACAACCAACAAAGTTGGAAATCGAATAGCCAATCAAATCAAGAACTAGTGGATTTAGGATACCAAAGACCATATATTCAATGTCCCTTTGAAGTATCTAAAAATTCTTTTGACAGCAATCAAGTGTGATTTCTTTGGACACGATTGATATCTAGCACAAAGGCAAATGACAAACATAATATCTGGTCTATTGGCGATTAAATAAAGTAAACTTCCGATCATACCTCTATAGTGTTTTTCATCAACACTATTACCTTCTTCATCTTTGTCAAGGTTGGTTGAGGTGCACATTGGCATTCCAACTTGCTTGCAATCCTCTATTCGAAAGCTTCTGAGTAGCTCATTTGTGTACTTGATTTGTGTGATGAAGGTTCCTTTCTTTGCGTGATGAACTTGAACTCCAAGGAAGAATTGTATTTCTCCCATCATACTCATTTCAAATTCCTTTTGCATCAAAAAAGAAAACTCCTTGCACAAACTTTTATTAGTTGCTCAATGTAAATTTCAACAACTAACAAATCATTAAGACTAATTTTGTTGAAAAGAGTAGTATCGACAACATTCCTTTTAAAAGCATTTTTTTCAATCAAAAAACCACTTAATCTGTTATACCAAGCTCTAGAAGTTTGTTTCAACCCATACGAAGCCTTTGATAGTCTGAAAACATGATTTGGAAAATTTTTATTTTCGAAACTGGGAGAGTTGTTCAACAAAAATTTCTTTATCAATGAAACCATTTAAAAAGGCACTTTTCACGTTCATTTGAAATAATTTGAAATTGTTAAAGCATGCATATGTGAGAAACATACGAATAGATTCTAAACAAGCAACAGGTAAAAAGGTCTCATCAAAGTCAATTCCTTCTTCTTGAGCATAACCCTTCGCAACTAGTCTTGACTTATTTCTAATTATCTCAACTTTATCTTTTAGTTTTGTTTTAAAAACCCATTTTGTTCCTAATATAGGATGAATTGAGGGTCTTTCAAGTAAAAGTCAACACATTGTTTTTCTATAATTGACTAAGTTATTCTTGCATAGCAAGAACCCAAGATTCGTCTTTCAAAGCATGATCCACAGTTTAGCTTCAATGTGAGAATGTAAGACACAATTATTATTCAAAAATTTATAAGATCGAGTTTTTACCCCATTGGATGGATCACCTATGATTAATTCCTGAGGATGACTTGAGACAAATGTCCAAGCCTTTGGAAGATCTTTTGGTGAATCTTCTTTTGATTCTCCTTCTTCATCCAAGTGATAATCATTGTCTTCATCTATTTCCTTGGTCTCTAAGTGAACTTTTCAAGTTTCTTTTGCACACCTACATCTTCAAGAGGCAAAAACATTTCTCGAAATAACATCAGTAGCCTCATCAAAAGTAACATGCACAACTGTCTCTTATACACATCTAGATCTTCTACTGTATACTCGGGATGCTTTCTTGCCACTCGAATATCCTAAAAGAATCTCTTCATACAATTTAGATGTCAAAAGAGACAAGATGCTCTTTGATTTTCAAAATAAAATATTTACAACCAAAAACATTGAAATAACTCATGACGGATTTTTTACAAAACAAAAGTTCATAAGATTAGTTTTGTTTGAAATAGGCCTTAAAAGAACCAACTCATGACATAACAAGCCGTGTTAAGTGCTTCGGCCCAAAAATATTTTTGTAAATCACTTTCATTTATCATGGTTCAGTGGCCTCTTGAAGTGTTCTATTTTTCCTTTCAACAACACCATTTTGTTGAGGCACTGTAGCAACCGAAATTTTATGTAAAATACCGTTGTGATCACAAAATTCGGGAAAACCTCCAAATTTAAATTCGGCTCCGTTTTCCCTTCTCATACGAATAATTTTCAAATTCATCAAATTTTGTATTTCGGAAAAAAAATTTACAAAATTTTCAAAGGCTTCATTTTTTTGAACAAGAAATAGTATCCAAGTACCCCTAGAATAGTCATCAACAATCACAAAAGCATATTTACTACCATCGAGACTAGCATGTTGAGTTGAACCAAACAAGTCCATACGCAATAATTCCAATTGTTTAGAAGTCGACTTCTAATTTTTTGGTTTTGAGAAACTTTGGACTTGTTTGGTTACCAAATTGGCATGCATCACAAATTTTGTTTTTTGAAAACTTCAATTTTGGCAAACCTCTTACCAATTCTTTCTTAGCAAGAATATCAATCAAATTAATGCTGAAATGACAAAGCCTTCAATGCCAAAGTCAAGGATCATCTATAGAAACGGTTAAGCACTTTACATTACTATTATCAGTATTATTAAGATAAATCACATAAACATCATTAAGCCTTCTCCCTCTGAGCAAAACAAAGAAGTTCTTATCAAGAATTAAACATTCATGTCTAGTAAAGAATACGTACAAATTTCTATAACATAGTTGACTCACACTTAAAAGATTATAATTTAAATTATCATCTAAAAACACATTTTTATTCAATGTCTCACCATTTTTACCTACAGCACCGATGCCAATAGATTTTGCTTTCATGTTTCTCCAAAGGTCACCTTACCATTTTTTTTGACTTGAGATTGGTGAAAAGAGATGCATCACCAGTCATGTGTCTTGAATCACCAACTATCAATGAACCACTTAGCATTTTTGGTGGTGTTCTCTACCTGCACAAAGAATTAAGAGATAACTTTTGGTACCCATATTTTGGGTCCATAAGAGTGAGTAAATTGACTACAAATCCATATGAAATTTATTCCAAATTTTTCATTTCTCTTGACATAACAATTATTTTTCACATGTCCATATTGTTGGCAATAATTGCAAATAATAATTTTATTTCCATATAAAGATGATTTTGATTTTACAAAACATAAATCATTCCTTCTAAAAGTGACAAAGTTCTTGTTGATCAACATGTTTTTATTCTTTTTCATATCAACCATTTTTCCATTTTTGTATGCAAGGGTCCATCAAGATCATCCAATCTTTTCTTCAAAGAGGCTTGTTCCTCCATGATCTTTGTTTTCACATGCATTCTTTTCTTCAAATCAGCATTTTCTTGTCATAACCTATTATTTTCATTCACAAGTTTGGAGTTAACATTCAATAAGGCATTATGAGTTTTTTTAACTAACTCCTTATTTTTAGCATATGATTCCTTTAAACTATCATGCAATTTTAAAATGAAGGCTTCAAGATCATCATTAGAATCATAAGTAGTTGTTACCTCATCATCACCAATAGGCATAAAGGCCATTTGTGTCGATTCCATCTCTTCTTCAACTTCTCCTTTGAGTTGCAATCATCCCATGTGATATGAAAATTGTTGAACCGGGGCTTCCTTCCTACCTTTTTCTTCTACGAGGGACACTCATTTGCAAAGTGTCCGGGTTGACCACATTCATAGCACTTTTCATTTTGCTTCTTATTTTCTAGCTTGGATCTTCCCTTTGAAATTATTTTAGTTGATTGCTCCTCCTTTTCTCATTCTCCGTTTATCGATGTAGTGTTTAAGAAGTCCTTTGGTGATGAGTGCAAGATCACCTTCATCAAGATCTTCATCTTCTAAACTGATGGAGCCATTTTTATCTTTTTCTTGAGAAGTCTTCAAGGCAATGCTTCTTCGTTTGGTCTTGGTTCTTCATCATCCACTACTTTAGCCTTGAGTTTCAATTCATATGAACTAAGAGAGTTAATCAAACACTCAATGGGCATGGAATTTAATCACTTTTCTTCCTCTATTGCAATAGATTTGGCTTCCTGTTATGTGGATAAAGCATTCAAGATTTTTCTATTCTTCTCGCCCGAAGAATATTCCTTACCCAAGGCTTCAAGATCCTTAATGATATCTTTGAATCTACAATACATCTTATCGATATTCTCATGTGGTTCCATCTTGAAAGTCTCATACTTGGCAACAAGTAAGGATTTCTTTTGTTCTCACACATCATTGCTTCCTTCGTGAATTTATTTCAACTTATCCCAAATTTCCTTGGCAGAAACACATCATTGGACACGAGTAGACTCGTTAGCGTCCAAGGCATTGTACAACGCATTCATGGCTTTAGCATTCAAGGTCAAGTTAGCTTTATCTCGTGGGGTAAGCTCATCCCTTATTTTTTCTCTTCTTCTGTTTGTGTAATCATGAACAATGGTGGCTTCAAAAGGACCCTCATTGACAACATACCACAAGTCAATATCAATAAATTGCAAAAAGATTTTCATTCTATCTTTCCAACTAATAATATTCATACCATTAAACATATGTTGTCTAGTGATAGATTGACCTTCAAGAAATAAAGCATTATTGGTTTCCATAAAGATCTTTACTTAGATGAAATTGAAGCAAATTAAAGAGACCAAGCTCTGATTCCCATTGTTGGCCCAAATCAACCTAAGAGGGTGGTGAATTAGATTTCTTAAAAATAAATTTGAAATGATATGCAAATAAAATATTTCACAGTAACAAGTAATTTGATAGTAGTATATTCAATTAAGCACAAAATGAGTAGAATAAATAAAGAGAGAGATTAAAAAAACAACACTCCGAAGCTAGCAAGCTTGGAGTAGTAATCCACTAAGATGCCTCTTCAAATTTTGTGAGTCAATAATCCAAATTCTACACAAAGTAGGATAACCCTTGCTCACACTACTTCTCTTTACTTGAGCCAAGGATTTTATACTCAACCTTACTTTTGTACAAGATTATCACTCCATTCAATGCTTTTGAATAGCACTCTTAAGGACAAACTAATATAATATTACTAAAGAGCTAATTTGTACTCAAATTGCTTTTTTTGCTAGCTTTTATTCAATGTGTAAGTTTTTGTTTTTCTTAAATACAAATGGGTTGGCTTTCATAGATGCAATAAATCAACTCCCAACCACTTCCTAATGGCTAAGTAATAAATGTTGAGAAACTATCTGTTATAGGTTTCGGACGTCCGAGATCCTTTTTAAGTGTCCGAACAAGTGTCCAATCAATGATATCATGCCGTTGCAATCTTCGTTCGGACGGCCGAGGTTGCGTCCGTTCCTACATCCGAAGCTAGTAGGTTATTGAGTCAAATCCTCAAATAGAGTAGTGCGTTCGAAAGGTGGAATGCTTGTCCAAGTGATGCTCTGCCTTCGGATGCTGTCAAGCTCTTCCGAAAGAATTTCTTTCGGACGATATTAAGTGTCTGTCGTCAACATTTTAGAACCTTGCCCTTTGCCTGATCTTTTGGATAGTCAGGTATGTCTGATAGAATTTCCTTTGGACGTTATTGAGCATCCGTTGTAGGTAGATTAGAACCTTGATCTCTGCTTGACCTTTTGGATGGTGTGCTGCGTCTGAGACAATTCTATTAAGACGAAGTCCTGTGTCCGAGAAACTTCATCCTGTTTGGACAATTTGCAGCGTCTGAAATCCCTGTTATGATAGAATTCCAACACATCTCAAGTTCTAACTATTAGATTGTATTTGTCATCATTAAAACCAAGATTGTACGTCAACACTAGATCCTTTTCAAAGTTCATAAAGTGTATGTATGGGTCCTCTTCTTACTACCCCAAAACATGACTTGAGCTTGAAGCATTTGTATAAGTCCTCGTTTTAACTCAAAGTTGCTTGTATTGGTATCCTAGCTATGCTTGAATTGGTTCTATCTAAATTTGGCATTGCATAGTTTTTTAATGGTCTATCATTGCCATGTCGTCCATTGCCAGTGCTATAGCCTCTTGATACATTAATAATTGTGCTACATTTTATGTATCGTTTACCACGTTTTTATGTGTTGCAAAGAAAATTTGAGTTATTATTGAGCTTAATTTGGTTATTTTTAGTTTTTCTAGGGTTAAAGTGAAAAAGAGATAAAAAAGATTTCTATCTTTTTTAGATGAAAGAAAATGCTAAGAGCGGAACATGCATGAGTATGAAGCCATTTTGGATGCTGTTATATTTCAAGCATAACATTCGAGTCCAAGTTATGATTGAGATGACTTTGGATGATTTTGAAATCTATTGCCGAGTTCTAAAACTTTTATGTTTTAAGTTTTCCAGGATTCTATAGGCATCTTGCTAAAAATTCCAAAGTTGGAAAATGTGCACCTGCGAGGAGCGATTCTCACACAGTTTGGTAGATTGAATATAACTTTCTGATATGAGCTCCAACTGTTGAGGTCATTCAAGATGTTTTGGAAAGCTAGGACAAAGAGCTATAACTTTCATGTTTTGAGTTTTGCCAAATTCGGTCTGCATCAGGGTCAAAATCGAAGCCGAAAGTGAAACCCAGCGCACATGCATTGGGATTGTGCAGCGCATGTGCGCTGTGACTAGAGGAGGAATGTCCAGTTTTACTTATGATGCACATGCACCCAAAACAGGCAGCGCATGTGCACCTGAATTAGCAGTGTTGCTTATTTTTAGATTTTTGGTAGATCTCTTCACTCGGTTGGACTCTTTTTCAGCCGATTTCATGTTCTTATCCTTAGACCTTGATTGTAACCTTAATACTCTATATTAATACCCCAAGTAGGGTGAGAAAAAGAGAGGACACTTTATTTTTACATTTAGCTAGGGTTTTCACCAGAAAAATTCTTCTTTATTCTCTCATTGCACTTTGTGCCTAAACTCTTTTTCATGGTCAAGGGATTTAATAGCCATCGTCAATTCTACTACATTGTGAAACACTTTTTGTTCTTGAATTTATTCAATTTCATAGCAAGTATTGATTATTTTTCTGCAATGAATTTCATAATTGTTCTTTTTAACTTGTTATTGCTGCAGAATAATTAAGTTAGTGGAATTAATCTATATCTAGATTGTTTTAAGCGTGTGTGCTTAATTCAATCTGTAAAGCAACTAAGTTTGATAATTGCTCGATTAGTGCTATTGAATTTAGGGAGAATAAACATCTAATTGGGATAACTGCGTGTGTTTATGTTTAATTAGCCTAATTGTGCTTATTGATTTTAAAGCTTCTATTAATTAATCTTTGACGCGTGTTTGGGTTAAATTAATAGTCAGGTTAATTGGATCGCGCGTTGCAAATTAACCAATTTTAGAAAGAAACAAGAATCAACTTTGAATTGGAATTCGTGTTAATTATTCAATTAGATGTTGATATAGAATTGAATTATCTTGTGTGTCAATTAAATTTGACTAGTCAAATTTCCATGGTGGACATGACTAAAACCAAGGAATTTCCTTACATCGAATTCTCTTTAGTTATTTCACTATTTTAATTTTTAGTTCAGAAGCATTCAAGAAAACCCCCCTTTTCATTTAGCACAAGAATAAACTCCGTTCTCTGTAGGACGACCTGTACTCACCACTACTAGATTATAATTGAGAGTTGTTAATTTTGGGTGTCTACGACAGTATTTCTTTGCCCACCACCTCCTATGCCATTATTACCCATTCCTTCTTCTTGATCTTGATTCCTATTGTTGTCCTCCCTTACCCTTCTATTGTTTTGTTCCTTTGCTATTGTGAACTCTTCTTGTGCTTGTTGCAATTATTTGTCTTTACAAATCTTCCTTAGTTTCCTTTTGATTTCTAGGTCAAGGGGTAGTAAAACCTCTTTCCCAAGAACCATACACTACAAGGATCACAAGAAGGAACAAGTTAGATTCCCAAGCTAATATACAAAATGCAGAAATAGAACAACGAGAAGAAATAATTCAATTACACTAATAGAACAATAGATTCAGTTAACAACCAAAACATAGAAAAAATCCAAATTAGCACAATCCTTTTGCACCCAATTTCGCCATTTACTATCCTCAACAATAGTGACAAAAACTAGATGTAATGTAATCCAATTATATAATTCAACTGCTCAATCTCAAGTAATAAAACCTCCTAATTCACTTAGGCCACAATCCACACAGCCGCAAATGCCCATTATAGATTAGTAGCTAGTGCAAGGGGTATCATTCCCTCGAAGATAGTAATAGCAATTACTAGGATTCCAAAGACACAAGTACTAATCCGGACAATCGATTCAAAATGCAATTAAGCGAAAGCAACAAACAAGTAGGCAAACAATAAATTAACAACTAAGTTAACAAATTGATTAATACAAGTAATTAAAAGAGGGATTAGGCTATGATTATGATTCTTTACAAGGTGGCATTTTCTAATAGGTTAACATTCAATGGGTACAATTGAGAGTTCCTTCCCAACTATGAACTAGTCCCTTGGCCCGGGATCATGGTTCTAGTCAAATTTTCTACATGGAGTTTAAGGAACTAATTAAGGAAGCTTGCATCTTGGCCCGACTACTAACCGTCCTAACCAAATAGCAAACCTGACTAAGTATTTGTACTCAACACTTATATGTTGTCTTAATCTCACAAATGTGGTTCAAAGAGGATTCTTTCTCTCTTACCATTCACCCAAACTATTTACTATAACTCAAAAGTCCTTCATTTACTACAAACTTTGAATCACCGACACATGATGAAATTCACATTTTCATAGCCCAATCCCCTAGTAGTTTAGCTACACGTGGTTATTGTAATAAAAAACAAAAATAGCTACTACTACGGAAAGAGCTAAGAACAACATCATCATAAATACACTAGTCATGATAAGTGAGGATAAAATGAGTGATATTTATACTAAATAAAAGCAATTAAAAAGGGAAGCAACAATAATGAAGGGAATTCTAAACTTGCATTAATTAAAGAGAGAAATTTCAAAGAAAAAAGTGTCTGAAAATGTGAAGAAGAAGAGTAAATGCTACAATTTTGCTAAATATGGAAGCTTCTACAACTCCTAAAGAATCCTTATCCTATTCTACTCTAAATGAATATTCTAGCACCTTCTACTATATGTTTTAGGTGCACACAATAGGTTAATTTAAAATTTTTATAGCCTTTCTAATGTGGCGAATATTCCCTTTGTCTGAAAAGTGCTCCGAAACATGGTGCTGATTTTCTTTTCTTTAATTTTGTCATTGCGGGGCCACACTTGATATGACTAGGATTTCGACTAGTCGGCACCCTAGTGTGAAATTTTACTTCTTTGAGTTCATAACCGTGTGTCAACCACCTGATATCTTTAATGACTTCGGCACCGCAGTATGAGTGTTCATGCCTTGTAATTTGACACGCGATGTCAATGCCCCAGCAACCTTGGACTTTGGTCTTCAACTTCTTCTAATTACAACTTGGTCGTAGAATTCTTCGGTTCTTCAAGTTGCTTCCCTAGTAGCATATATACTAGTTATTCCTACAAATGAGCACCAAAACACAGTAAGTACTATTTATTAACTAATTTAACATAATTATTTACCAAAAAGCCTAATATTACTATAGTACTACTAATATAACTACTAAACATAAAGTCAAACAAAACACATAATTTGGGACTAACACAAACAAAATACTATAGTTTTTAAGGGTCAAATAATTCTCATTACTAGAGTTATCTAACCATAAAACAACATTAAATGTCTCCTAAGGCCCATTAAGCATCATTGGAAAAAATTAAATTATAACAATTATGTAAAGATGCAATGATTCGGTTAGAAGCCTATTTTAGGCTCAACGTCAAAATTTTAGATTAAATATAATTTAATTAATTAAATAATTATCTCTGGTCCATTAACATTCTAAATACACCCTTTTAAACAAGCAATTTGAAAATCATAGAAAAATGATTTTTCATTGAAATCGAGAAAACGGTTAAAAGTCAAAACACGTAAAATTCAGGCTACCAAGCAAGTCCATTGGGGCTCATTCCAGGAACTATACAAACCCTAGAAGGTGTTTTACTTCTTGCCAAAGAAGCCCCAATGATGAGAAGGTCACATCTACAACCTGTAGTTAAAATCTAGTCCACCGATTTCTTTCTCCTTTATGGTTTCCCTTTTCATTTATTTATTTTCTGTTTGAAAAATTTGAAGCCATCAGCTTGTCTTCACACATTCCTTGGCCAAAACCCCAGGGTTGGCTGTACAACTAGGTTGGCCAAAAGCTAGGGTTTCAATCAAACCCTACATTGGACGAAAATCCTTGGTGCGTGTTTTTCCTGGTTAATCACAATATCTCAATCACATCAAGAAAATGATGAATAGATTATATGGATCTAAAACAAAAATTTAATCGAACTAAGAATGGATGAAAGCAATCTAAAAATTAGTTTCATAGTCATTGCTCTGATATTAGTTGAAGGATGAGGTTACTACAGTAAATAGATATTTAAAAATTTAAATGTAGTAGAAAGAGGAAATCATGTAAATAATTTAAAACCCATCCATGAATTGACCTACAAAACTTAATTGTTAGGATGTGATCCCAAGGATCAAGAAGAGATCTTTACCTTGAAAATCAAATTTTTGTAGTAAACTGAAGAAGTCCAGTGCTGAAGAAGAAGAATGCCAAATGTAGGACGTCTCTAGCAGTTCACCTAAGCAGACATGATACCAAATTTTAGCTGTTGGGTATGTGTTCATTCCATATTTAGTTAAGATCCCAAGAAAATAAATTAGCAAGTGAAACAATTTGCCTGTTGGCCAAAAACCCTAATTTTAGAAGCATTAGGAAAGGAAAGATAGGGAAAGAGACAATTTGAAGGGAAAGAGGGGAGAACGAATTTATCCCTTCTTTTTACATAAAAGGCAGCTAATATTCATAATTGGGGAGCTTATGTGAGTATTTATAGACCACTTAAAGTTAATTAGAGTTTGGTGGAACTCAGTTTAATATGGTTGAACTGAAAACACGAATTTTTCTAATAGTTCCTAAGTTAACTCAGTGTCTTTAGGTTATTAATAACTAACCATGGATTTTCTAAAATTATATTAGACCAGTTGTGTTAGTGTAATTTAGATTATATAAGAGACAGTTAACTTATTGGCTCACCAAGTTGAATATGACAACTTGACACAAGTTCAATAATTTGTATATAAAATATTTTTGTATGCATTATTAAAATTTAAATTATATTAAATCAACCCCAATATTGTCTCTTCTCTAAAATTTTCCTAAGTCCCCTTTAGGGCTTAATTAGTGCATTCCATGCATCACCACACGATACGATATACAATGTGCAACTATTGCATAGCTAGTTTGAATTAATTATCATGGTCTTGTGTGCATGACCAACTAGGTTCATGATCCTAATGACATTGGGATAATTATCAAATAAATTGATAATGACCAAATAAGTCAAAGTTTTTCTCCATTATCTCATAACCGACGTCAAAATGCTAAAAGCTTCTTTCGGTGTATATTAAAAGTTAACTCCCAAATTGCCCCAAAAGTCCACAAGTGACGTCTTGTAACATATCATGGCAATCAATAGGATATAAATGAGAGGAATTCATCATAAACTTATATATGAAGATTACCATTTGGTAAAATCCATCCATTTTGGTATCTAATCTAGATGATAGCCATGGTATTCTTGTCAAGCCAATCTGTGATCTCTTATATGACTTGTCTGTATCTTAGCACATATAGTTAATCAGGAAGCTCTTTCATTTATACGTCAACAACCTTGGTGAATGATTTCCTTACTACTATTCACCATTATCATATTATTGACACACTCTTTATTTTTCACTTAAGAGTAATGGATTGTTATGTGATATGTAACCTCTCCATGTTTGAACTATATGATGCCAATTAGTGCTTTATTATACCCTACAAAAAATACAATACTATAGACCATGAACACCATACATTCAAGCATGAGGTGTTCATAACACTATAAGTCAACGGACCAATCCATAGAAATGTCTCATAACATTGTTAGATTATTGACAAGTGAAAACCTCATGTGATCTAATATGAGTTATGGTCTTGTTGAATGCATTGTTTTAGTAGTCGTATATCGTATCAATCCTCACAACTCATGTGAAATGATATGAGACTTGATCATCCTCACTTGTGAACAACTCATATCACATTGAGAAATATTCATGATACTAGCTTCTAAGGATAGTCGTGCCCAATTTAGTACCTTTCACTAGGAACTATAAATATTAGTGAATGTTTTAATTAAAGATTTATTGTCTCATGTTCACAACTCTTGTGAATAAAACTTGAAAATCACCTGATAGACTCATTCAAATAAGTCTATTATGAGAGATATATGAATGAAACATAAACTTGCCATTGATTAAAATGCGAGATAAATTTAAATATAAAATGTTCTACTACATTCATGATAACCCGATTAGGTTTAGAGCACTATCCTAACAGGAATGAAATAGATGAGTTGGCTAATTACTACATTTTGGAGCCTCACTGACTAATGTATTGCAAAAGTAATATGAAAGCCAGGCAAAACATATGGACATGATGATTAACTAGCTTTAAAAAAAAATTTGGTGATCAAAGATGATGTCCTTTATTCTAGAACTTTATTTGCTTGGGGTTGAAATGGAAAAAATACCAATTTGCCCCTTATCTTTGGGCTATCTACCAATCTGGTCCTTTATCTATCACAACATCATTAAATAAAATTGACCAATCTAAGGCGTATAATAAAAATCAAGAAAAAATTAATGGACCAAGCCGCATGATAATCACGTGGTTGTTGACCTGCTATTAAAGCTTCTAATGTGTCATGTCATGGCTAATCGTTTCATGTCATAATCATGTTTGGGTCGAGAAATCCCAACCCTAACTCTATCCAATTAATAATCTATTCGCGTTGTGTCGAACCCATTTATTATCGTGTTCTATCATGTTTAATCACCTAACCCATTTAGATTTTACTGGCCATTTTATAAATTTACATCAATTGTAGAGTTAGTACAATAAATAATAAAAATAAATCTTTATTGATTCTTTTCTCATTCATTTTAACTTATAAAGTGATAATTGATGTGTTAGCATGTGATATTCATATGCTGGTTTCAAATATAACTTCTTTGCGTGGTGGCTAACTAAATTATTCTTTAATGAAAGAGTCAAATATGGGTCTTCAAGTAGTTCTGATTCTTATAGGTATTCTTATTAATAGACTATTACTCTACAAGTGCAATAGTTAAAAAGACATTTGCTTGTCTACTCGCATGGAATACTCGGTTGACCAACTTATTTACTGCTTCCTTATGCCTAACTAGTGTGATACTAATACTTTCTTGTATTCAAAATAAGGTAGGGAATGAACACATCATACATAACACCAAAATATTACCATCGATACGCTTGAGGATTAAGTTCATGTTTGAATCACAACAATGAGCAAACTATATCGCAATACAAAACAAAAATTTTATAATCAATAAGTTTTTCGGGTTACCTGGGTAACTCACGACCCAACTCGAATCGACCCATCTATTTGTATGTCGTAAATAAGTTTACCTATTTACAACCCAAACCCAATAAGACCAAACCCTAACCGCTAACTTCGTATCATGTTCATGTCAAGTTGTCATGTCGTGATAGAATTTGCCACCCCTACTTGTAGTAGATGTATTGTCAAGGACTCCATTATTAATTTCTCTACAATTTTTGTCACAAGTCTTAAATTAGTTAAATTTTTAAGGATGAGGGACCAAAATGGTCTTTTTGTTAGAGAAAGGACCAAATTAGTCGATACTTTAAAGATAAGGGACAAATTGGTCTTTTTCCCGGGCTAAATAGACTTGACCACAAAATCTGAAGTAGTTTGTGTTAGATTTTAACATAAACAAAATGCAAGTAACTCTACCAGAACAGCTTAATATGTCTGCTGTTGGTCCCAAAGAAACCTAAGAGGGGGGGTGAATTAGGTTTCTTAACAAAAATATACTTTCAGAAATATTGAGATTTTCCAAATAAAAATTGATATAATAAAATCAATGGAACAGTGAAGTAAAGAGAGCAAATTAAACAACCAATACTTCCAAGCTAGCAAGCCTGAAGTATTAAATCACTAGAATGCTTCACACACTTGGTGAGCCAATAATCTTTACAAAGTTGGAAACTTCTTGCTCTCACTAAAACTCTTTTAGTTGAGCCAAGAATCTTACTTACAACCACACTTTCGTACAAGATTATCACTCCACTCAAAGTTGAATTGCACTCACAACTGCACACTAATACAACAAAGCACTATAGCCAATTTGTACTAAAATTGCTCTTTTCTAAGGCTTGTATTCAATGTATTAGATGATCTTTAGTTAATGTCAAAGCAGTTATTTATAAGAGCAATAAATGGTGGTTGCAACTACTTCCTAACGGCTAAATAATAAATGCGCAAAAAGTAGCCGTTGGGGTTTCGAACGTCCGAGACATATAGGATGCGTCCGACACAGCGTCCGATCTTCATAGCAATTATTGAAGAGCTTCGTTCTGACGTCCGTGCATGCGTACGTTCCTTCGTCCGATAGAGGCTTCGGACGGTCATGTTCGTCTATAAAGAGAAGCAGTAGGATCCTATTTCTTTCTGCCTGTTCGTTCGGAAGGTGCAATGCGTCCGAGAAATTTTGACCCAGTTCAGACAGTTCAGTGCGTCCGAAAGCCCTGTCTCTAGCAAAACAAATAACAGACCTGCAAAAACTTGTTTACAGAGTTAAGTGTTTATGTCATCATCAAAATATGGTTTGGAAAACATCAATCTCCCCCTTTTTGATGATGACAAACCTTCATGGAGTAATTGTGTAAAAACAATTGGATATGACTAATCATTTTGCAATATAGATGACTACTCCCTCTTTTGATATCATCAAACAAAGCTCCCCTTGAGAACATGCAAGTATTTAAAGAAATTCATAAACAAAAAGCTTCATATGATCAACTTAAAAATTTAACAGTACTTAATTCAAGGAAATACATAGAAGGGTAAATTATCTACGGGAAGTCCTAAAAAATAGAGAAATGCTAAAAACTAAACACAGATGTCAAAAGAACTAATGCAAGTCATTTTTCTTCTTGGAGCGCTTTTCAGTCTTTTGACGTTTTGATGGAACATCTTCATCAGTGGCTTCACTGTCTTCCTCTTCTCCGGTGCGGCGTTGCATGATGAAATCAAACGTGTCGTCAACATCCTCATCATCGTCTTTATCGTCATTTGCAGCTCCTTGAGTATTGACAACTTCTTCATCGTCCTCACAAACATTTCCATCTTCATTTTCATCACTGTAGGAAGATGAGTCGAGTGGATATTGTGACTGAAGATTGACAAATTGAACCTGAGCCGAAGCAGACATGCCAAGGCTAAGTGCCTCTTGCATCTGACGAGTTTCAAGTCGCTTTAACTTTCGATTAGTGCGACGTTGAAAGGAACTGACTTGAGTGCTCAAGGAGGTGAGAAGGCCACAGATATGAGAAAGTGATGGTTCAGAGGTAGAGATCATCTTCCATTTCAAGGTGGATGAGGATCATGGAATGGTGGAGGTGGTTGAGGAGGAAGAGAATGGGGAATAGCGAAATTAGATGTGGAGGCATGGGATTGTGATTGTGCAATATCAAAGGCTGCCTTAGTTAACCATTGATCGTTGAAAAATCAGAGGGCTTTTCTTTCATATAAGATTTGTAAAAATAAGGAGAAAATTGTTTGTTCCGCTGAAAGGAACCTCGAGGAAATCAAAATTTTTGGTGAGGAATTTTCCAAAGGGAAAGTTTCTTCGGGTATCAGTAAGAAAGAGTTCCCATAGGGAACAAAAGAGTATACCCAACATCAAGAGGAATGCCCTTAAAAACACAAAAAAACAAGTACAGCTGCATTTTACCGGGCTCAGTACGATACCCGTCAGTTGGCAATAACAAATTTGTGACAAGAGTGTATAGAATATTTAGTTCAGGAGTGAGCAATGTGGTTTTGGCTTCCGATGCCTGTTTAAAATTGATGTTAAAAATGGCCCTAACCTCATCGATGAGATGATCAAATCGAGTATCAACAGCGGGCCATTTATCTAAAGAAAATAAATAGGAGAAATCATTTGGGTTTGAGACTTCACATTCAAAAATAGTGTTAATGATGTTGGATGAAATCTCAAGATTGGTGCTGTTAACACGAGAAATTAAAGTGCGAACAGTGGGGCCTTTCCGAAGATTGGAGGTTAATTGAAGCACCATGTCATGATATACAGGTAAATCAATATGCACTAGGTGACCCCAATTTTATTTTTCAAAACAGGATTTGACAATGGGAAGATTATACTCATCAAACAGACTTTGAGATGCAGGACGTTGAACGATTATTGATTTACTTAAAATGGATGTCTACCGTTCAGATGCCTTGGCATCGATGAATTTTGGCAAGATTGGATTTGTGGAGACTTGGGGATTAGCAGATGATTCTCCTCGTACTGGAGCTTTCATGCTTTAGTTTTTCGTCCACGATTTGCTGTAGAAGAACCTCCACGAGATTTAACCATTGTGAAGATTGTAGAAGGAAAAGAAGAGGAAGAAAATTTTAATTTTTTTTTTTGAAAGATTGGTGAGAATTTGATGAAATGAGATGGTAGATGGGGGAAATTAGATATGATTTAGGTGAGAAAAAACTTTGGAGAGGATAATCTTCCAACCAATTTTGGAAAAGAGGGTAGGAATTTATAGGGGGTGTTGAAGGAACAATTTTCGCCAGAGGGTTTTCGGGGGAGATGGTGAGTACAAAATGGGGAAGATGGATGGTTTTAATTGAACAGGGAGACCGTTCGGACGGCCGAACGTTTGATGTACGTTTGATGAAGCGTCCTAAAGCAGAAGAACGGACGGCCGAAGGAAGAGCCAGTGAGTCCGACGTTCTTTTGGACGATGGTACGCGTCCGGAAGAATTCTAGAGAGTTTAGTGAATAAAATGAATATCGTTCGGACGATTATTAGCATCCGAGGAAGAAAGGAAGTTTTTGGACGATATAGAGTGTCCGAAAGATAGAGTCGTTCGGACGAACGAGTGCGTTCCGAACTAGAAACCTATGCCAAATTGATCTGTAAAATTCCCAACCATTTTCTGAGAGATTCAAAGCGATCTAGAGCTCAGGGTTTTGTAAAAATATCAGCTAGTTGATCTGAAGTAGGCACAAAATCAACACAAATTTCCTTTTTACAAACAAGATCTCTAATGAAATGATGCTTAACATCAATGTGTTTGGTTCTAGAGTGCATAACAGGATTTTTTGTGAGATTAATTGCACTAGTGTTGTCACACTTTATAGGCACACAATCAAAAATGACACCAAAATCTTTCAGAGTATGTTTCATCCAAAGAAGTTGAGCACAACAATTTCCAGCAGCAATGTATTCGGCTTCAACCGTAGAAAGAGAAATAGAATTTTGTTTTTTGCTAAGCCAAGACACAAGACAATTTCCCAGAAAATGACACATACCACTGGTACTTTTTCTATCAATTTTACACCCAGCAAAGTCAGCATCAGAATAACTAATTAAATCAAATGTAGAGGACTTTGGATACCACATATCAAAATTCATTGTACCCCTTAGATATCTAAAAATTCTTTTAACAGCTATCAAATGCGATTCTTTAGGGCAAGATTGAAATCTAGCACATAAACAAACAGCAAACATGATATCTGGTCTACTGGCTATTAAGTAAAGTAGACTTCCCATCATTCCTCTATAGTGTTTTTCATCAACACTATTACCTTCTTCGTCTTTATCAAGTTTGGTTGAAGTGCACATTGGCGTACCAACTTGTTTGAAATCTTCCATTCCAAATCATTTGAGTAGCTCCTTCGTGTACTTGATTTGCGTAATAAACGTTCCTTCCTTAGTTTGATGAACTTGTAGTCCGAGGAAAAATTGCAGCTTGCCCATCATACTCATCTCAAACTCTTTTTGCATTAAATGTGAAAAGTCCTTGGACAAATTTTCATTAGTTGCTCCAAAATAATATCATCAACATAAATTTGAACAATTAACAAACCATTTAAATCTATTTTGGTTGTCAACTACACCTCTTTTGATTCCATTTTCTATCAAGAAACCACTTAATCTTTCATACCAAGCACTTGGAGCTTGTTTCAAACCATATAAAGCTTTGGAGAGTTTGAAAACATAATTTGGAAGATTTAGATTTTCAAAGCCCGGAGGTTGTTCAACGAAAACTTCTTCATCAATAAAATCATTTAAAAATGCACTTTTGACATCCATTTGAAATAATTTAAAATTATTGAAACATGCAAATGCGAGAAACATGCGAATGGATTCTAATCTAGCCACGGGAGCAAAGGTTTCATCAAAGTCAATACCTTCTTGTTGAGCATAACCTTTTGCAACAAGTCTAGTTTTGTTCCTTATGATTTCACCTTTGTCATTTAATTTGTTTCTAAAGACCCATTTAGTTCCAATAACGGGATGAGAAGATGGTCATTCAACCAAGGTCCATACATTATTTTTCTCAAATTGACTAAGTTCATCTTGCATGGCATTAACCCAAAATTCATCAGAACCTCAAAGCAACATCTACATGTTTAGGTTGAATGTGAGAAAGTAATGCACAATTACTACTCAAAGGTTTATGAGAGCGAGTAGTTACCCCATCGGATAGATCACCTATGATTAAATCTTGAGGGTGACTAGAGACGAATCTCCAAGCTCTCGGAAGATCATTTGGAGTATCCTCATTCTTTTCATCATCTATTTGATGGTTGTTGACATCATTGCTTGATGTGATCTCTTGATGATCTTCATGAATAATGAACTTTTCAAGCTCCTTTAGAATATCTACATCTTCATCTTCACATAAATTCTTTGAAATAACATCATTAGTTTCATCAAATGTAACTTGCACACCTTCTTCAATCAAGAGTGTTCTTCTATTGTAAACTCGGTATGCTTTCTTGTCACTAGAATATCCTAGAAAAATTCCTTCATCCGATTTTTTGTCAAATTTTCCAGGGTTTTCTTTGATTTTTAAAATAAAACATTTGCAACGAAAAACTTTAAAATAGATCTCACAACTGGTTTTTTACAAAAGAGGAGTTCATAAGGTGTTTTGTTTAAAAAGGATCTCAATAAAACTCGGTTCATGACATAACAAGTCGCGTTAACCGCTTCAGCCCAAAAGTATTGAGGTAAGTCGCATTCACTAATCATAGTTCTAGCGGTTTCTTGAAGAGTCCTATTTGTTTCCACAACACCATTTTGTTGAGGAACTCTAACAACCAAAAATTCATGATAAATATCTGTTGTTATCACAAAAGTCGGGAAAACCTCCAAATTTAAATTCTACACCATTGTCACTTCTTAAACGAATGATTTTTAAATTTAATAAATTTTAAATTTTGGAAAACAGTTTTACAAATTTTTCAAACGCCTCATTTTTGTGAACAAGAAATAATACCCAAGTATACCTAGAATAGTCATCTACAATAACAAAAGCATATTTGAAACCACCAAGACTAGCATATTGAGTAGGTCCAAATAAGTCTAAAGGCAACAATTCTAAAGGTTTACTGTGAGTAGACACAAAATTCTTTGGATGTAAAAGAAACTTTGACTTGTTTACCAAATTGGCATGCATCACAAATTTTATTTTTCAAAAATTTTAGTTTTAACACACCTCTTACCAAATCTTTCTTAGCAAGTTTTTCAGTCAAATCCATATTAAAATGACAGAGTCTTCTATTCCAAAGCCAAGGATCATCTATGGAAGCGGTAAGACATTTTACATTGCTATTGCTAATTTTATCAAGATGAATCACATAAACATCATTGTGCCTAGTGCCCTTGCATAAAACAACATGATTTTTATCAAGGATAAGACATTCATGCTTGGTCTTAAATACATATAAATTTTTGTTACAAAGTTGACTAACACTTAATAACTTATAGTTCAAATTATCAACCAGAAGCAAATTCTTAATCAAAGTTTCACCATTTTTACCTATATCACCAATGCCGATTGATTTTACTTTATTGTTATCTCGAAAAGTGACTTTTTCACTGTTTTTGGATGTGAGCAATTCGTGAAGAGAGAAGCATCACCCGTCATGTGCCTTGAACATCCACTATCTATGAACCACTTAGCAATGTTGGTGATGTTAAGTACCTCATCATCTCCAATAGCCATAAAGGCCATTTGAGCCGACTCCATTTCTTCTTCAACTTCTCATTAGGAGTTGCAATCATCCCATGTGATTTGAAAGTTATTGAATCTAGGTTTTCTTACTTCCTTCTTTTTCTTGGAAGGACACTCATTTGCAAAGTGTCCGAGTTGGTCGCATTCAAAACATTTTTCATTTTGCTTCTTCATTTCAAGCCTTGTCTTTCCTTTGAAATTATTTGAATTTGTAGCTCCGCCTCTTCTCATTCTTCGTTTGTTGATGTAATGTTTAAGAAATCTTTTGGTGATGAGTGCAAGATCTCCTTCATAAAGATCTTCATCTTCTAGATTGATGGAGCTGTTTTCATCTTCTTCTTGAGAGGTCTTTAGAGCAATGCTCCTTCTTGGCCTTGCTTCTTCATCATCCACTACTTTAGCCTTTAACTTCAATTCATAAGATGTAAGAGAATTGATTAGCGATTCAATAGGCATTAAATTTAAATTCTTGGCTTTCCTCTATTGCAATAGTTTTGGCATCCCATTCTTTGGATAGAGCATTTAGGATTTTTCTAATTTTTTCACCCAAAGAATACTCCTTACCCAAGGCTTCAAGATCCTTTATAATGTCATTGAACCTACAGTACATTTTGTCAATGTTCTCATGTGGTTCCATCTTGAAAGACTCATACTTGGCAACAAGTAAGGATTTCGTTTGCTTAGGAACATCGTCGTTCCCTTCATGGATTTTCTTCAATTTATCCCAGATTTCTTTAGCGGAAATGCATCCCTTCACGCGAGTTGATTCATTTGCATCCAAGGCATTATATAGAACATTCATGGCTTTTGCATTTAACGTTAAGTTTGCCATGTCTTGTGGAGTGAGCTCATCCCTTGTCTTTTCTCTTCTTCTATTTGTGTGATTCTATCATCAATGATAGAAGCCTGAAAAGGACCTTCATTGATAACATACCACAAATCAATGTCAATAGATTGCAGAAATATTTTCATTCTATCTCTCCAACTAATAAAATTTGCCCCATTAAACATAGGGGGCCTAGTAACGGATTGACCCTCAATAAATAGAGCATTGTTGGTTGCCATAATACTTCTTTTCTCAAAAGCAGTTTAAGCAATAAAATGAGACCAAGCTCTGATACCAATTGTTGGTCCCAAAGCAACCTAAGAGGGGGGGTGAATTAGGTTTCTTAACAAAAATATACTTTCAAAAATATTGAGATTTTCCAAATAAAAACTGATATAATAAAATCAATGGAACAGTGAAGTAAAGAGAGAAAATTAAACAACCAATACTTCCAAGCTAGCAAGCTTGAAGTATTAAATCACTAGAATGCTTCACACACTTGGTGAGCCAATAATCTTTACAAAGTTGGAAACTTCTTGCTCTCACTAAAACTCTTTAAGTTGAGCAACGCAAGAATCTTACTTACAACCACACTTTCGTACAAGATTATCACTCCACTCAAAGTTGAATTGCACTCACAACTGCACACTAATACAACAAAGCACTATAGCCAATTTGTACTAAAATTGCTCTTTTCTAAGGCTTGTATTCAATGTATTAGATGATCTTTACTTAATGTCAAAGCAGTTATTTATAAGAGCAATAAATGGTGGTTGCAACTACTTCCTAACGGCTAAATAATAAATGCACAAAAAGTAGCCGTTGGGGTTTCGAACGTCCGAGACATTTAGGATGCGTCTGACACAGCGTCCGATCTTCATGCAGTTGTTGAAGAGCTTCGTTCGGGCGTCCTTTCCTTCATCCGCTAGAGGCTTCGGAAGGTCATGTTCATCCGTAAAGAGAAGCAGTAGGATCCTATTTCTTTCTGCCTGTTCGTTCGAACGGTGCAATGCGTCAGATTAGTTTTGACACAGTTCGGACGGTTCAATGCGTCCGTAAGCCCTGTCTCTAGCATAAGAAACAAATAATAGACCTGCAAAAACTTGTTTATAGAGTTAAGTGTTTATGTCATCATCAAAATAAGGTTTGGAAAACATCAGTTGCAATCAGTTGAGGTCCTTATAAAATAGGATAAGCCATCTATCTTATTGATAGAAAATGGAGAATCTTCAGTATTCAAGTCAAAAGTTAAGAATTTCAAGAAGAAGAATAAGTTCATAGAGAAGACACAAGAAGGAAAAATAACTAAGGGCAATGAATAGAAAAGGCCAGAGAAAATTGTTTCCACTGCAACAAGCCTGGTCATTAGAAGTGGAACTGTCGCATTTATTTGACTACTTTGAAAATAATAAACCTTCTAAAGATATGCCTTCTTTGATTATCATTGAAACTAATTTAATAAATGGTCTATTCAATAGTTAATGTGTGGATTCTGACACAAACTCACACATGTGCAATACATTTTAGGGGTTCAAGGAGACTCGAAGACAATGTGATGTGCAGGTAGTCTTAAAAATGGGGACAAATGCAACTGTTGTATAAGCCGCCATTGGAACTTTCTATATAGAGTAGTTTAGTTTTAGAAGACTGTTTGTTTATTCCAATAGTTCGTAGAAATCTAATTTCATCTTCTAAACTTACTATTTTTAGATATTTATTGTATTTTTCTTCCAAGATTGTTATCAAATTAAATAATAAATTTTTAGTTTTTGGTTTTCTTAAACGCGGTCTTTGACCCATGTTGGACAAGCTAAATTACCTTATCTGCAAGTGCATGATTATCAGTGTACGGTGAATAAGGGTTGAACCCATGAGGATTGGTAACATGTACTGAGAATCTAACCTAATTTCTATTTAGACAACTTGTTTGCAAAGAGTTTAGATTTTTAAAATTAAATTACTAGAGAAATAAATAACTAAAATTTAATGAACGAGTAAATGAAATTGAAGGTGGACGTAGATGATAAAAGTGGGTCGAGTGCTAAGCTAGCAACTATATTGGATTTAATCAAATCTTGGGTTATTGGTCGTCATTCAAATTCAGTTATATTTAATGGAGATAGAATTACCATATTTCAACCCAACTCCGATTGACTTCAATTAATTGAATCCTATCAAATGTAATTAACTATGGTTCAAGATCTTTTCTTGCCTAACTAACCAATTCGAGTCTTTATCTGTATGAAATTCAAGTTTTTGGCTAGGAATACTTGATGAATCAACTAATCAATTCTGTTACCTAGGTCTAGAATAATTAGCCTAATAATTCAACTCTAGCCTATGATAGAGGTTCAAAAACCTTATCCCCTCGGCCAACCTAACCAAGACTATGGTTAGCTACTCCTTAGATTTGTCTATTTATGTTAATTATTTGCCAATTTATATAATTTTTCTATCATACCTTAATTTTAAATTAACCTGTGAACAATCGCATCACCCATACTCGATCCCTAATCTAGCAATTCATGATCTACGGAAAAGAAAACAAATTAACTAAATTGCTAATAGACATTGTAAATTGATAAATAGATGAATTAAAAGTGAAATTTTAATAAATAAGTAAAAGACAAGTTACTGGAATTGAAATTGTTGCAAAACAACTTGAATTGAATTATTTGAATGATCCCAAAGTTGAAAATTAAACTAAGGAATTGAAGAACAATTAAACCCTAAAGTACAAGAAAAGTAGTTCTAAAACCCTAGCCAAAAGACTGAAAAGAAATTCTGAGAATCGCTCTCTTTAATTGTTACTTAAGCCCCCTATTTATACAAATAGCATAACAAGCCTAAGCCCAGAATGGACCATCCGCAGACTGCGTGTTGTTCTGCCTTACTTTCTTGCAGTCTACGGCTCACACACAGACTGCGAGTGATGCACTTGATTTAACCATAATCTGCGACTAGGCTTCTGTTTTTGCCATACTCCATGGCTATTTAACTGTAGTCTAGCTACAGCTTGCGGCTGATCTTCATCAGCACTCCTCAACTTCTTTGCTCATCCAATTAAGCTCCATGTTTCTTTGTCAATAATCCAATAAAATTAGATAGTCATTTCATATGTACAAAACACAAAACGAAATGAGTAGACAAATCTAACAATAAAACACACATTTAACTACAAAGACGACATAAAACAACAAAATCAGCTATGAACATCCTAAATGACTTTAGTCCCCTAAAACACGACAAATGGGACTAAACATACCTAAACACATAACAAAATAAAGGTATAAAAATAAATAAAAATATAGAGTTATCAACTTCGCCCAACTTAGCATTTTGCTAGTTTCGAGCTAAATTAACAATACACAATCCACACAAAAAAAAAGAAAAAGGAATGGCAATACTAAAATCGGATTAATCTTTTTTGTAAGTTATTTCTTTATTTTATTTTCTACTGGTTATTGTGTTATTTAAATTGGTACTTGTAATAGCTTCTTTGTGCCTATAGTTTATGCAAAGATCTGGTCGAACTTGAGTCGAGTTTGATCCAGAAATAGATAAAACCTTTAGGCAATGAAAAAGGCAATCTTTATAGCAGTAAGTAGATATGTGCCAAGGAAAGGGATCTACTTCAACCTATGGGACAACAAGAAGTATCACCGATTAACCATGAGCGGGTAGAGAATGATGGGGAATATGAGAATAATGGTCAGAACATGCCTCCACCTCACAACAGACCATTGGGAGACTATACCTAACTTACTTTTGGAGGATCATTGTTCAATATTGTATCTCTTCCCATCAAGGCAAAATATTTGAAATTAAGCTAGGACTGATATCCATGCTTCAGCAGCATGTAATGGTTTTAGGTTTATATAGTGAAGATCCAAACTGTCATTTAATCAACTTTGAAGAAGTTTGAAATACTTTCAAACAAAATGGTGTGTCACAGGATGCCTTCAAATTAAGACTATTTCCTTTTGCTTTCCGAAATAAGGCAAAGTTATGGCTGCAAGGGTATAAACAGGGAACTTTCACAACATGGGACAAATTGGCATAAGTTTTTGCATCAAAATACTTTTCCCAATCTAAAACGTTTTAGCTATGGAATGGCATAGTCTTACTTTTTTCACTTAACATCTTGGAGAAAACCTTAGTGAAGCTTGGAAAAGGTATAATAATCTACTTACTAAGTGTCGACATAATAGGTTACCCTTATGGATGCAAATGGAGATATTCTACAATGGGGTGCTTCAAGAAACCATGAGTCGGTAGACGCTTCAGGAAATGGATCTCTAATGTTGAACAAGACACTTGAGGAAGCTCAAGAGCTATTGGATAAAATGTCCAATAATTTTTTCAATTCTTCAGCATCCGAATGCCGTGAGTAAACAAGGGAAATGCATGTGCTAAATGATTGGGATGCCATGATGGCTAGGAAAGACGCCACAACTAAGCAAGTTCAGTTGTTGACCAAGCAATGAGAGGAGCTGAAAGTCAGTGCAGTGTCCACAATGTAGCCACTCATATAAGATTTAAGCTTAGGTGACCATTCTAATGGCCAATGCAATGCACTAACGGTGTCTAATTCTTCTTTTACATGTTATGAATAATAGAATTTCATCAGCAAAATCAAGGTGGTTAAAATTATAACTAATACAGAAATAAAAACAATGCCTTCAGTAATACATGTAATCCAGGATGGAGAAATTACTCGAATTTAACACGGGGAAATCAACAATATCATAACTTGAATTCTCGACCTCCATTTCAGTAGTTTCAACCTCAACTAAATCAAGTGCAACACTTCCATCCTAGCAAGAGAAAGAATGTCAGTTAGAAAGGCTCTTACATAGTTTATCTAGTTGAGTGCTGAAAGAATGAAGAGTCAAGATGCTGCAATAAAGAATCTATTGACTCAAATGGGGTAGCTGACAAGGAGTATAGCAGATCGATCATTTGGTACATTGCCGAGTGATACTATTGTCAATCCTAGGGAGCAAGCAAAAGCAATAACTTTGAGAAGTTGTAAAGCTATGGGAGTTGAAGAGAAAAGAGTAAACCTTAAGGTGAGCAACAAGAGGAAAAGGAAGTTAACAATGAAGATGCTAAAGTAAAGGACAACGAGTGAAGTCACAAAAGTACAAAATTCCTTCCCAGAGGGAACTAGAAGTTTAAACTCCTATAATTTTCAAAAAAAATAATATTAGTAATTGATAATATCTAATATATTATGATTTTTTTTTTTAGATTTGAAATACTAGCCATTTTTTTATAAAAAAAAATTTGTCATCTATTATGTTCAAATGAGAAGACTTAATTCTTATCAATTTGGGTTTTTCTATTCATCTTGTGTTATTTTATTTTGGACTAACTTTCTATCTAAAAATATTTTTATGTTTTAAGCAAAAATCTTTTGCTAATTTTCGCAATTAATTTTAGGCAAAATTTTCAGCCAACTTAAGTAACCTAAAAATATCAAGATTTGAGGAAAAATTAGCTAACTTATAGGAGTTAAAGTTTGGAAACTTTTGGGATTTAAAATATGTATAAATAGGGGACTTTTTAGGGTTAAACATTATTTTCTTGGACGATATTTTGGTAGCTTTGGAGAAAGAGTTTGCGTGTGCATTAGGAGCCACCTTTTCATCATATATAAAATACGGTATGACTTTATAACCTAAGTTTTTCGATAACACTGTTTCATTATTTATGTCATTTGTATATAGAATATCATTCCTAAGATTATGTTTTTTGTTAATTATTATTATCGATTGATTGATTTTGATAAATTTAGTTGTATTTTTTAGAAGTTAGGATTATTTTAAAGTATGAGAATTTATTAATTTATTTCTTTTTTTTTGGAAATTATTTCTGTGTAGTTAAAATTAAATTAGAAATTTTTGGAAAAAAAATATTGCTGGTTGTTCCTGCTACTTAGGAAAAATAAAAAGGAGGTTCAGACTAGTGCTAGTTTAGGTTAATTGCATGTCAGGTCCCCTGAGTTTTGTTAATGGAAGTTTAGTTTAAAACTTATCTACTCTTAGGATGAGAAATTTGAGAGACATTCAAGGACAATTTTCGAAATAATTTAGCAAATGCTTTTGCAGTACCAGTACGAGTAAGATAATTTGAATGTTATATGTTTAGATATATTTTGAAAAGTTATTTTTATTATAATATGAATTCTTTTGGAGCTTAGATAATTTTATCTACAACATGATAGTCTATTTATGAACATAGTCTATTTATGAACGGATTTATTTTGAAATTGAACTCTACTAATATTTGATAATTTTGTTTAGAAAAATAGTCGGTTATTGCCTACAATTTTTCTGCTACTTCGAGGTAAGTGGTTACTACCCGTTTGTATTTTCAAAAAATGTTTATCTAAAATATTAGTTTTGGCAACAAGTTATGTTAATTATTAAACTTGAACTTTATTATGGATACTTGAATTGTTTTAAATTATGAATTTATATAAGTGGCATTATTTTAAACTTTGTATGATTATTTCGCATGTGTTTGTGTATGGAATATTTTCTCAGTAATTAATAATGGACTAAGGCTCTTAAAATAATCATAAATGGTCGGTAGGGACTATAGTTTAGACTTTCTGTCCGAGTTACCTAAGATCTGGTATTTAGTTTGGGTGACCTAAGACTCAATATTCCATTTCTAAGTCAAGGTAAGTTTTGGCCGGACCCTTTGATAACCTTTTCTGGTCGTGTCTCTTACCACTAGGCTGAGCTCAATAAGCCGATGATAACGTGTTCGTTTTATGAGCCTATAATGAACCATGATATGAACTTTGAACTCGAATTATGAATCTAACTCTGACTATCTGATTCTAAATTTCAGAACTCTAATTATGAATTTCAGTTTTGCTATTTTTGTTCCAACTTTTCGTTGGAACTTTGATTCTGAATTATGATTCCAATTTCAATTTTAAGTGAACATCTAATCTATGTGAAAGTTATTTTGTAAATCTTTGATATAATGCCACTTGCTCTAAATATATAAAAGTATGATTTTCGAAAATACTTTTGAAAAATAAAATTTTTCCATTATGGGAAATAATATTTTTTCTTCGATTTATGATATAATTTTTTTAAAAAATATTTATGTATGACTGTGTGATGATACTTTGTAAAATATATTTATGTAACTTGTCTGGTCCAACAAAAACGGTGTCAGCTACTTGCTAAGTGACTTGTCACTCACCCCATTATAATATTTTTATCAAAATTAGATATTGTATGAGGATGATCATGTGCATAAGGAATTGGTTCATGCCAATGGTTAGACTTCTGACTTCCAAAGAAAGTTAGTATTGTCAGCTGATCAAGAATTAGAGAAATATTAGAATATTTTGAATTTCGTTTGTGTTGCCTTGGGACCGTTGGATAGTTTAGTTTATAATTGTTTAGTCACATATTCAAGACATTAATTACTATGATATTTTTTAGTAATTTAATGAAATTATTTTGAATTTTGTTTCATTTTTGGTGCCTTATGCCTTTGAGGGGTAATTCTTAATGGTATGACAGCTATCATGTGTCAATGTTTGCGGGCGCAGAGTGTGGTAGGAAGTCCAAATTACCCATCAATCAGTTCAAATTCCATAAGTAGACTAAAAGGTGAAGATGATACAAAAAATATCGAAAGATTCCTTGTGATCTTCATGGAAGCACTGGAGAACATGCCCAAATTTGCCAAATTCATGAAACAAATGTTGACAAACAGGAGAAAACTAATGGGAGATAAAATTCCATGACTAATTGAAGAATGTAGTACTATCATTTAGAAAAGTTAGCTACAAGGCTTAAGGATCCTGGTTCATTTTCAATCCCATGTACTTTTGGAGGAGTTTAGTTTGAGAAGGCTTTGTGTGATCTAGGAGCATCTATCAACTTGATGCCTTCGTCTATTTTCTAGAAGATCAATAGTGAGGGAATGAAGCCCGTATCATGTATCTCTCTAATTGGTAGAACGAAGTGTGAATACCCCGAAAGAATTGTAGAAAATGTGTTAATGAAAGTGAGGAAGTGTTATCTACTTACAGACTTCATCATCCTAGGCATAGAAGAGGATAAAGAATTGCCCTTGATTCTTGGCAGAATGTCTAAGAGGAGAAGTTACAATTGATATTCGCTGATCACACAGTCAATTTCTCCATTTCTAACTCTTTTAAACTTCACTATTTATGATGGTTTAACGATGGTAGATATAGCTGATGATCTTGTTAATGATCTTTTCAGGAAAAATGCTTTGTAACTTCCATTAGAAAGAGCATTAACTAAATCAGAAAAGTTGGATGAGTAGGATGAGTCAACAAGAGCTTGGTCAGAGATGTTGAATGAGGATCTGACAAGTAAGGAAGACAACCATACTGAGACCAAAGGTAATATGGATCTCTGACCAATGAAACCCCTAAGGTAGAATTAAAACCACTTCCTAATAATATTAAGCAATCTTGACACTTTCCTTTGTGAAAATGATGTTTTTCAAGTCATAGTTGGTGCAAATCTATCTAAAGCACAATTGGATGCATTACCTTTTGTCTTGAGAAAGCATAAAGGTGCAATTGCATGGAGCATTCATGGAATAAAGGGGATAAGAACTACTATTTTCTTGCATAAAATTTTAATGATTGAGAATTATAGGGCTTGTAAACAACCTCAACTTCAACTGAACCCAACGTTGAAGGAGGTAGTAAGAAAAGAGGTAATGAAATTACTAGATGTTTGAGTAATTTATGCAATTTGTGATAGTGAATGGGTAATACCTACTCAAGTGGTACCTAAGAAGGAAGGAATGATTATAGTTGCAAATGAGAATAATGAATTAATCACTTCTAAGTTAGCCACTGGGTGGAGGGCATGCATTGATTATAGGAAACTTAACGAGGCTACCCGCAAGGACCACTTCCTACTCCCCTTCATTGATGAAATGTTAGAAAGACTAGTAGGTCATACCTTCTTACTGCTTTTTAGATGGTTACTCTGGTTATTTCCAAATTTCTATATCTTTAGAAAACCAAGAAATAACCACTTGTCCCTATGGCACTTTTGTTTATAGAAGGATGCCTTTCGGTTTGTGTAATGCACTTGGCACGTTTCAAAGATGCATGTTTGCAGCCATCCATGATATGACTGAAAAATTCATAGAAGTTTTCATGGATGATTTTCAAATTTATGATTCTTCATTCTATGATTGCTTGTATAACTTGTCTATTATTCTTGAACGATGTGAAGAGACAAATTTAGCTCTTAACTAGGAGAATGTCACTTCATTGATCAAGAAGGGATAGTTAGGCTATAAATTGAAGTTATTGAAAAATTGTCCCCACCCATGAATGTTAAAGGAATGAGGAATTTCTTAGAACATGTAGGGTTTTATCGGCAATTCATAAAGTACTTCTCTGCAATCTCTAAAGCCTTATGAGATTTATTGAAAAAAGAGGTGGCAGAAAAAATTTTGATGTAAAATTGTTTGCATTCATTTAATTTGTTATTTGCAGGCATTATTATCTACAACTCTTATTGTTGCACCTAATTGGTCATTACTATCTAAAATTATGTGTGATGCTAGTGATTTGCCGTAGATGATGTTCTTTGTCAGAGAAAAGATAAGGTCTTACATGTCATTAACTACACTAGTAAAACTCTTAATGACACATAATTTACTTAGATTACTATTGAAGAAGAGTTGCTAGTTGTGGTTGTCGTTTTTGGCAAATTTTAGTCCTATTTAATTGGGTCTAAAGTGATTGTTCATACTAGATCATGCAACTATGAAATATTTGTTTTCTAAAGAGGATGGAAAACCATGACTAATTTGATGGATTTGTTGCTAGAGGAGTTTGACTAGAAAGTTGTGGACATATAAAGGAGCGCAAAAACCTTGTAGTCGATCATCTATCTAGGTTGGAGTTAAATGAAGAAAATAGTGAGTCACTACACATCAACAAGTAGTTTCTAGAGGAGCCCATTTGATGGTGGTAAGAGCTAACCCTTGGTATGCTGATATCACAAACTATATAGCTGCCAATGTTGTTCCACTGTCAATGAATTTTAATCGAAGGAAGAAATTTTTTTTCGATGTTAAGTTCTACTACTAAGATGAACTGCACTTGTGCAAAAGGTATAGTGATCAAATTATTTGGTGATATGTGGATGATGATGATATCAAAAATTTTCTTCAGATGTGTCAGTCATCGTCAATTGGGGGCATCATGATAACTAGAGAACGGTTGCTAAAGTTCTTCAAAGTGCGTTATATTGGCCTACTTTGTTCTGAGATTCGAGGAGAATCATTGATCATTGTAATAAGTGTCAAAGAATTGGATACATATCCTACATGGAAGAAGTGCTGCTACAAAATGTCCTCACTGTTGTTATATTCGGTGCATGGGGAATAGACTTCATGGGGCCCTTCCCAAGTTCATACTCCAACAAATATAACTTGGTGGCAGTGGACTATATCTCAAACTGGGTTGAAGTGGTAGCATTGCACCTACTAATGATCCTCTAGTTGTGACTAAGTTCATTCGACATAACATTTTCCCAAGATTTGGGGTATCAAGAGCAATTATAAGTGATGGGGGCTCCTATTTTAAGAATTCTCCGTTTGAACCCTTGTTAGCCAAATATGGAGTAAAGCATAAGTTTTCCTTACCTTATCATTAACAAACTTTAGGATAAGTTGGGGTTTCAAATAGATAATTGAAGCATATCTTGGAAAAGATGGTAGTATCCTCATGAAAAAATTTGGCTTGAAAACTTGATGATGCGTTGCTGGCATACTGGACTGCGTTTAAGATGCCTGTTAGAATGTCCTCATATAGGTTAGTCTTTGAATAGATGTGTATAAGAGATTAGCAATCTTGAGCACAAGGCATTTTGAGCTATTAAGGCATTGAAGTTTGATGCTAAAGCAGCTGGAGACAAAAGATTGTTGAATTTGTGCGCGCTCGAGGAAATTCGGATGAAGCTTTACTTTAAAATGCTTGAATTTATAAACATAGTTTGAATTAGTGGTATGATAAGTGAATAGAGGCGAAGGAATTTCATGTTGCTCACAAATTGCTCCTATATAACTCTAGATTGCTGTCGTTTCCATGAAAACTCAAATCAAGATGGAGTCGACCCTTTTACTTGGTGAATGTGTACCCATTCGGAGTAGTGGAGGTACAAGGAGAAAAATCAACATTCTAGGTTAATGGTAATTAGTTGAGGATATACAACCATGATGGTGTCTTGGATGATGGACTTAAGGAAGTCCATTTCCTCAAGTAAATGGCCACGAGAAGTAACTAAGTCGAGGTAAAGAATTTAAATAAGCACTTCTTGGGAGGCAACCCAAGCCTTTTATTTTATTCAATTGTTTATTTTATTAATTATCTTGTTTAGTTTTGGTTCAATAAATGACCCAAAAATTGCAAACCATAGATTTATTGGTTGTTTAGCTGGCTTGGAGAGATTTGGGAAGAAAAGAAAGTCTAAAAAAAAAAAAGAAACGAAGTTGGCTGGTATAGGTCACCGCTGACAGCGATTGACCCAAGAGTAAACGCTAGCTGACAGCAGATGAAATAGAAGGCCATCCGCTGTTAGCGGTTGAAACAAGACTATCAACTGGTGATAGGGATTGATCTAGAAGCCCAACTACTGACAGTGGTTGAAAGGAATTGACTAACCGCTGATAGTGGCTGGTCCAGGCAAGCTAAAGTGTTTGAAAATTGCCGTTAGAAAGTTGTTAGAAGCAAATTTTGGACAACTATAAATACCCCTTAACCTGAATTAAACAAGCAGAGACTTCTACATTGATTACAAGTAATACTTGAGCTATTTGGGAGAAAAATTGGGTACAAGTGTTGTAATACTTTAGGTAGTTTTGTGAAAAGACCTTAGTAGTGTAAGAGTTCTTCAAGTGTAAGAGTGGAGAGATAACAATTGTAACAAAGGGAGGTTGTGAGTGTAAAACTCTTGGCTCAACTAAAGGAAATTAGTGTGAGCAAGACAAATGTGATCCTCATTTGCGTACAAGAGGTTATAGTCTCACCTACTTCGAAGAGACTTTTAGTGGCTAAACTTCAAGTTGAGAACTTGGTAGTTGCCTTGTAAGAAGCTCTTTGTGGTTGTAAGCTCCAAGCTTGAGAAGCTTGGAAGTTTGATTTGATACTCTTAATCTCAATCTTCTTATTTGTTCTTTAAGCTTAAATTGTTGAATATCTATTGTATTCATTTGTGCTTAAGCTTTTATTTGGTGCATAAAGTTTTGCATTTCCATTAAGCACATCAAAAGGTTTGTTTTAGAAATAACCTAATTCACCCCCCTCTTAGGTTGCCCTTTGGGACCAACATCACTAGCCAAAGACCATTCTGCCACTAGAGCAGCATTGTGGACCTCCAGATGATGTTGAAGAAAAGGACCAAGGACAAGAAAAAGAGGGGATGAAGCCAGACTTTCAGGAGCTACCGAACTGTGAATGTCCAACACACCTGCACAGTTGTCAAAAGAGTGTTGTTTTTATTTTTCTTTTTTCTTTTTCGTGAATTTGTTACGCAGTTTTGTTATATAGCTTGCCTAGTTTGATTATGTGTGTTAGTGATGTGAAGGCAACTGTCGTACTAGTTAAGTGTTTATGTTTAATTGTTGTGTCTAGTGTTTTGTTTGTGATATAAATGTGTTGGTGTTTGATGAGAATGATATGTTAATAGTATAACTAATTCTAGTTGGCAATGATATGATAACCTAGTTTTGTGTGTTCATATGTTTCGTGTTCCATTGTTTTGTTTAAAATGCGTGAAAGTGTGAGTTTATATAAGTAATATTTATTTTTTTTACTTGTTTGACTTAGTGCTATCAGAGATGAGTTACATGATTTATTCTAATACCCATATTAGTTTTAAGTTGTTATGATTGTTGGATAGGATAAAGTGTAATATGAGTTGGACCTTTGTATTTCATTTGCCTGTTTTGCATGGTGAGATATTCGGATTCATTAATTTTATTTATTTTTTTAATGTTGATATAATCGACATTTTTCCACGGCTAGTTGATTAGTGTTGTAATTCTAATGAGCTAAATAAGAAAAGGAAGATAAAAAAAATGGCTTGCTTTACGTAAGTGCATAAGCACGGTAGGAAACAAAAATTAAAGGGCAGCTTGTGTGAAAATACGTCTTGCTAGGCCTAAATGGATAATAAAGAAAATGTCAATAAAAGTTAGTTATAAAGGAACTATGAAAGGTTAATCACTGTTTTTGAGTTACAAAATTGTAGAGATTCTCTACTATTTTGTTTACAAACCCCATGTTATGAAAACACGTTTTGATGATGACCAGATCACACTAATAGTTTGAAAACAAGTGTGCAGAAAAACAGGTAGGTTCGGACGCAAATGATTGTTCGAACAAAACAACCAGAAGACTCCACGGACGCACATGACTGTCCGAAAGACAAAGCTTCAGACGATGGTAATCGTTTGACACAAAGAATTTGAAGCAGTCTCGGACGAAGATCTAGATGTGTCTATTTCTAGATTTGTTCAGACTTTGCTTCGATGGGATGCATGTTCGGACGCATCGTCAGAGGTCCGAACGAATACCCTCAGAGAACGGACATCAGCGTTCTGCAAAAGTTAGCAGCGGACAGTCCGAAAGGTCCAACGGCTAGTTTTCCAGTAAACAGAAAATAGCTCTTGGAAAGTTGTTGACAGCAGTTTTTGGACAACTATAAATACTCCTAAGCCTGAATTAAAGAATAAGAGACTTCTACATTGATTACAAGTAATTCTTGAGCTAATTGGGAGAAATAGTGGGTACAAGTGTTGTAATAGTGTAGGTAGTTTTGTGAAAAAAGCATAGAAGTGTAAGAGTTCTTCAAGTGTAGGAGTGGAGAGATAACAATTGTAACAAAGGGTGGTTGTGAGTGTAAAACTCTTGGCTCAACTAAAGGAAATTAGTGTGAGCAAGAGTGATCCTCATTTGTGTACAAGAGGTTATTGTCTCATCTACTTTGAAGAGACTTTTAGTGGCTAAACTTCAAGTTGAGAACTTGGAATAGTTGCCTTGTAAGAAGCTCTTTGTAGTTGTAAGCTCCAAGCTTGAGAAACTTGGGAGTTTGGTTTGATTCTCTTAATCTAAATATTCTTATTTGCTTTAAGCTTAAATTGTTGAATATCTAATTTATTCATTTGTTCTTAAGTTTTTATTTGGTGCATAAAGTTTGAATTTCTTTTTATCACATAAAAAGGTTTGTTTTAGATACAACCTAATTCACCCCCCCTCTTAGGTTGCTTTTTGGGCCAACATTGTTGTTGTTCGACATTTTTGTGTGCTTGCATGTTAAGGTCCCTTGATTCTTCTTTATCTTTTAGATGGTTATATTGATTTAATTTTACACATCTTTTGACTGATTGTAGGTAGAGAATTTATTGTGTGACCGATGATTCATATTGATAAATATAAGCTTTATGTGTAGAGTTGAGAAAGTATTGTTAACAAGAGACTTGGATGGACATTTACAAGCATTAGTAAATCTGTCTCTTATACAAGTGATTGGCTGGAATCATGTGAACTAGGTTGATGAGTCAATTGGACCAATTCGATCTTAATGTTTTCAGTCTTTCTTGTATTATTTGGTTAATGAGTTTTGGTCACATCTAGATTGTTGGTCCCAAAAGCAACCTAAGAGGGGGGGTGAATTAGGTTATTTCAAAAAACAAACCTTTTAATGTGCTTAATGAGAAATGAAAACTTTATTCAACAAATAAACACTTAAGCACAAATGATCGAAGATAAATATCTAACAATTAAAGATGAAAGAACAAATGTAAAGATGATTGAGATAGAGAGTATGAAACCAAACTCCCAAGCTTCTCAAGCTTGGAGTATATCCAGTAGTAGTGCCTTTTCAAAGAAAGGTGAGGCAATAACCTTCTTGTACACAAAGTAGGTTCACACTTGCACTAACTAAGTCCTTCTAGTTGAGCCAAAGGGTTTTACAATACAACCTCACTTTTGTACATTTGTTATTCCTCCAATCTTACACTTGAAGATCACTCATTAGTCTACTCCATTTGCTCACACTGATTCCCTCTAGTTGAGCCAAGAGAACTACACTACCCAAACCAATACAACACACAATATTTTAGCCTATTTCTTCCCAAATAGCTCTTATAAGTGTTTGTATTGAATGCAATAGTTCTACTCTCTCTATTTCTCATTTACAGACTTGGGGGTATTTATAGATGCCCAAAAACTGCCTTCAACAATTCTCTAACGGCTATTTTCTATTTACTGGAAACTAGCCGTTAGATCTTTTGGATGGCTGATGTAATGGGTGTGCGTTCAAACGAACTAGCCGTTGGACCTTTCAAACGGCCACTGCTAAACTCTGCGTCCGATGCTGCGTCTGTTCTCTAAGGGTATTCGTTCGAACGTCTATGGATGCGTCCGAACCTCCGTGCGGTCGATGCAATGTCTTCTGGAAATATGATCGGATGCTATTCTTCGTCCGAATCTCCTTGTTCTTCTGCACACTTGTTTACAAGACGTTAGTATGATTGGTCATCATCAAAACATCAATCGATTATCATAATTGGGGTCCAACATCGATAAATACAGTTTGGGAGAGTTGACAAGTCCAAAATTTGCGTTATTTTTGTGTGTTTTGTTATTGGATTTTGGTGTATTTAGTTCCATGTGTCATGTTTTAGGGGTAAATATGCAATATTTAGGAATGTAGAGTCGTCATGTTAGTTTTTATCATTTTTATAGTTAAATGTGTGTTTTTGTTGCGTATATTATCTATTTATGATTTTGTGTGATGTGCAGTGCAAGTGAATGGGGAGCAAAAAGGTCATTTGCTAGTTGAGGGAAAAGAATAGAAATAGAGAAATGAGGATCCAAATTGAGTTGTGTTAGCGGCTAAAACAGAAGCGTAGCCACTAACAGCAACTAAGCACGGCAAATTTAATTGCTGTCAGTGATTAAATTGGTCAGTGTAGGCCTAGTTACGCTTATTTATAAATAAAGCAATTCTTGTACTATAAAAGTAGAACGACTCTTAGACTTTCACTTAAGGCTTATAGATTGTATCTAGGGTTTTGAACGACAATTAGGTTAATTGATTTTTCAATTCCTTAGATTAAATTTCAAGTTGTGGATCATTCAAGCTATTAATTTCAAGCACTTTTGTAATTCATTTAATTTTGGTATTGTGTCTTTTATTATTTTTTTTCAATTATTCTATTTAATATCATTCATCACTTTAATATGATTGCATTCGATTTCAATAGTTTATTTTCGTTCCCGCATAAAATAAGTTGCTAAATTAGTTAGTGATTGGTTACCAGTGTGCAATTAGGCATGGAAAAATCAAATTGAGGGTTAATGATGAAAGGCTATGGTGATTGGCTAATAATTAACATAAGCAGACAATTCAAGGAAGTAACTAACCCTAGTTTTGGTTAGGTTGATTGAGGGAATAAGGGTTTTGAACTTCTGTCACAGACTGGTATTAATTTATTGGGCTAATTAATCTAGGTCAAGTTGACAGCTTGAATTAGTTGATTCACCGTGTTTCACGGAAGGAATTCAAATCTTCTAGACAATTAATGACTCAGATTAATTGGGTAGGTTTCTAGAAGGTTTCACAACCCTATCTTAAACTAATTTCATTGGACTCAATAACAGAAGTTTTGGATTCGGGATGAAATATGGGAATAGATCATCATTAATTATGACTCAATTAATTGGTAAATTTGCTGTTTCATTCACCCTAGATGATTTCTAGCTTTGCATTCGATTCGTCTTAATTATAGTTGTAAGTTTGTTTAAAATCAATTTCTTTCTAAATTTTTAGTTCTTTTAAATTGTTTTTTCTAAAAAAATTAATTTCCACTACATAAAATATTCCTAATCGGTCATCTAAATAGATGTTGAATTAGACTCTCAGTACTTGTACCAAGTCCTTGTGGGATCGACTTTTGCTCACCCTACTATCTTGATAACTGTATACTTGCAGAATCCGTAGAAGGGTGGGATAAGAAAATCAAAACTTGTCCAACACGTGTTAGTTATTTTCAGCTTTTAACTAACTAAGGTAAACTACCAAATTGAACAATTAAGCTAAAATATAAGAAATTAATATTGAAATACTTGGTTTGCCTGCCAAGAAACGCTTCTTTAAAGTCATTAGCGTGACTTTATTGTTCGCAGCCATTTAGTCGACAAAATGGATTTCTTCAAGTCCATTGTCAAAGACACCTAAATAGTAGATATTTAGCCTATTCGCACTAACTTTAAATGTTGAATTTTTACCCTGTATTTCCACCACCCCATATGGAAAAACATTTACCACTTAAAAGAATCTACTCCATCTTGACTTCAGGTTGCTAAGAAACAATCGAAGTCTAGATGTATATAAATCTTGTCACCAACATGGAACTGTTATGTACAATGAAAGCTTGTCATGCCACTTCTTCATTCTTTCTTTTAAAAATCAAGCATTTTCATAGGCCTCATTCTGGAACTCTTCAAACTTGAACAATTTAAGCAATCTCTTTTCTCCGACAGCTTTGATATCTAAGTTTAATGCATTAATTGCCCAATACTACGCCATATGCTCAAGTTCGATTGGTAGATGGTATGTTTTATCAAAGACCAACCTATAAGGGGACATCCCAATAGATGTTTTAAATGCAGTTCGATATGCCCACAATGCATTATTGAGCTTTCAAGCCCCATCCTTGAATGAAGATGTTACAATCTTCTCTATTATTCACTTCAACTCCCTATTTCACAACTCAACTTGACCCGAAGTTTGGGGATGGTAAGTTAAAGAAATCTTGTGCTTTACTCCATACTTGGACAATAAGGTTTCAAATTGAGTGTTCTTTAAATGTGAACCTCAACCACTTATGATTGCCCGTGGTACTCCAAACATTAAGAAAATATTATGGCAAACAAATCTAGTCACAACTCTAGCATCATTAGTAGGTAAGGCCACTGCCGAAGTCCACTTAGAGACATAATCCACTGCCACTAACATGTATTTGTTGGATTACGAACTCAGAAATGGACCCATGTAAACTATCCCACACATGTCAAATATTTATTATTAACAACGAGGATATTATTCAAGGGCATCTCAACATTGCAAAATATATTCCCAGTTCTTTGACACTCATCCAATGCTCAATGAATCTTCTAGCATTTCAAAATAGTGTAGGCCAATATTAACCACTTTAGAGTACTTTAGCAGTTATTCGTTCATTACTATGATGCCCCCTAACTGGTGATGAATGACACATTTGAAGTACACTTTCAATCTCATCATTAGTCACATACCTAATAATTTGGTCACTACACATCTTGTATAAATATGGCTCATCACAATAGTAGAATTTTAAGTCACCTACAACAAAGTCACTAGCATCACATATGATTTTGAAAAGTAGCGACGAGTTGGGTGCTATGACAATAGGTATAGATACTAACGAATTTTTTAATAAATTAAATGCACGTAAACAGTTCCCATCAAAGTTAAAGGTTACATCTTTTTGCAACAAATCACATAATGGTTTAGAGATTGAGTAGAAGTTTTTTATGAACCGCCAATCATAAAACGCGACAAGCCTCAAAAAGCTTCTTATTCTTTTAGCATTCATGGCTGGAGGCAATTTCTCAATGGCTTCAACCTTCGCCCTATCCATTTGAATAACCTTAGCAGATATTTTATGACCTAAAACTATTCCTTCTTGAACCATGAAATGACATTTTTCCCAATTAAGGGCAACATTTGTTTCTTCACATCGTTCAAGGACCAATGACAAATTGTATAAGCAATCATGAAATAAAGAACCAAATAACAAAAAATCATCCGTGAAAACTTCTATGTATTTTCCAATCATGTCATGGAAAGTTGCAAACATGCCCTTGAAAAGTACTAGACCCATTGAATAAACTGAAAGGCATCCTTCGATAAGCGAAGGTAACATTGGGACATTTAAGGTAGTTTTCTCTTGGTTCTTCTGAGCTATGGCAATATTAAAATAACTAGAGTAAGTATATAGAAAGTAGTAGAAAGCATGACCTGCTAATCTTTCTAATATTTGATCAATGAAAACGGCAATGGAAAGTGGTCCCTACAAGTGGCTTCATTTAACTTTCTATAGTCGATACATACTCTATAACCCGTGACCAACCTAGATGGGATTAGTTGATCATTCTCGTTAACAACTACAGCCATCCCTTACTTCTAAGGTACGACTTGAGTGGGGCTAAGCCACTTACTATCTCGTAAGAATTTATTTTAGTACAAAATAGTTTCATGATTTCTTTTCTTACTACCTCTTTCAACGTGGGGTTTACCAACGTTGAGGTTGCCTACAAGCCTTGTAGTTTTTAATCATCAAACTTTTATGCATGCAAATTGTAAGGCTAATCCTTTTTGTATCATGACTGCTCTGTGCAATTATGTTTTTATGCTTTCTCAACACAATAAGTAGCTCATTTAATTGCTCATCAGATAATTTTGCACTAACAATGAGCTGAAAAGTTTCATTTTCACTAAAGAAAGCATATTTAAGATAACTAGGAAGTAGTTTCAACTCTACCTTGGGGAGGTCATGATTAAGTCAGAGACCCCTTTTATTGTGTTAATTTTTCGGCTAGATAATTGCACCTTGCTCAGTGGATTTTCTTCTAGCATCTTCCAACGATGTTGTTGATTCATCTTGCTCATCTACTTCCTCTACTTGAATTAACGCTTTCTCCAACAGAAGCTGTGTAGCATTGTTCCTGAAAAAATCATGAACAAGGTCTTCTATTTTATATATTATCATTAAATCATCACAAATAGTAGGAAGTTTAAGAGAGTTAAAAGTAGAAATATTGACAATCTTATAATCCCAACTGTGCATGGGATGGAGAAAACCAAGATCCTTAAGCTTTGTAGATAGTTTTTGTTGGATGATTGCTCTATATCCTTCAGTCAAACACAAGTTTTTGTCTCCTAGTAGCTTCCTCTTATTGGTCAACATTTGCTTCATGAACTTGGCATTTTTGGGCATGTTCTCAAGTTCTTCCATAAAGGGTATGTTGATTTTTACCATTTTGAAGATATCAAGAAATCTCTTAGAAAATATCTTTTGCTTATCATCATCTCTAAGCTTGATAGGGAATTAAATCCTTACTGAGGGATGGGTAAGTTGCACATCAGTTTCCCTCTTAGAAGGGATTTTATACTTGGTTATTGTCCGTTACTTCGGTATCTCCATTCCTACTCTCATTTTCTTACATTTTCTCACTCCCAAATTCAATCTTCTTTCATCTTCTCTCTCTCCTCCAACATCTTTACCACTCCTCAATATGATAGCCTTAGCATGCTCTCTAGGATTGGTTACAGTATCACTTGGCAATGCTCCAAACTGTCTCTCTTCCATAACCTAGTTAATTGCCTCACTTGGTTTTCTAGATTCTTGATTGAAGCTGTCATGTTTTTTATCAGATCCTCAAAACCCTTGACCCTATCATCGTTGGATTTCATGTACTAAGTAGAGGTGCATGCATATACTGTGGTGGTTGCTGATACTTTTGGAATAGAGGTCGAACATTTGAGTTTTGATTTTGTTGATTACCCCAAGACAGTATATTTGGATGACTCCTCCATCCTGAATTGTATGTATTGCTGAAAGCATTGTTTTGGTTCTTATACAGATTTTAGTTTTGGCCCTGACTTGCTATGTGGTTCACTTGCTCTTGACCTACAAAAGAAGAGTTAAAAGATGTTAGTATACAACATTGGCCATTAGGGTAGTCACCTGAACAGAAATCGAATACTAGTGGCTATGATGGAGCCATTTCTTTGACTTTCATCTCCTCTACTTGTTTAGTCAATCCTGCCATCGGTTTATCGATAACTACTTGTTTAGCCATTGTTGTATCTTAGGTGTTCAGCTCAAGTACTCTTCTCCTTTGCTCTTAAGCTTGTGTTGCGGAAGACTTGAAGTAATTATTGGACATTTTATCCAATAAAGCCTGGTCCTCTTCTATACTTTTTTTAGCATGAGGGGCCCACCAGTTGAACCAATAACTGATTCACGAGTTTTTTGAATCATCCCATTGTAAAAGATCTCCATTTACATGCATAGAGGCTAGAACCCAATATGTGGACACTTTTTAAGCAAGTCAATGTATCTTTCCCAATCCTCACTAATATTTTCTCCATACTGCTAATTAAAATAAGTTGTCATTCCTTAGCTTAACTGTTTTTGATAGGGAAAAATAATTTGACATAAATGGCTGAGCAAATCTGTCCCATGTAGTAAAAGTCCCATACTTATATCCTTACAGCCACAACTTTTCTTTATCCCTCAAATAAAAGGGAAACAATCTTAATTTACAAGTCTCTTATACACATCTAGATGTGTTAAGAGACAGTATCACGTACCTCTTCAAAGTTGTTAAATGGCGGTTCGGAACCTCATTTGCAATCTAAATGAATAGCATGTTACTAAAGAATGGATATAACACCTGGCATAATCTCGAAGTTACTAGTTTAAATAAGAGGTAGTATGATACTCGACTAAGATCTTCTAAAAAGTTTGGGTATAGTCTCCCAACAGCCTATTACGAGCATGTACATTCTGTCCATTTCCCTCAAATCATCTTCATTACTTGCCACATTCCCCTCTTCACTTGGTTGAATCCCTGGTTGACATGGATTTCTTTCATCAGCCATGTCTAATTCTGCTTGTTGTTGCCTAGCACTTGTCTTCTTTAACTGCCTAAAAGTCCTATCAATTTTAGGGTCAAACCTTGTAAGAGTTCGATTAGATCTGCACATAAACTATCAAGCACAAGAAAAATGTTGTGACCACTAATTTGTATGACAGAATCTAGAGTAATAATTGGATAGGTTTTTGGATCCCTTAAAAAAAACAAAAAACAAAACAAAAGTCTAAAGTAGGAATTTGCTTTAGTGTCTCGATATTGCCTAAAATAGTCGTTGACAACGATGCCAAAAACTTGATCCACGTTGGACAAGTTAAATTACCTTATCCCACATTCCTACTAATATCCACAAGTATACAGTTATCAATGTAGTAGGGTAAATATACCCACAAGGGCTGGTAACAAGTGTCTAGAATCTAACCCAATTTCTATTTAGACATTTGCTGATTTGTAAAGAGTTTGGAATTTTGGAATGAAATTACTATAGAAATGAATAACAAAAATTTAAAGAATAACTAAATTTCAATTACATTTAATGAAGATTCTATTCCCATGTTTCAACTCAACTCAGAGCCTTTGGTAATTAAATCCTATCAAATTAATTAAGGGCTCTGAGACCTTCTCTTTCCTAACTAACCAAATCAAGTCTTTATCTATATAGAAGTCAAATTTTTAGCATGGAATAATCGGTGAATCAACTACTCAATTTTGCCACTTTCGTTTGGAATAATTAGCCTAATAATTTTCACTGGCCTATGGAAGAGGTTCAAAAACCATATCCCCTTAGCCAATCTAAATAAAATTAAGGTTAGCTACTCCTTAGATTTGTCTATTTATGTTAATTATTATCCGATTACTATAATTTCGTGATCAACCCTTACTTTTAAATTAAAACATGAACAATCGCGTCACACGTACCCAACCCTAATCAATTTAGCAATTCAACGATAGTGTGCGGAAAAGAAAATAAATTTATTAAATTGATTATAGACATGGTAAATTGATAAACAAAAATTAAAAGTGCAATTGTGAATAAATAAATACAAGACAAGTAACTGGAATTGAAATTGTTGTAAAAGAAATTGAATTGAATTACTTGAACGATCCAATATTTGAAAATTAAACTAAGGAATCAAAGAACAATTAAACCCTAAAGTACAAGAAAATTAGTTATAAAAACCCTAGCCAAAAGACTGAAAAGAAGTTCTGACAATCGCCTTCTTTAATTGTTACATAGACCCCCTATTTATGAAAATCGTATAACAGGCCCAAGCTCAAAATGGACTTCCAGTGGGCTGCGGGTTGTTTTGCCTTACTCTGTCGTAGTCTGCGGGCCGCAAATTACGACAAGTGATGCACTTGATTCAGCCGTAGCCTACGGCTATGCTTCTGTTTCAGCCGTACTCTATGACAGCTTTACTACAATCTAGCCACTGTCTGTGGTTGGTAGCGTTCATTAGCTCTCCTCAACTTCCTTGCTTCTCTACTTAAACTCTACATTCCTTTGTCAATTGACCACTTTGCCCCTCATTTCATTTGAACAAATCATACAATGAAGTAAATAGACAAATATGGTAATAAAACACACATTGAACTACAAAAATGATTTAAAACAACACAATCAACAATTAACATACCAAACATGACTTTATTCCCCTAAAACATGATAAATAGGACAAAATATACCTAAATACATAACAAAGAAAAGGTATAAAAGTAACTCTAAATATAGAGTTATCATTCTTTATTTCCTAAAGCCTATACACAAATTATAGTGAGAAAAATAATTCTTGAGATGTACAACCCTTGAAAAGGAAAGGGATATTAATCTTGCATATTTACAGCATCTAAAACTTGATGATATTAATACTAATCATATTAATAAGTTGGTAAAAGATGGACTGTTAAATTTTTTTAATTTTTAACCTTATTCAATTTGTGAGTCATGTTTACAAAAGGCGAAGGAAAATTAAACAAAGTTCCTTTTATAGAAAAAAAAGGGGTTATAGCCATTGGCGCTTTAGAATTAATGCATACTGATGTTTGTAGTGCATTTAATCGTTTAGCAAGAGGTGATTTTTCTTTCGATATTATTTTTATTGATGATTTTTATATGTATTGTTATCTATACCTAATAAAACATAAATAAAAAATTTAAAATGTTCAAAGAATTTCATATTGAAGTAGAAAAATAACTTGAAAAATGTATTAACGTGCTTAGATAAGACAAGGGCCGTAAATATATGGTAGATGATTTTAAAACTACTTAAAAGAAAATGGAATTATTTTTCAATTAACTCTTCCCATTACACCGCTACATAATGGTGTAGCAGAAAGAAAAATTGTAACTATATGTGATGAGCATGTTAGACTTGCAAATTTCTTTTATGGGATTATCCTTTAAAAATGTATTTTATTATTAAATAATGTCATACACAATTAGTTCCTAAAATTCCATATGAACTTTGATTAGGAAGAAACCTAACATGAACCATTTAAAAGTATGGGATTGTTCTACTAATGTTAGAAAGTCTAGCATGGACAACTTAGAATTATGAACTGATAGGTGCCTAGTTGCAGATTAGTATAATGGACAAATTGGAATCAAGAACTGATAAGTGCCTATAGGTAGATTATCCCAAAATGAATATTGGAACTAAAGGTGTTTGTAAGTTTGAACGTTATTTTTCTTGAGGAAGATTATAACTTAAACAAAATAGAACGACAATTGTTCTTGAAGATCATAGTGATGAGCCAAAGATTGAGGTAATTAAAGAGAAAAAAAAATTTGTCTTCTCAACTAGTTGAAAAGCAAGAGGCTCAAATGTGTAAAAGGAAAACTAAAAAACTATTCAAATTCTCATTGTTAAATGAGATTTCTCAAATTAAATCACCAGAGATTGATATAGATTCTTCTACTTATCAAGAGGCAATCATTGATAAAGATATTGAGCATTGGAAAAAGGTTAGGTGTATTCAAAGATGGATTCAATGTATTTCAATAAAGTTTGGATTTTAGTAGATAAACTCAAAAGTATTAAGCCTATAGATTGCAAACGGATCTATAAAAGAAAACTTGGACCCACTAGAAAGGTGGAAACCTACAAAACAAACTAGTGGCAAAAGTTTATGCTCAAAAGCTAGAATTAATTATGAGAAATTTTTTTCTTGTAGCCATGATTAAATTCATCACAATTTTTTTATCAATTGCTACATATTATGATTATGAGATATGACAAATGAATATAAAATCCCTTTCTCAAATGGTCACATTCTCTTATAAATTTACTGGATGTGTATAAGAGACAGGCATCTCATAACCATAAGTCAAAAATATACAAATTGATAAAATCTTTGCATTAACGGCCAAACAAGTATCATGAAATTAGAACATCTGTTTTGATGAAGAAATCAAATAGTTTGATTTTCAGAAAATATGGATGAAATATGTGTTTATAAAAGGAATAGTAGGAGAACAATCGTACTTCTTGTTCTTTATGTTGACAGCATTCTACTTATGGGGAATGATGTAAGTGCAATATTATTAGAAAATATATGGTTATCTAGTCATTTTGCAATTAAAAACCTTGGAAAAGCATCCTACAAACTTGGGATCAAAATTGTTGACAGACAAAAAAAAGATGTTAGATCTTTCTCAGACTACTTATATTGATAAGATACTAATGAGGTATTGTATGAAAAATTCCAAGAAACGGTTCTTACTCTTTCAGGCACAAAATTAAAATTTCAAAATAAATGAGTCCCAAAACACAAGAACTGGGAGAAGAGATGAGAACTTTTCGTGATGATTCAACTTTAGGAAGTCATATTTTCAATGTGCTTTGCACTAGACTAGAAAAAATCCAAGTGGTCAGTGTTGTAAACACAATCCAATCCTGGTCCTGAATATTGGACAACAATAAAATATGTTCTCAAAAGTTTAACTAGGACTAAACATTATTATTTGTTACATGTACAGGGAATTGAGGATTGGACAATCCACGGTTAAGCTAATTCAGATTTTCTATTCGATATAGATTATAGAAAATCTACTTCTAGATTCGTATTCAATCTTGGTAATGGGACAGTAACTTGGAGAAGTAGCAAGAAGATACTATTGTAGATTCTACTATAGATGCATAATATATAGCTACAAAAGAAGCTGTTTGGATATACAAGTTTGTACAAGAATTTGGTGTTGTTCCTTCGATTGAATCTCTTATCACTATATATTGTGATAACAATGGTGAAATAGCACATGGTGTAGAACCCAGAGTTCATCAAAGGACAAAAAACATTGAACGTCGATTTCACTTAATTCATAAATCATATGTAGAATAGAAGTTACAATAGCAAAAATCGCTTCCCCTGATAATATAGCTAGTGGATCACTAAACCTTTAACTCAAAAAGTGTTTGAGAAATATATTGGAGCTATACGTGTAAAATACATGCACAATTGGTTTTGAGTGCAGTATGAGGTTGACGTTAGAATTATATGTCCTCAAAACCAATTATAGATTATTTGATTAATAAAAGTTATTTTTTCTGCGCATAATATTTATGGTATATTTTTAACTAAATTGATATATGATATCAGTAAGACTTTACTTAAATGTTGTTAAATTATTCTATTGGTTGCTAACCAATAGTTGGGGAATAATAATTTAATAATTGATATCTAATTTTGTTCTGGACTTGTTCTTGACTATAAAGTAATAAAGTCTACACTTGTTGTATTGCCATATAATAGAATGATATATTTTGTTATTCAGGTAGTGACCTTAAGAAAACAAGTGCTAGTGGAGAAGTTGTACACATATTGAACAGGATCCGTTTAAGGATGCACTGTAAATGTTACTAAAAAATTATATTCTACCACAAAACATTTTTCCCTTATACCACATATATATATATATATATATATATATCTATATGTATGCATATATATATTACATATACACACACAGACATACACATATATATATATATTATACATATTACGTATATAATTTTGATTTGTCAAAAGTTGATACTGAATTAAAGGCTACATATAGTCATATTGAATTTTTTTTTGAATTAGTTAAATTATATAAATGTGCAACACGGAATCCACCTTTATCAAATAAACGACAAATTACATTAAGTTGATTTTATCAGAAATGGACTTAAAGAAAATATCGGATGCAACTTTAAATAGTTTTCATATTTAAATATTTTAAATAAAAAACCTTTTTCATATAAATATTTTCTAAATGAGTTTGGAGTCCAATTAGTACATGAAAATTAAGATATAAGAGAAATAATATTACAAGAGGAGCCCATATAGAATGTAATGTAGTGGATGGTGCAATTCGCAATTCTGCATGTAAAGGGACATTTCTCTATATTTGAAGAGTAAATTTATCATGCATCATTTGTTGGTCCCAAAGCAACCTATGAGGAGGGGTGAATTAGGTTTCTTAAAATTAATTTGGAAATAATTCTCAATTCAAATGTTCTTGCACTTGACAAACAAGATGAATATAAACAATTAAGTATAAAATGAATGGAATAAATTAAGAGAGTGATTAAACAAACAGTACATCCAAGCTAGTTAGTTTGGAGTAGTAATCCACTAAGAAGCTCCTTCAAATTTGGTGAGCCAATAATCTTCAAGTGTACACAAAGCAGGATCACCCTTTTTCACACTACTTCTGTTTAGTTGTGCTAAGGATTTTACACCAAACCTCACTTTGGTATAGGATTAGTACTCCACTCAATATTTTGAATAGCATTCTTAAGTTGACACTAATACAATATCACTAAAGAGATAATTTGCACTCAAATTGCCTTTTCTTTTGCTTGTATTCAATGTCTAAGATAATTAAATATAATACAGAAGGGTTGTATTTATAGGTGCAATAAATCAGCTCCTACCACCTCCTAACGGTTAGATAATAAATGCTAAAAAAATACCATTATCAGAATTGGACATCCAAGGTTATTATTGAGCGTCCGGACTTCCAATCGTCTGATCTGAAATATTAGGGAGTTGAGGATGCCGTTAGGACGGTCGAGGTTGCATCCGTTCATGCGTCAGAACCAGGTATGTTGAAATATTCAGCCATCGGACGGTGTAGTGTTTCCGAAAGGTTTGGTGCTTAACTGGGGATGCTTTTCTTTCAGACAATTAGCCTCGTCCGATATAATTTTCTTCGGACAGTTAGATGCGTCCGTGGCAAGTGCCTCAAAATCTTGCCTCTTCCTTGACCTTTCGCATGGTGAATTGTGTCTGAGATAAATTTGTTCAGAGCAGGTTGTGAGTCCGTTGTAGGTGCTCCAAAATCTTGCATTTTACCTGATCGTTCGGACGGTGCATTGCGTCCATGGTAATCTTGTTCGGATGAGCTTGTGCGTCCAAGAGACATAGTGCTATTCGGACGGTGTACTTCATTCGAAAACTTTTCTAAGAGCAAATAAATTAGCAATCCTGCACAGCTCAAGTTAAGATAGTTAAATTATATTTGTCATTATTGGCATCAAAACCAAGGTTGTCGGTCATTAATCCCCCCATTTTTGGTGATGACAAATCACAGGGCAAATTAACTTGCAACAACCATGATTACACAATCAGTTCATCACACAATTAGTTCAAATAGCTATCTTGCTCCCCCTTGTGAAATCACCAAAGCAAAATAAGCTCTCCATGAGATAATGCTCCCCCTTATGCAGGTAACAACAAAAAACAAACAAACGGCCATATAAAAAAAACTAGAACAGTAAATAATCATAACCACAATAGTCAACTGCAACATATGTCTAAGTACATTAATCACAAAGAATTAAAGAGAAACAAAGAGGTGGAAGTTGAGTCATTCTTCTACTTGGAGCGTTCCACACGTTTGTATTTTTTAGCCGGTGCATCATCCTCCCTAGCCCGCTGTCTTGTCCACTTAAGTTATGAGGATCACGGCGTTGCATGGCATAGTTGAATGTACACATCTAGATTGTGTATAAGAGACATTACATCGTCAATGCCAGGAGCAATTCTTTGTGCTTAGGATTGAAGGTAAGTTCATACACGGTCTTCGGGCTCATGATAAAGAATGATCACCATCTTCATTATCATTGTCATCACTATTGGAGGAGGACTTGAGAATGTATTGGGACTGGATATTGGCAAACTAAACCTGAGCTGGGGCAGACATTCGTAGACTTATTGCTTCTTGAAGTATGGTTTGTCTTGTCTCAAGAGTCTTTATCTTCTGAAGGGTGCGACGTTTGAATGAGCTCATTTGACTGCTCAGAGAGGTAACAAGTGTGCACAGAGATGGGTGAGTGAGGGTTCTGAAGATGAAATGTGGGATCAAGGTATATTGGCGGTGTGGAAGAGAATGGTTGAGGACGAGGAGAGTGAGAGAGTGCAAGGCCGGAGGTGGAGGCATGTGATTTGGACTTTTCAAGCTCATAAGCAGCCTTCGTAAACCGTTGAAATTTAAAAAAGTGCAAACCCTTTCGTTCAATATTGGCTTTGTTGTAATGCGAAGGATATTGATTTCGTTCCCAGAAAAGGGAATGTCAAAGTGATCCAAAAATTTGTTTAGGAACCAATGTCAAGTTTGATGTCTTTAAAAACACAATAAAATAAGTACAATTGTACTTTGCCTGGCTTGGTGTGATGCCCATCAATTGGCAAAAGCAAATTATTGACTAACGTGTATAAAATGTTGAGCTCAAGACTAAGTAGTGCAGTTTTGGCTTCCGAAGCCTATTTAAAATTGACATTAAAAATCTATTTGACCTCTTCTGGCCATTTATCCAAGGAGAAAAAAATAGGAAATTTCATCAGGAGAAACAACTTCACACTGAAAAATGGAATTAATGACATTGGAGGAAATCTCAAGGTTCACGTTATTGACACAAGAGACTAAGGTTCGAATAGTTGAACCCTTCCTAAGATTAGCAGCAAATTGCAACACCATATCATGATAGAGAGGCAAAGCCAAGTGAACTAAGTTACCCCAAGTTTGTTTTTCAAAGCATGCCTTAATAAGAGGTAAATTCAATTCATTAAAAAGGCAATGTGAAATAGGTCATTGAATGATAATGGATTTTCTAAGAAGAGAGGCTTACCTATTGGATGCCTTGGCCTCTATGAATTTTGGCAGAGAGATTTGGGGTGGATTGAGGATTTGAAGATGTTTGACCCTGCATCGGAGTTTTGCCTTTAGATTTTTTCCCTCTGGAAGTCGTAGATGATCCTCCATGTGATCGTACTGTCATGAATTTGAAGACGAAGATGAAGAGGGGAAAAAGTCAGAGTCAGTGATTTTTAAGAAATTCTAAGGAATGTATGTTTAAATGGTGAAAAGAGGTTTAATAAAGGTGGGTGAAGAGTTGGGAAGAGAGATTCCTTGTGTAATTTCATAGGCGAGGAAACGAATTGAGGGAATTTGGAAGTGGGTCTCTTGAGTTTCTAGAACTAGGGTTCGGTGGGAGGGAAGTGTCGGATAAGGGAAAATTGAAGGGATTTAAACGAGTAGAACAATTGGTTGGACGTCCGAACAATAGTGGTATATCGTGCATCCGATAGCAAATGAACGGACGGCCGATATGCTATGTTGTGTGTCCGAAGGAATGTAGGATGGTGATAATCGTCTGTAAGAATTTCCAAAGAGTTTGAAGAGTGAGTGGGAAAAGTTCGGACGATTGTAAGCATCTAAGACAAAAGAAAGGAGTTCGGACGTCCATGTTCGTCCGAGAGAGCAGATAGTTCGGGCATTCATATTCGTCCGAAAGATCAGATACCATAGGAAGCATATTTTTGTTCGAAAGCTTTATTCATATAGTTTTGAAATCAATAATTCCCAAACTAGTTCTGTGAAATTCAGAACGATCAAAATGCAAAGGTTGATCCTTTGTATACACAAATTCGACACAAATTTCCTTTCTGTACACAAGATCGCATCTTACAGGCACACAATCAAAAATAGCATCAAAATCTTTTAAGGTATGCTTCATCCAAAGAAGTTGAGCACAACAATTTCCAGCAGCAATATATTCGGTTTCTTTCGTATCGTGATAGGGAATTAGAATTTTGTTTCTTGCTAAACCATGACACCAAGAAATTACCCAAAAAGTGACACATAACACTAGTACTTTTGCTATCAATTTTACAACCAGCAAAGTCAGCATCAGAATAACTAATTAGATCAAAATTAGTGGATTTAGGATACCAAAGGCCAAAATTTATCATCCCTTTCAAGTGCCAAAAAATTCTTTTTACCGCAATTAAATGAAATCTAGCACACAGACAAACAGCAAACATAATAGCCAGTCTACGGCTGTCAAATAAAGTAGGCTTCCGATCATACCTCTATAATATTTTTCATCAATACTATTACCTTCTTCATCTTTCTCAAGTTTAGTTGAATTAGACATTGGTGTTCTGACTTGTTTTTAATCTTCCATGTGTATAAGAGAGTAGCTCCTTTATGTACTTGATTTGTTAATATACTTTCCTAGGTTTGTTTGGTCTTTTGAATCCAAGGAAGAATTGTAATTCTCCCATCATACTCATTTCACAATTCCTTTTCCACTAAGCACAAGAATTCCTTGCACAAGCTTTAATTAGTTGCTCCAAAAATAATATCATCAACATAAATTTTAACAATCAACAAACCAATAAGATTAGTTTTGGTGAAGAGAGTTGTATCAGCAACGCCTCTTTTGAAACCATTTTCAATAAAAAAATCACTTAGCCTTTTATACCAAGATTTGGGAACTTGTTTCAAACCATATAAAGCTTTTGAAAGTTTGAAAACATTATTTGGAAAATTTTTATTTTCAAAATTAGGGGGTTGTTCAACGAAAAACTTCTTGATCATTAAAGCCATTTAAAAATAAACTTTTGACATCCATTTGAAATAATTTGAAATTGTTAAAGCATACATATGCAAGAAACATGCGAATAGATTCTGAACGAGCAACGGGTGCAAAGGTTTTGTAAAAGTCAATACCATCTTCTTGAGCATATCCCTTTGAAACAAGTCTAGCTTTATTTCTAATAATCTCACCTTTATCATTATAATTTATTTCTAAAAATCCATTTTGTTCCTATCACGAGATGAGTTGATGTCTTTTGACTAAGGTCCACACATTGTTTTTCTTGAATTGACTAAATTTCTCTTGCATAGCAAAAATCCAAGATTCGTCATTCAATGCATCATCCACACGTTTAGGTTCAATTTGAGGAAGTAAAGCACAATTATTATTCAAACGTTTATGAGAACGAGTTTTTATCCCATCAGACAGATCACCTTTGATCAACTCTTGAGGGTGACTTGAGACAAATCTCCATACTCTTGGAAGATCTTTTGGTTAATCTTCGTTCTTTTCTCCTTTTTCATCCAAGTGATGAGTGTCATCCACATTACTTGTCTTGGTCTGGTGATGTTCTTCATGTATGGTGAGCTTATCAAGTTCCTTTTCTATATGTACATCTTTCCCTTCACAAACATTCTTTGAAATAATACCATTAGCCTCAGCAAAAAAGATGCACAAGATTCTTCAATTAATAGAGTTCACTTCTATTGTATACTCGGTATGCTTTCTTGTCACTAGAATATCCTAAGAAAATTCCTTCATCCGATTTCTTGTCAAATTTTCCAAGATTTTCTTTGATTTTTGAAATGAAGCATTTACAACCAAAGACTTTGAAATAACTCACAACAGGTTTTTGGCAAAATAAGAGTTCATAAGATGTTTTATTCAAAATAGGTCTCAAAAGAACTCGATTTACAACATAACAAGCCATATTAACGGCTTCGGGCCAAAAATATTTTGGTAAATCACACTCACTAATCATGGTTCTAGCAACCTCTTCAAGTGTTCTATTTTTTTTTTCAACAACACCATTTTGTTGAGGAACTCTAACAACCGAAATTCATGTGAAATACTATTGTGATCACAAAATTCGAGAAAACCTCCCAATTTAAATTTGGCCCCATTAGATTTCTTAAATAAAAAATTTTCAAATACAACAAATTTTGTATTTTGGAAAATAATTTTACGAACTTTTCGAAGGCTTATCGGGTACCCAAGTATACCTAGAATTCTCATCAACAATTACAAAAGCATATTTACTACCACCAAGACTAGCATGTTGAGTTGGACAAAATAAATCCATATGCAATAATTCTAAAGGTTCTAGAAGTAGACACATAACTTTTTGGTTTAAACGAAACTTTGACTTGTTTACCAAATTGGCATGCATCACAAATTTTATTTTTAACAAACTTTAGTTTTGGCAAACCTATTACTAACTCCTTTCGAACAAGATTTTTGATTAAATCCATGTTGAAGTGTCAAAGCCTTCTATACCAAAACCAAGTATTATCTATGTCACGCCCCAAAAACGGGACCGTAACACGCCGCGCTAATGGCACACCGGTCCAAAGCGCAAGGCACAAACGAACAGAGCAACAAACTTAACCGCAATGTAATAGAACCATCAAACCATTTCTTAACTATAAAACCGAATAAGTTCATTTTTACACAAAAATACGAATTACAAAATTCCTTCTTAGTACAAAAGACTTTTTTGATGCTACAACAAAAACAAAGTTCATCAATACAAAACCTATCTAATACACTACCCCTCTCCGAACAAAAGAGAAGCTTGGAAGATTATCCGCAGAGTCCTACCAGTAATGTGGAATCTGGAGACAATCTAAAAGCTGCTAACGCGGTGGAGAGTCAAAAACGAGCACCTAATCTGAAAAATTATAAATCACGTGGGGTGAGCATAACTAGCTCAGTGGATATCATAAAAGCTCTTCAAATGGGGCCAAGCATTTCGATAAAAAGAAAACATAAAGATAATAACATTTGTGAAAACCATAGTCATGAAGCACAAAGATTTTTTAAGCTGTCTCTTATACACATCTAGATGTGTATAAGAGACAGTAGTTCATAGCAGTCACAGCAGTCACCATGGCGTCCCATGGATGACTATAGAACCGGTTCTCCCCAAATCAAACATTTCCAAACACATCCAAAATTATATACCTAGGTCACCTATGAGCCAAAACAGTCACAAAATGCTTTCATATCAAAAGAGTTTGCAAACATATCAATTGATTAACATAAAATAGCTTGGTCCCGATTTCATATGTAATAGTTCCAAAACTTGATAAAAGTGCAGTTCCAAACATCATACACATTTTAAAATCCATCCAAACATATTTCGAAAGTCGTTAAACAAAATACAAGTGGAAGAGGGTCTATGTTACCCACCTATCAAAGCAAAAACTGCACTAAAGATCACTGACCGCGATCGCCGGCGGTAGGTGGTCGTGGTACCTAAAACAAATATATAAGAGGACTCTTAGAAGAGATGTAGAAGTTAAAGAATGACTAGGGAAGCGAAAACGACGCGAAACGATAGAAAACGACACCAACAGCTCTTTGGTCAAAAATGACCTTTTCACAATTTCTGACCAACATCGACAAGGTTAAATCCCCACTTATACACATCTTAAGGGTTATACACATCTAGATGTGTATAAGAGACAGATCCTGAGCTACGTTTTCCAGAAAAACCGAAAAACTTCGCCTCCCTGCCAAAAAAATCCATTTCCAAGGTATTCAAGGGACCTTGGTTACAACCCAACTCAAAACAACATATTCAACCAACCAACAAAATCCATTTCCAAGGTATTCAAGGGACCTTGGTTACAACCCAACTCAAAACAACATATTCAACCAACCAACAAAATCCATAAACGGAAAGATTCACCGGAGCAATAGCCGGGACTATATCAATAGCATTCCACAACAATCCATACCCCATAACCACTATTGTTGCCAATTAACTCCATTACAACATTAGAGCAACAACCTATGGTTGGAATTCCTCTTTACTACCAAACTGAAATTTTTACCGATTAGCCACACGCATGATTCAAACATGCTTCCTATCCAACCCACTACCAAGGAAACACTTAAAACCATCAAAAGATCATTAAAGATCCTTCAAACATAACCAATTATCCAAATTATCCTAGTTGCGCCAAACTTCCGCTTACTTACAAAATGAAGGGAAATCAATTCCACTTGGTTTCAAGTCTCAATTCCTATCCAAACTAACCTTAAAACACTCCTAAAACATCATTATGTGCATAGACATAAGCATTCATAGCATAACACTCTAGGCCACATATGGAAGACAAAACCCTAACTCATAATCTTAAAATTTGTAATCTAACCATGGAAAGTTGTTAAAAATCAACCCCAATCACTTCCCAACCTCCAAAACACTAAAAACAACCCATAACATACATAAATCAACACATATAAGGCTGCAAATGAGGGTTTATTTTCAGCCATAAAGAATCCTACAAAACTTGAAATTAAAGCTTGGATCATAAAGCCCATAAGCCATAAATGCTAAAATACATAAAATCTTACCTTCCAAGTGATTCCTACTTGAAATCCAAGAAAATTTTTGGGGGAAAATGGAGATGAGAGTTTCGGCTGCTGCTAGGAAGAAATGAGGAAGAAACACAAGAAGAAGACTTAAAAAGATTTCCAAAGTTGACCCAAATAGTTCCCCATTGACCAAATAGTCTCCAAGTTGACTATTTAACCCTAAAACTAATTCTTGCTACTAAATTAACATTTTAAATCAGCCATCAAACAACACTCACACACCACAATGCACTAATTACACTTAAGTCTTACTATCTAGATCTATTACCCGCCGTACCGAAATCGCGTAAATCGTTCAATTTGCCGAATTGAAAAACGAATAAGTTGAAGTACTTTATGACTAAAAATAATATGAAAAACATTTTAAACCAGTTAAAATCAAAGAAGCAAGGCTATTAAAATACTGGGTTTCACATTCTACTATGTTTAAACAAAGTTTCGTCCTCGAAACTTACGTATTACGAAGCAGCAAAGCTGGATACTTCGATCTCACGAGGCTCTCAAGCTCCCAGGTAGCTTCTCGCTCAGAATGATTAGACCATAAAACCTTCACGTAGGGGATAACTTTATTCCTAACCGCAAACTGTCCATTGGCTTTCTCTTGCGATCCACCCAGCTATTCTGACGATCTTGAGCCGCTTTCAAATTCTGGCGAACAATAGCAATTTTAGACAATCATTGCCTTTGAATCAAATCTGGGCCCTCCAAGGATCTCTCGCCAACTTCATCCCAATGTAAAGGTGATCTACACTTACGACCGTACAAAGCCTCAAATGGTGCCATACCGATGCTGCTGTGATAGATGTTATTATACGAGGATTCCATAAGCATCACATGCTCATCCCAGCTTCCCTGGAAGTCTATGGCACAAGCTCTCAACATATCCTCCAATGTCCGAATAGTACGCTCGGATTGGCCATCCTGTCTCGAGGATGATAAGCAGTACTAAGACTCAAAGTTGTGCCACAAGCTCTCTGGTAGGTTGTCCAGAACCTGGATACAAACCTGGGATCGCGATCAGAAATAATGCTCTTAGGCACACCGTGCAAACGGACAATCTCTTGATCATATAACTTCACTAATGACTCCAAAGTAGCGGTCACCTTCATCGGTAAGAAATGGGCGGACTTTGTTAGGCGGCGAGGTAGAGGTGTATCCTAAGAGTGAGCTTCTTTCATCAGTTCTCTTTTCAATTCGGAGTCGTTCGGCACACATAAACGTCTGTCTCGCCACAAGCTACCATCAGCTCTAACCTGAGTCTGAATTCAGGCACTCGCAGCTAACTCCGGGTCATGAGTAGGATAATTGCTCGTACGGCTTAAGTTGCCTCGACGCATAAGCTATCACCTTATCTCCTTGCATCAAAACACAACCCAAACCACTCTGAGAGGCATTTGTGGTTTACCACAAATGCTTCTCAGAATGGTTTGGGTCAACACTGGAGTGTCACCAACCTATGCTTAAGCTTTTGAAAGCTTGCCTCACACTTATCTGACCATTCAAACTTGGTTCTCATCGGTAAGCGCGTCAAAAGGAAGCAATTCGTGAGAAATCCTCCACAAATTTCCTATAATAACCAGCTAAGCCCGAAAACTCCGCACCTCGATCCTTGTGGTAGGCCATTGCCAATCAACAATGGCCTCAATCTTCTTGGGATCTACAGAAACCCCTTCCTCTGACACCACATGACCCAAAAATGCAACACTCCAAAGCCAAAACTCGCATTTGCTAAGCTTACCATACAACTGCTCTTTCCTCAACAAGCTCAAAGACTGCTCGCAAATGCTCAGCATGAGCCTCCTCGCTCGGAGAATAAACCAGGATATCGTCGATGAAGACCACTACACATACATCAAGATAGTCCTTGAACACCCTATTCATCAACTCCATAAAGGCTGTAGGGGCGTTAGTTAAACCAAAAGACATAACCAAAAACTCGTAGTGGCCATAGCGAGTCCGAAAAGCTGTCTTAGGTACATCCTCTTCCTTCACCCTCAATTGATAATATCCGGACCGCAAATCAATCTTAGAGAAGTACCTCGCACCCTTAAGCTGATCAAATAAGTCATCAATTATGGCAAATGGTATTTATTTTTCACAGTTACCCTATTAAGCTCACGGTAGTCAATGCAAAGTCTCAAACTACCATCTTTTTTCCGAACAAATAAGACCGGTGCTCCCCAAGGTGAAACACTTGGACGAATAAATTTCTTTTCCAAAAGTTCTTGAAGCTGCTCCTTCAACTCCTTTAGCTCTGCAGGTGCCATACGGTAGGGGGCCTTTGACAAATTGGTGCCATCCCTGGTTCTAAACAAATCTCAAAATCGATAACCCGCGACGGAGGTGCCTGGCAGCTCCTTGGGCAACACGTCCGAAACTCCTAACCACTAGGATATCCTCAATGCTGGCTCTACTTTATCAGAGTCTATCACATAAGCCAAATAGCTCTCACAACCCCTACCTAAAGCCTTAAACGCCTTCACTGCTGATATAATCGGAATCCTACTCTTGGGCTTCTTTTCATTCCCACGAAAAATCACCGTATCTAATACCAGGCATCTGAAACATCTTATACACATCTTTACAATGTATAAGAGCACAGCTACCACACCAACCAATCCATACCCAAAATTAAATCAAAGTCGGTTATCGGTAACTGAATAAGGTCAGCCTCAAACTTCCTATCACAAAACTCTAACCGACAACCTTTCAAAACAAACCTAGACTCTATAACCTTCCCGTCCGGGGTCCCCACTCTATAAGGATCCTCTAACCATCTAGGTTTATCGGATCCTACAGACATCTAAGAAAACATCTAGCTACAAATGAATGTGATGCCCCACAATCAAATAAAGCATAAGCAGGTATGGAATTCACTAAAGAACTTGTCGGCTAGTCGCTGTCTGTCTTGGCGCAGAGCTCGACCCTCTCGAAAGGTATCCCGATCTCTCCTCACGCCTCGCTCCGAATCCACTGAATGGCTAGATTATACATCTCCTCATAAGTCCTGGGACGACCCACTATCGCCTCTCTCGGCTCTAAGACCCTTCCGGAAATGATATATACGCTGCTGCTCGTCACGCCGACAGCGGGAACATACTCCCAAGCCTCAAGCTGGAATGCATCGCACCTGGTGATCTCGCTGCTCAGCCGATAAAACTCGTCCATCTTCGAGCTCGATGGACGGGGAAAGTAATGAGCTAGAAACTGCTCCCGGAATATCTCCCAAGTCACAGGCTGTCTCGATGTGGGCAATGTAGCCTCAACGGTGCCACCACTTGGCCGCCTCAAGCAACCAAGAAAGGAATAGCCAAAGATGTCCGTGACTCCACCGAATCTGAAATAACTCAAAATCCTCTCTATCTCGCCCATCCATGACTCCGCCTTAAGCATGTGGTATTATAGGAAATTTGTGGAGGATTTAGATGTGTTTGAATTGATTTCCCTGGTGACCGCCGCCACTGTTTGATTGCCAGTAATCAACCAATGGCTCCAGTCGGAGGAGGAGGTACTGTCTAAGATACACATCTACCCTAGGGTAGACCGCAGGCCTACTACCCCTCTCTGGCGACTCGACTACGGGGATCTCCTACGGCGGATCCCCACCAGCCGGACGCCTCCCCAGCCGAGGGTCTGTGCCGAGCCTCTACCGCGACCTCTAGAACCAAAAGGCGTCCTAGACGGCATACTAGCCGATAAGAGTCAAAGGCAGAATCATAAGCAAAGAATAACTCTTCAAGAATCAACAAAAGAGGTACAACAAAGATTACATAAGCAAGGACCTCTCAAAACCCCCCAAAACAAGTCAATCAATAACTCCAGGTTGCAAAGAATTCCACAGATCCTGTAATGTCGCGAGCAAAACAGAATCTTATATAATTCTAAGCCCGAGCACATCGATTTAAACCTCAAAAGACTCATCGAATACCTATTACTGGACTTAGGATTCAAACCTATGCTCTGATACCACTAAATGTCACGCCCCAAAAACGGGACCGTAACACGCCGCGCTAATGGCACACCGGTCCAAAGCGCAAGGCACAAACGAACAGAGCAACAAACTTAACCGCAATGTAATAGAACCATCAAACCATTTCTTAACTATAAAACCGAATAAGTTCATTTTTACACAAAAATACGAATTACAAAATTCCTTCTTAGTACAAAAGATGCTACAACAAAAACAAAGTTCATCAATACAAAACCTATCTAATACACTACCCTCTCCAAACAAAAGAGAAGCTTGGAAGATTATCCAGAGTCCTACCAAGAATGTGGAATCGGAGACAATCTAAAAGCCGCTAACGTGGTGGAGAGTCAAAACGAGCGGTCCGGATATTATCAATTGAGGGTGAAGGACTGTCTCTTATACACATCTAGATGTGTATAAGAGACAGGGTTATACCCAGATTCGAGCCTAACTGGGATACTCATGTGTTTTATTACATTCTATGTTTGAAACTGTACTTGGATTTATTGGCTAGATTCCACATTGAGGATAGGACCTGTCTCTTATACACATCTAAAAGTTGGACTAATTTGATTGCTATGATTGTGGTGGTGAGTGTTTTCATCCATGGCTGAATTATTCAAGGTAGACTGCGGTACTAGTCGATCTAGTAATCTACCACACCTACTAGTCCGACCGGGAGGTCAAGTTATCCCATCACAAGACCCCGATCAAATAGTTCATAGCAGTCACAGTCACCATGGCGTCCCATGGATGACTATAGATGAACCGGTTCTCCCCAAATCAAACATTTCCAAACACATCCAAAATTATATACCTAGGTCACCTATGAGCCAAAACAGTCACAAAATGCTTTCATATCAAAAGAGTTTGCAAACATATCAATTGATTAACATAAAATAGCTTGGTCCCGATTTCATATGTAATATTTCCAAAACTTGATAAAAGTGCAGTTCCAAACATCATACACATTTTAAAATCCATCCAAACATATTTCGAAAGTCGTTAAACAAAATACAAGTGGAAGAGGGTCTATGTTACCCACCTATCAAAGCAAAAACTGCACTAAAGATCACTGACCGCGATCGCCGGCGGTAGGTGGCGTGGTACCTAAAACAAATATATAAGAGGACTCTTAGAAGAGATGTAGAAGTTAAAGAATGACTAGGGAAGCGAAAACGACGCGAAACGATAGAAAACGACACCAACAGCTCTTTGGTCAAAGATGACCTTTTCACAATTTGGATCAGAGATTGTCTCTTATAGCCTAAGAGCCTAGATGTGTCTTTGAGGCGACAGATGGAGAGCAGTGTGAAGTGTTCACTGATCATCAAAGTCTGAAGTACCTCTTCAACCGAAAACTTCGCCTCTCTCTAGGCTATAATTAGGCTATCCTCCCTGCCAAAAAAATCCATTTCCAAGGTATTCAAGGGACCTTGGTTACAACCCAACTCAAAACAACATATTCAACCAACCAACAAAATCCATTTCCAAGGTATTCAAGGGACCTTGGTTACAACCCAACTCAAAACAACATATTCAACCAACCAACAAAATCCATAAACGGAAAGATTCACCGGAGCAATAGCCGGGACTATATCAATAGCATTCCACAACAATCCATACCCCATAACCACTACAATTAACTCCATTACATTTCATTTTGGTTCCATCAAAAGATCATTAAAGATCCTTCAAACATAACCAATTATCCAAATTATCCTAGTTGCGCCAAACTTCCGCTTACTTACAAAATGAAGGGAAATCAATTCCACTTGGTTTCAAGTCTCAATTCCTATCCAAACTAACCTTAAAACACTCCTAAAACATCATTATGTGCATAGACATAAGCATTCATAGCATAACACTCTAGGCCACATATGGAAGACAAAACCCTAACTCATAATCTTAAAATTTGTAATCTAACCATGGAAAGTTGTTAAAAATCAACCCCAATCACTTCCCAACCTCCAAAACACTAAAAACAACCCATAACATACATAAATCAACACATATAAGGCTGCAAAGAGGGTTTATTTTCAGCCATAAAGAATCCTACAAAACTTGAAATTAAAGCTTGGATCATAAAGCCCATAAGCCATAAATGCTAAAATTGTAAAATCTTACTTTCCAAGTGATTCCTACTTGAAATCCAAGAAAATTTTTGGCCAGGGAAAATGGAGAAGAGAGTTTCGGCTGCTGCTAGGAAGAAATGAGGAAGAAACACAAGAAGAAGACTTAAAAAGATTTCCAAAGTTGACCCAAATAGTTCCCCATTGACCAAATAGTCTCCAAGTTGACTATTTAACCCAAAAACTAATTCTTGCTACTAAATTAACATTTTAAATCAGCCATCAAACAACACTCACACACCACAATGCACTAATTACAGCTAGTCCAACTTTTGATAATCGTTTATATGTATACCGAAATCGCGTAAATCGTTCAATTTGCCGAATTGAAAAACGAATAAGTTGAAGTACTTTATGACTAAAAATAATATGAAAAACATTTTAAACCAGTTAAAATCAAAGAACAAGGCTATTAAAATACTGGGTTTCACAATCTATGGTGGCGGTTAGACATTTTACACTGTCTATCACCAAGGTTGTTAAGATAAATCACATTAACATCATTGTGTCTAAAGCGTTTAAATAAAACAGAAAAATTCTTATCAAGTGAATTAAGCATTCATGCTTGGTAAAGAATACATATAGATGATTATCACAAAGTTGTCTCACACTTAAGAGATTGTAATTAAATTGTCAACTTGGAGCACATTTTTAATTAATGTATCACCATTTTTACCTACATCACCAATGCCGATTGATTTTGCCTTCATGTTATCCCCAAAAGACATTTTTTCACTATTTTTGGATATGAGTTTTGTGAAGAGAGATGCATCACCCGTTATAAATAATAATTGAGCACCCACTATCTATGAACCTTTTGGCATTATTGTTGATGTTCATTACCTACACAAGAAATTAATTGATAACTCTTGGTACCCACATTTTCTTGGGTCCATAAGAGTTAGTAAAATGACTACAAATCCATGCAGTATTCATTCCAAGTTTTTCATTTATCTTGACATAGCAATTATTTTTCACATGTCCATATTGTTGGCAATAGTTGCAAATAATATTCTTTATAGAGAAGATTTCAATTTTACAAAACATAAATCATTTCCCTTCGAAAAGTGACAAAGTTCTTGTTGATAAATACGTTTCTATTCTTTTTCATATCAATAGTATTTTCCTTTTTGCTATGCAATGAGAATATTTAATTCATCCAATCTTTTCTTCAAGGAAGCTTGTTCGTCCCTGACCCTTGTTTTCACATGCATTCTTTTCTTCAACTCAACATTTTCTTGTGATAGCCTATTGTTTTCATTCACAAGTTTAGAGTTAGCATTCAATAAAGCATTTGATTTTTTCACTAACTCCTTATTTCTAGCTTATGATTCCTTTAAGCTATCATGCAATTTTAAAATGAGGCTTCAAGATCATTATCATCATTTTCATTATTAGAATCATAAGTAGAAGTTACCTCATCATCACCAATGGCAATAAAGGCCATTTGTGCCGATTCCATCTCTTATTCTTCTTCTCCTTCGGAGTTGCAATCAACTCAAGCGATTTGAAAGTTATTGAAGCCATGTTTCCTCCCTTCTTCTTTTTGGAGGGACACTCTGATTTGCAAAGTGTCAGGGTTGACCACATTCAAAGCATTTTCCATTTTTCTTCTTAATTTCCAACTTGGTCTTCCCTATGAAGTTATTTGAGTTTCTTGATCCTTCTTTTCTCATTCTCCATTTGTTGATGTAGTGTTTAAGGAATCCTTTGGTGATGAGTGCAAGATCACCTTTATCAAGATCTTTATCTTCTAAATTGATTGAGCAACTTTCATCTTCTTCTTGAGAAATCTTCAATGCTATGCTTCTTTTTGGTCTTGCTTCTTCATCATCCACCACTTTGGCTTTGAGCTTCAATGTATGAAGTGAGAGAATTTATTAATGACTCAATGGGTATGGAATTCAAGTTCTTTGCTTCCTCTATAGCAATAGTCATTGCCTTCCATTCTTTGGATAGAGCATTCAAGATTTTTCAATTCTTCTCCCCCAAAGAGTATTCTTTCCCCAAGGCTTCAAGATCCTTGATGGTATCATTGAATCTACAATTCATTTTATCAATGTTGTTTTCATGTGGCTCCATCTTGAAAGATTCATACTTAGCAACAAGTAGAGATTTCTTTTGTTTTCTAACATCGTTGCTTCTTTCATGAATTTCCTTCAATTTGTCCAAAATTTCTTTGGCAGAAACGCATCCTTTGACACGGTTGATTCGTTAGCATCCAAGGCATTGTATAGTACATTCATAGCCTTGGCATTTAAGGTCAAATTTGCCTTGTCTTGTGGAGTGAGCTCTTCCCCTATTTTTTCTCTTCTTCTATTTGTATGATCATCAACAATGGTGGCATCGAAAGGTCCTTCATTTACTACATGCCACAAGTCAATATCAATAGATTGCAAAAATATTTTCATTCTATCTTTCTAACTAATAAAATGCAATTTAAACAAAATAAAGAGACCAATGCTCTGATACCAATTGTTAGTCCCAAAGCAACCTAAGAGGGGGGTGAATTAGGTTTCTTAAAATTAATTTGCAAATAATGCTCAATTCAAAATTCTTGCACTTGACTAAAATAAGATGATAGAAATATAAGCAATTAAGTATAAAATGAATGGAATAAATTAAGAGAGTGACTAAACAAACAACATATCCAAGCTAGCCAGCTTGGAGAAGTAATCTGCTAAGATGCTCCTTCAAATTCGGTGAGCCAATAATTTTCAAGTGTACACAAAGTAGGATCACCTTGCACACACTACTTCTCTTTAGTTGAGCCAAGGATTTTACACCAAACCTCACTTTTGTACAAGATTATCACTCCACTCTATATTTTGAATAGCACTTTGAAGTACACACAAATATAATATCACCAAAGAGCTAATTTGCACTAAAATTTCCTTTCTTTTGCTTGTATTCAATGTGTAAGATAACTAAACATAATATACAGGGTTGGTATTCATAGGTGCAATAAATCAGCTCCCAACCACCTCCTAACGGCTAGATAATAAATGCTGAAAAAACTTACAATTATGGGTTTCGGACGTCCAAGGTTATTATTGAGCGTCGAAACAATTGGTCTGATCTAAAATATTAGGGAGTTAAGGCTGCCGTTCGGATGGCCGAGCTTGCATCCGTTCCTTCGTCTAAACCAGGTATGTTGAAGAGTCCAGTCATCGAACGGTGTAGTGTGTCCAAAAGGCTTGGTGCTTAACTGGGGATGCATTTCTTTTGGACAGTTAGCCGCATCCAATATAGTTTTTTTCGGACAGTTAGACGCATCCGTTGCAGTTGCCAAAAAATCTTTCCTCTACCTTGACCTTTCGGATCGTGAATTGTGTCCGAGATAAATTTTTTTGGACGAGCTTATGCGTCCGTTGTAGGTGCTCTAGAATCTTGCTTTCTGCATGATCGTTCGGACATTGAAATGAGTCTATGGTAATCTTGTTCGGACGAGCTTGGCCGTTTGAGAGACATAGTGCTGTTCAGATGGTATACTTCGTCCGAAAACTCTACTGTGAGCAAATAAACTAGCAATTCTACACAACTCAAGTTAAGATAGTTAAATTATAATTGTCATAATCAAATATCAAGGTTGTAGGTCATTAATCTCCCCTTTTTTTATGATGACAAATCAGCACGCGGCAAATTAACTTACAATAACCATGATAGCACAATCCGTTCAAATAGCTATCCTATTCCCCCTTTTGGCATCAAAGCAAAATAAGTTCCCCCTTATGCATGCAACAGCAAAAAACGAACAAGCAGCCATAAAACAAAAACCAAAACAGTGAATAATCATAACCGAGTGCACAAACAAGTGAACAATCATAACCAGAACAATCAACTTCATCAAATGTCTTACATTAATCATAAGGAATTATAGAGAAACTAAGCGGTGGAAGTTGAGTCATTATTCTTCTTGGAGCGTTCGTCATGTTTGCGTTCTTTGGCTCTTTGCATCATCTTCATAGCCCGCTATCTTGTTCACTTAAGTCTTGAGCATCACAGCATTGCATGATGTAGTTGAATGTGTCATCAATGCCTTCGTCATCATCATCATCAGTGACAAGTTCAGGTCTAAGTAGTATAGTTCAGACTTGGCCTCAAGATTGGAATGATCACCATCTTCATTGTCTTTGCCATAACTGTTGGAGGAGGACTCGAGAATGTATTGGGACTGGATATTGGCAAACTGAACCTGAGATGAGGCAGACATTCGTAGACTTAGTGCTTCTTGAAGGATGATTTTGTCTTGTCTCAAGCCTCTTTAGCTTCCGAAGGGTGCGACATTGGAATGAGCTCATTTGATTGCTCAAAGAGGTAACAAGTGTGCACAGATGGGAGATTGAGGGTTCTGAAGATGAAATGTGGGGGTCAAGAGAGATTGGAGGTGTGGAATGGGAGGATTAAGAAGGAGGAGAGTAAGGGAGTGCAAGGCTGGAGGTGGAGGCATGTGATTTGGACTTTTCAAGTTCATAAGCTGCCATTGTAAACCATTGATCATTAAAAAAGTGCAAACCCTTTCGTTCAATATAGGCTTTGTTGAAATAAGGAGGATATTATTTTTTGCCAGAAAAGGGGAGGTCAAAGTGATCAAAAAATTTAGTGTTAGATAGGAACTTTTCGAAGGGAATGTTCCTCTGGGTATCAGTCAAAAAGAGCTCCCATAGAGAGTAGAATAGATGACCAAAGTCAAGTTTGATGCCTTTAAAATCACAGTAATATAAGTACAATTGCATTTTGCTTGCCTCAGTGCTATGCCCGTCAGTAGGCAAAAGCAAATTAGTGACTAACAGATATAAAATGTTGAGTTCAGGTCTAAGTAGTATAGTTTTGGCTTCTGAAACCTGTTTAAAATTGACATTAAAAATCTTTTTGACCTCTTCTATATCAAAACTTATAGTATCTATATGTGGCCATTTGTCCCAGGAGAAAAAATAGGGAATTTCATCAAGAGAAACAACTTCACACTCAAAAATGGAATTAATGACATTGGAGGCAATTTCAAGGTTCACGTTATTGATACGAGAGTCTAAATTTTGAATAGTTGAACCCTTCCTAAGATTGGCGATAAATTGCAACACCATATCATGATACACAGGCAAATTCAAGTGAACTAAATTACCCCAGACTGTTTGTTTTTCAAAGAATGCCTTAATAAGGGGTAAATTCAATTTATCGAAAAGGATATGTGAACAGGTCGTTGAACGATAATGGATTTGCTAAGAAGAGAGGTGTACCTGTGTATAAGAGACACAATAAATTTTGGTATACACATCTGGGAGTGTATTGAGGATTTTAAATGTTTGACCCTGCACCGGAACTTTGCCTTTTGATTTTATCCCTCTGGTTGCCATTGAAGATCCTCCACGTAATCATACCATCATGAATTTGAAGAGGAAGATACAGAGGAGAAAAAGTGAGAGTGAGTGATTTTTAAGAAATTCTAAGGAATGTGATGTTAAAGTGGTGAAAAGAGGTTTAATAGAGATGGGTGAGGAGTTTGGAAGAGAGATTCCTTGAGTAATTTCAGAGAAGAGGAGACAAATTGAGGGAATTTGGAAGGGGGTCTCTTGAGTCGCTAGAGGTTGGATTCGGTGGGAGGGAAGTGTCCGATAAGGGAAAAATGGAGGGGATTTAAATGAGTAGAACAATTGTTTGGACGTCCGAACATTTGGTATACGTCCGATCACAAATGAACAAACGGACGGCCGATACACTATGCTGCGCATCTGAAGCAATGATGGAAGGTAATAATCGTCCGTAAGAATTTCAAGAGAGTTTGAAGAGTGAGAGGGAAAGTTCGGAGGATTGTAAGCATCCGAGACAAAAGAGAGGAGTTCATGTTCATTCAAGAGAGCTGTTAGTTCGGACGTTCATGTTCGTCCGAAAGATCAGATACCCTATGACGCATATTTTTGTCTGAAAGCATAATTCATATAGATTTACAATTGTGCCTAAACGAGTTCAGTGAAATTCAGAACAATCTAAAGGCAAAGGTTTGTTAAAAATATCAGCTAGTTGATCCTTTGTACACACAAATTCAACACAAATTTCCTTTTTGAACACAAGATCTCTAACAAAGTGATGCTTGACATCAATTTGTTTGGTTCTAGAGTACAAGACAGGATTTTTAGTACGAGATTAATTACACTAATATTATCGCATCTTATAGGCACACAATAAAAAATAGCACCATATCATATTAAATCAATTTAGACTCATCTTATAGATTGACTCATCCTTGTTGTCATATTAAATCAATTTTGACTAATTTATCCCGTATTTTGAATAAAAATCTCTAAGGATCTCACATACATCTCTCTGATAGACATATCTATAAATAGATTTCGCTATTGTTTTAGTTGGCCATTAGAATCAAACGATATAATTCTTAAACAAAATTTTAAAAGATATATAGAGAGAGCGTGAATATTTTAAGAGGCAAAACACTTGTAGTGCCAAAGAAGGGAAGGTAATTTTTGTGTATTGTATTGATGATGCAACATCATTTAGTTTGTAAATACAAATCAATTTTATTATTGATGTGGTTCTTGAGGCTATAAACTAATAACTAATTCAAAATGCTTTCACTAAAGAATCTTATGATTGTTAATCCCATTTGTTACAAGATAATTACACCTAATTCTATTTCTGTATTTTGAAAGCATAAATCGTCATGTCACTTGTCCTCGTCTATACGTAATAAATATTTTTAGAAAGATTAATTGAACAAATGTGTCTCTAGAGTCTAAAATTGATGGAGCCATAATTGAAATATATTGAGGATCAGAAAGGATATGAAATTCGCAACACGAAATGAATATATTATATTCAATCGTACAGTCTCCAACAAATCATACCACACTGAAAGTGTTTGTTCTTGGAAAAATATGAGATTTAATTCTCAAAAGTTCTTTACTAACCATTTTCTTTTGAATTGGAAATAAGGATCACTTGTCCCAACCTATGTGATGAAGCGGTTGATACTAGCAAGTATACTAATCGAGCAAGTAATAAAATTTTAAGAGTATAGAGTATTATTCTGGAGAGGAATATTGATGAATTGCAAATAATCACAACAAACTATGAATGTAATCATAGAAATCAGAATGAGAGGTAGAATATTTAACTAAACTACACTATAATGATAAAGCAATTAAACAATTATAAAATATAAATAAGAGGAGAACAAAAACTAAGGATGTTAGGGAATTGACCACACCTAACTAACATAACTATAAGATTAAAATCAAATAAGAATCAACTAAGATGTATATAAGATGGTAAAGTTCTCTAATTTGTATGTCTTTCTCAAGTTATTAACTATTCCAATTGTATTCACGTTTGAAGAAGTCTTTTTAGAGTTAATCTAGTATAATAAAATCAGACCATCAAGATCTTTAGAATCGGGGGCTGTTAATACTCTTTTATACCATCTAAATGGAAAACACAATTAATTTATTATCAATCTCCCTTTATGAGCATAAACAAATTATGGAATGCATTATTATCTTTTGAAACTACAATATTAAAATAAATAAAAGAAAACAAACTCTAGGAGGCATGAAAAATTAGAGAAGAGATTTGTAGCTTGGAGTCTCCCTTCGAATGTGGAACAAAATTCCCTTGGCAATCCATCAAGAGCCCTTCTCAGGATGAGTTATAAAACTTAACTCAGAGCAAATCACTAATCTACCCTCCTTTAATCCTACGGTATACTAAATGTTAAAATTGGTTATTAAGTGTCCTACTTATAGAGATAAGATGGCTTGGGAAGTTGGTACAGATTCTGCCATATAGGCCCAAACTTGAAGTCAAAAGTTGTAAAAATCATAAATTCTGCCATCTTGGAAATTGACACAACACCAAAGGGATAGGTTTGACTTCACCAGAATGCCGCGGTGCTATGCTCTTAAATCCTCATGTTTGTTATGAATACTGTGGTGCTGAGCAGTCAGAATCTCTTCTCAACTTTAGCTCTGCATTGCATCTTCTTCATGTGTTCTAGATGTGTATAAGAGAACCTACAAAACACACAAACAACATATAACTTGATACAAACCCCATCCCTGAATTAACGAGACCCGAGAATCAATGCATAAACCAAGATCGCCTAAACAACTCGAGCTTGACAGATTTAAACCCTTTGATTAAGAAATCTAGATGTTTAATGTGTTTGTTTTCAACTATGAGATATCGATCCATTATCTATAACGAGATAAAACCAATATTATTCTGGTTAGCAATCACAAGAATCAATCTCACGAATACCCACGTCTTTGGAAGACAACTTAGAAAGTTTTCTCACAAAACACTATTGAATAATGCTGAATGTTGAATGACTATTTTTGGCTAGATGAGGGTATAAGTAATGTAAAAATTATCCCCAAAAGCCCTACATGGGAGTCCTACCAATACTGTGAATTCTAACTTGCCAAATCCAAATAGGTTTAGGAATGGAACACAGGACACAAAATTTCTATAAGACAAATATAGTCTAACACTTATCCAAGTTAAGGAAGCAAACAAAACAATAATTCATAGGAACAAGTCTTAAACTAAATCCTAGGACAAATAGGATTAGAATGGCCGAGTCTAAGAATGTTGGCTGAATTAGGGTTTCTTTCGAAGTCTTCAAGGGGTTCTTCAAATCTTGGGCTTGAAACCCACCAAAGATCTTGGACTTGGACTTTATCTGGTCACTTGGATATCACTTTGAAGAATTGGACTTTATGTGCTAATGAATTGAGGATAGTCCAATCTAACTAGATCGTAACACCATGTATATGCACCAATATTGGCAAGTTTGAGTCCTATACACTAGTTTTCATCGACTCAACTTGGTACATTCTTAGCCTATCCAGACTCGTATCCACAAAAATACAGTAAGATACACAACAACTCTAAAAAGTATTCAAATCATAGTAAGAATCTAAACCAAAACAAATGGAAAATAGCTCTATTCGCAGAGTTATCTCAATTCCCAACCTAAACTTTTGCTAGCTTCGAGCAAAATGAAACAACAAGCACATAAAAAAAGAAATAGCTAACATAAAAAAAGAAATAGCTAACATAGAAAATAAATACATCCCAACATTACTAATAATCAATGACAAAGGTACAAGAAGAACAGAATCATTTAACTTGATAAAAAAATTTGATCAAAGATCCCATATAAAATATGAAATACCATACTAAATCACTTAACAAACAATAAAACAATAACAAAAGATCACAACAAATAGTCACTCATTAAACTTATCTGGACAATACCATTTTGATTACTAGGCTTAACAAGAGACATCACAGTCGAAGTAGTGCTTCGCCCCCATCTTCACTAATACAAACTAGCTCAAAGTAACGATCAATTGGGACATCACAATCTTTTAACGTAAGGCTAAGGTAATAAAGAAGGATAAATTTGTATAGAAGTTACTTAAACCACCTTAGATGTGTTACCCAACATTGAACCATGATCTCATAGTATTTCACAAGTACAATGTTAAGCTATATACACTTGAATGCAATAACTAGCCTTCCTAATTTTTCTTTTTGCAACAACTCTTTTGTTTCTGCTATTTTTTCCCTCTTTTGTGTATCAATTTTCCTCTTTGATTTTCTTTTGAGGATAATAATGACTTCACATTCTTACACCACTTGTAGTGTGGGAAAAAATATGTTCCAACGAATTGAAGTCATTTGACCTCTTCCAACAATCATCTTGCCGTTGCAGTGTAAAACACCCATTATAAAAAATTCCATCATTATAGTATTGAAAAAGTTCAAAACGATCAACAATGATCAAGGTAATATTTAGGATTAAAAAAGACAAAAGAAACAAAGGAAATAAGGCTGAATAATGTAGCTTACACAAGAAAGTCAAAGGCTTATAATGATCAAATGGGGACACTAGGGATGAAACTCATAAAGGCAGAAAATTTGGCTTAATAGTCCAAAGAAGGCTTAGATTGTTTCCAAAATTCAATTTTCGTAAGTATTTCACTACAATGAAAGATCCCTGCTATCCCAACCCATGACACAAGTTAAACCAAATTGCAAGTCTATGCCAGATAAGTACTTACGACTTAGAGAAAATAACTCACTACTCACTCAAGACACTCACAAAACTTATAGACAAAATACCCAACAAAGAAAATGGCAAATCATAAATCACCGAGATCGATAGCCACAACATTCTATACACCCTACCTATTCCTTACTCCAAAACAAGGCATCAAAATAAACATATTTAAACCATTGTAAAGAATATAAAAGTTAACACAAGACACTAAACAAAAACAAGACGTATCCTAACTACAGTAATCCACGTTAATAAAACAAAATCTAATGAATATTTTTGTAAACCTCTATAATACTTCAAGCAAAGAGAGTTTAAAAATATGGAAAGTTTCCATCTAGTAGTTAGAGAGTCTTTTGAAAAATTTCAAATTCTCGAGCTGAATAAAAACACATAAAACCCAATATAAAATAAACACAAATACAACATACCACATACCTATGAACAAAATTTAAGCAAAGATTGAAAGTAGCACCAATTCTCATTCAAAAACACTAAAGCAACCCGAAAAATAACAAAAAATTAGAAACAAAGAATACTTCCCTTGTGAAGTCAGGGTGGTTTAGGAATCTTTAGAAAATTAGCACCCTTTGACAATCGGGAAGGTTTAAACAACAATTCCATGGAAGTTTTACTAACTTCAAATGGTAGGACCCCATCGCCCCTGGTGAAGTACCATCAAAGCCCATGTGGTTTTTCACTCTTAAAGTGGTTATGGTCATATCCACTGACTAATCCATCATCTTTATGGCAAGTTTTTCACTCAATGTTCTCTTTAATTTTCTTTTAGATCTTGTCTTCAATTCATAGCAAGTTTTAATTTCGACTAGATCATCATAGTGGGTTTCTCATTAGTTTCAAGTAGATATAATTTTTGCAAGCTTTCTTTTTAAATTTTTCGTAAATCAAGTTACTTCCATTTCAAATTTTCTTCGAAGTTTTTGGTATTTTTTGGTAAAAAATATTAATTTTCTTGCTTTAAGTTCTTGAATTTTTCAGTGGTATTTCTTTTGCTTAATCAAAATATCCAAAAATTATTTAGTTTTAATCTAGTTTTCTTTACAAATCTCTGTAGTCATAGATTAGTAAAAGATGGAGTTTTTTTTCGTTTCATGTTCTCTTCTACGATTTCCTTAGTAAAATTAGAATTACTTACTCTTAATTCTTATTTTATTTTAGTTAATTTGGTGGATTTGGATGTAATTTTACTTGTTTTTCTTAGATTAGTTTAGATAGCTATTCCTTCTATTATTGTTTATCCTAACTATACAGGACCTTTAAATCTCGATAATTTCTAAGCCAATAATCTTTGTGGGACGATACCCACTTGCCATATACTACTACCTGCCCCATATACTTGTGAATGTAAGGGTAGAGCAATAGATTTAGTGTGGTTTATTTTTATTACTTGGTTTAGCTTGTGCACTCTATCCGAGGTGTAACAAATTTTTGGAAAAACATATGTACACCTCAGGTAGAGTGCAAACTATCCAAGTAATAAAAATAAACCAATTCAACCTATTATTCTACCCTCACTCTTGCAAGTATACTGGGTAGGTAATAGTGTATGGCAAGTGGGTATCATCCTGCAAGGATTGTTGGTTTAGCTATTACCGATATTTGAATGGTCCATGCATATTTAGGATATATAATAATAGAAGGAATAATTATCTAATATAATATAAGAAAAACAAGTAAAATCACGTCTGAATCCATGAAATGAACTAAAACAAAATGAGAATTAAGGAGCAAGTAATCGTAATTTTACTAAGAAAATCATAAAGAGAACATGAAAAGAAAAAGAACTCTATCTTTTACTAAATGAGACTACGAAGAATTTGTAAAGAAATTTAGATTAAAACTAAATAATTTTTGGATTTTTTGATTAAGTGAAAGAAAGACCACTAAAAACTTCTAGAAATTATACAAGAAAATAAAGATTTTTAAGAGAAAAAGTACTAAATTAGCAAGAACCCTAAAAACTTTGAAGAAAACTAGAAATGGAAGTAACTTTATTCTAATGAAATGTAAAAATTATATCTACTTGAAACTAATGAAAACCACACTAAGATTATCAAACCAAAATTAAAAGTTGCTAAGAATTGAAGACAAGATCTAATAGAATATTAAATAGAACTTGACTAAGAAAATAAGTGTTCAAGGTCAAGAAAGCTCCACTAAACTACTCTAAATAGAAAATACTATCTACACTAGTACTATGTGTTTCCTACTGCAATTCCTACTTACCACTTACTTCTATTTGTCTAGTACATAAGGATTAATAGAGCTAAGAATTACAATAGTTGGCAAATTACACTGCTAAAATTCGTGGCCATATCACCATATGGGATCGATATTGCTTTGTGGACATTTACAGCTAGAATTCCAATTTTTGTGCCCATATTGCTATACCAAATCGATATCACAATATGGAGTGCAATCTAGCAAGTTTTATTTTTCATTGTTTCCCTTGCATCACATGACCGCTCCAATTCTTTATACTCGATATCCTTGTAATATACCTGTAAAAATATTTATGCACCTAATTAGTGACAAATTAATCTAGATGTAATACTAAAATGATAACATTTATATAAGTGTAAATAAAAATACTAAATGCAACAAAACATTAAATAAAAAAAACACATAAATCTACCTTAAAATCCAAAATACTAATAGTAAGTCAAGTTAAATAGGTAAAACAACTCCAGTTTACTAGAGTTATCATATGGTTGGTTTCTTCAAAGAGCACTTAGATGGTAAAACTGATTTGTTATTTAATTAGTCATTGTATCTTGTTCAATGTTATTGGATGTTTTATTGTGAATGAGTGAACGATAATGAAAGCTCAATGGATCACTTAAGTGGAGTCAGTTTTATGTTTATGTATATGGTTACAGTCGAGTACTAGACTCTGTATTATAATACGCAATCCATTAAGAAGAAAAGTTATAGAAACTCCATTATACCTATTCTATTCGACAGATAATAGATAGACCTAGATCTATTAGTAGAAGACTTATGGGAGCTATGAGCTTTACAATGATTGTTATGATTATATTGATTAATTAATCTAATGTATATCTTTCGATGCGATGCTTATATGCTATATCTGTCAGTAATTAGGTTTAAATTGGAGTTATTATTTATTGAGCATTTTTTTGCTTACCCCATTATTTGATATTGTTTTTTGCTATAGAGGATCAGTCTAAGGAGCTTGTTGGTCTAGACTTGATTGTAGAGCAGGGCAGGCACTGTGGTATAGACTCTAGCTATTGCAACTAGTGTGTGACTGCTTGTTTAGTGTGAGGTTTTAATTTTTTAGTTTACCTATGTGCCAATTTCCTAGTTAGGGTTCGTTTGTATATATTAACCCGTTACCTGCATAGAACTTTTTGGTTTCATAGAAGTGTATAAGTATGGTCTGTTGTTGTACGTGATCGTTGCTTGTGGAATTGTTATGGCTTGTTTTTGATGGTTTAATGAATATGATTTGTATGTTGCTTCTGTAGCGTGCCTTGCATGCTTGAAAATCAGAGCGAGAAGTAGAATTTAGAACTAAACTAAACTACAAATAAAGATGTGTAAAAATGAAAAAATATGAATATAGACAAGAGAACAAGAACTGAGGATGCCAAGGAATTGACCTCGATAACGAATATAACCATGAAACTAAATGATATATCAATTCGATGTAATAACTATTCCGTTTATATTCACTTTTGAAGAAGTCCTTTTAAAGTTAATCTAAGGCAAATAAAATCATAACATAATGATCTTTGGAATCCTTGGCTGGTAGTACTCTTTAAAGCCACTAAACAGACCACATAATTAATTTATGAACAATCCCTTGCTATGAGCATAAACGAATTATGGCATGCATCATTATTGACTAATATTTGAGTATCAATTTCTAAGCATGATTACATGTCAAATCATACAGAGAAAAAGCATTAATAATAATAAAACATACTCTTATGGACAAACAACATAAAAAGATTTAATATTTATTCAATTAAATTCTTTATGGCCTATGTAGTTGGGATACATCAACCCTAAATACAAAACTATGATAGTAAAATGAATAAAAGAAAGTAAACTCTAGATGGCATGAAAAATTGTAGGAGAGATTGTTGCTTGCTTCTCTCTTCAGATGAAGGACAAAATCCCCAATCCATAAGAACCCTTCTAGGGTAAACAATCTAGACTAAGAGAGAATTATTTTGATATGTCCTACCCAACTCCTACAGTAAATTACATGTTAAAATAGGTCTTTATTGGTCCTATTCATAGACACAAGGTGCCTTTGGAAGTTAGTTTGGGTTTTTGGATGATTTAGGTCCATGTGATCCTAAAACCAGGAAAAGTTGTAAAAATTGCACAGTCAACTAAGTCGATAGGACGTCGCGGCACTATGTTTGGCTTTCACCACAATGTTGTGGCATTCTGCTCTCAGATAATCAGACTTGTGATGAACATCGTGGCTCTGGAATCCTGTGTATTCCAGAATGCCATAGCGTTGAGCTGCCAGATTCACTTCTCAACTCCATCTCCATGTTGTGTCTTCTTCATAAGTTTCAGCACCAACTTTCGACCAACCAAAAAAAAATCTGACAAACAAAACATAAATTCAATAGAAACACATGTATGTTAAACAGCAATGAAAGATGCATAAGTATTAGATCCAAAAGTACTCGAATCATAGTAAGATGTGGGAACTGAAATGAATGGAAAATAATACTATTTTGTATAGATGGCCCACCCCCAACATAAAATTTTGCTATTCTTGAGAGAAAAAAAACAACAAACCTAAAAACAAAGAAATAACTTTGACAAGACTTTATATACATCCCAATGATGGTAACAATTAACAACTAAGGTGATGGAAGAAAAGAACCATTCAATCCATAGAACAATTTTATCAAAATCCCACATGAATACAAAATACCAACCGTAGATCACTCAAAAGAATAAAATTGCAACAATAGGTCACAACAAATAATCCCTCAACAAACTTATCTAGACAAGAACTATTGATTACAGGAATTAACAAGAGACATCAGTGTCGAAAATAGTTCTTAATATATGGATGTAATCGGATATAATCACCTATAAACATCTAGATCAATATAAGTAGGATATATATATATATATATATTCTTGATTTAAGGTTATCTAGTTTGTATTAGTGAAGGTGGGGTAAACTGTTTTTGATTGTGTTGTCTCGTGTTAAGTCTTGTAATCACTATGGTCTTGTTCAGATAAGTTTTTTAGTGAGTATTTTTTGTGAGCTTTTGTTGTTGTTTTATTCTTTCTTGAGTGATTTTAATATTGGTATTTTTAGATTGAGGTGGACTCTTAGTTCAAATTATTCTTTGGACTTGAACAGTTCTTTTCTTCCTTTATTTTACTATTGCTTGCTACAACCATTCTGATGTATATTAAGTTTTGTTTGTGTTATTTGTTTTGTTGTTTATGTGCATGTTTTCTTTTTTTGCTTGGGACTAGCAAAAGTTTAGGTTGGGGATGGGATAACTTTACAAAATATAGCTATTTCTCATTAATTTTGGTCTCAATTTTTGCTATGATTTCAGTACATTTTAGAGGCTTCATGTGTCTTTTGTACTTTTCTGTTTAATATTTTTGTGGAATTTTCTAGTGTTTATTTTTTTTTATGTGTTTGTGCTGGTTAGCAGATGGTTTGGAGCAAAAAGAAATGAAGAACATGCGAACCAGAACACGAACTTAGAAGGAATTCTACAAGCTTAGTGTTTTGGTGAAATATGCTGTCTCTTAGTACACATCTAGATTCAGCCAGAAGAGACAGTTCTTTAGGCGTAGAATGTTAATTTATCAAAATAAACTTGGAGGCAACATCTAGTGTTGTGACATTGTAGAGAAATTCTTGGTGGATTTCACAATTTTTACATTTTTTGAATCCAAATTTGAGCCATATGGACCTAACTTGACCTAATCCAAGGCATTTTGCATGTATAAATAGGACCCTTAAGAACCTATTTTAACTTGTAATATATTATAGGAGAAGGAGCAGGGTAGATTATGTCAAAATTTCTCTCTTAGTTTAGTTTTTACAACTCTAAAAGATGTTGGAGGATTGCCAAGAAAACTATGTTCTTTGTGCGGTTGAAGGCTCCAAGTAACATTTCTTGTCAAATTCGCCATGAATTTTAGCGTTACTTGTAGGTAAGGCCACTGCCGAAGTCTACTTAGAGACATAATCCACTGCCACTAACATGTATTTGTTGAATTACGAACTCAGAAATGGACGCATGTAAACTATCCCACACATGTCGAATATATTAACAACGAGGATACTATTCAAGGGCATCTCAACATTGCAAACTATATTCCCAGTTCTTTGTCACTCATCCAATGCTCAATGAATCTTCTAGCATTTCAACATAGTGTAGGCCACTATTAACCACTGTAGAGTACTTTAGCAGTTGTTCGTTAATTACTATGATGCCCCCTAACTGGTGATGAATGACACATTTGAAGTACACTTTCAATCTCATCATTAGTCACATACATAATAATTTGGTCACTACACATCTTGTATAAATATGGCTCATCACAATAGTAGAATTTTAAGTCAAAGACGAAATTTCTCCTATAGGTTATAGTTCATTGATTGTAGAATAACTGTGGCTTCTAAATTGTTTTTAATGTCAGTATATTCAAGGTTTAGTCCCAACCGTCATTAGATGTTCCTTCGGAAACTCCAGTCTAATAGGTGACAGGTCACTACTCTCTTCAATTGATTCCATTCTACACATGTGGTCATATAAGATTCTCAATCCCCTTTTTTATCAATAACCCTCCAATCAAACTCTCGCAGCTTTAAAGTTCAACAAATTAACCTTGGTTTTGAATCACCTCTAGAAAACTTATATTTTAAAGCTGCATAGTTAGTATGAACAACAAACTTTAGAGCCAATTAATTGAGGCCCAAACTTGTCGAAAGCAAAAACAATAGCCAGCAACTCTTTTTCAGTTGTGGTGCAATCATTAAGAGTTTTACTAGCCAAATAGATGACATGCAAGACCTTATCCTTTCTTTGACAAAGGACAACACCTACAACAAAGTCAATAGCATCACATATGATTTTGAAAAGTAGCGACGAGTTGGGTGCTATGACAATAGGTACAGATACTAAGGCCTTTTTTAATAAATTAAATGCACGTAAACAATTCCCATCAAAGTTAAAGGTTATATCTTTTTGCAACAAATCACATAATGGTTTAGAGATTGAGTAGAAGTTTTTTATGAACCGCCAATAAAACCTGACAAGCCTCAAAAAGCTTTTTATTCTTCTAACATTCATGGCTGGAGGCAATTTCTCAATGGCTTCAACCTTTGCCCTATCCATTTCAATAACCTTAGCAGATATTTTATGACCTAAAACTATTCTTTCTTGAACCATGAAATGACATTTTTCCCAATTAAGGGCAAGATTTGTTTCTTCACACCGTTCAAGGACCAATGACAAATTGTATAAGCAATCATGAAATAAAGAACCAAATACCAAAAAATCATCCATGAAAACTTCTAAGTATTTTCCAATCATGTCATGGAAAGTTGCAAACATGCATCTTTGAAAAGTACTAGACCCATTGCATAAACCGAAAGGCATCTTTCGTTAAGCGAAGGTAACATTGGGACATTTAAGGTAGTTTTCTCTTGGTTCCTTCTGAGCTATGGCAATATTAAAATAACTAGAGTAACTATATAGAAAGTAGTAGAAAGCATGACCTGCTAATCTTTCAAATATTTGATCAATGAAAGGCAATGGAAAGTGGTCCTTACAGGTGGCTTCATTTAGCTTTCTATAGTCGATACATACTCTATAACCCGTGACCAACCTAAATGGGATTAGTTGATCATTCTCGTTAACAACTACAGTCATCCCTTACTTCTAAGGTACGACTTGAGTAGGGCTAAGCCACTTACTATCTCGCATAAATTTATTTTAGTACAAAATAGTTTCATGATTTCTTTTCTTACTACCTCTTTCAACCTGGGGTTTACCAACGTTGAGGTTGCCTACAAGCCTTGTAGTTTGTAATCATCAAACTTCTATGCATGCAAATTGTAAGGCTAATCCTTTTTGTATAATGACTACTCCGTGCAATTATGTTTTTATGCTTTCTCAACACAATAAGTAGCTCATTTAATTGCTCATCAGATAATAAAAATTTACACTAACAATGAGCTGAAAAGTTTCATTTTCACTAAAGAAAGCATATTTAAGATAACTAGGAAGTGGTTTCAACTCTACCTTGGGGAGGTGATTGGTCAGAGACTCCTTTTACCTAATTTTTCGGCTAGACCATCATCCTTGCTCAGTGGATTTTCTTCTAGCATCCTCTAACAAGCCTTTGTTGATTCATCCTGCTCATCTACTTCCTCTACTTGAATTAACTGTTGAACCCCAGTTATGTTAATCATGTTTTGATGATGAAACAAATCATACTAATAGTTTGATAACAAGTGTGCAGAAAAACAGGTAGGTTCGGACGCAAATGATCGTCCGAACAAAAACAACCACAAGAGCTTCGGACGATGGTATTCGTCCGACACAAAGAATTTGAAGCAAGCCTCGGACGAAGAACAGCGTCCGTTCATATTCCAGTAGACTTTGCTTCGATCGGACGCATGTTCGGACGCTACTCAACAGGAAATCAGGCAAAGGCTTGTTAGAGGATGCTAGAAGAAAATCCGAACGGTCCAACGACTAGTTTGTTCCGACGCACTCTTGCTGCAAGGCCGTCCTTAAGGTACAACATCTAGATGTTATAGTAGAGAGAAAATAGCCGTTGGGAAGTTGTTGAAAGCAGATATTTGGCAACTATAAATACCCCTAGGTCTGAATTAATGAAAAACAGACTTCTACATTGATTACAAACAATTCTTGAGCTATTTGAGAGAAATAGTGGGTACAAGTGTTGTAATAGTGTAGGTAGTGTGAAAAGAGTTTAGAATTGTAAAAGTTCTTCAAGTGTAAGAGTGGAGAGATAACAATTGTAACAAAAGGAGGTTGTGAGTGTAAAACTCTTGGCTCAACTAAAGGAAATTAGTGTGAGCAAGAGTGATCCTCATTTGTGTACAAGAGGTTATTGTCTCACCTACTTTGAAGAGACTTTTAGGGGCTGAACTTCAAGTTGTGAACTTGGTAGTTGCCTTGTGGAGTCAGAAGCTCTTTGTAATTGCAAGCTCCAAGCTTGAGAAGCTAGGGAGTTTGGTTTGATTCTCTTAATCTCAATATTCTTATTTGTTCTTTAAGCTTAAACTGTTGAATATCTATTGTATTCATTTGTGCTTAAGTTTTCATTTGGTGCACAAAGTTTGAATTTCTATTAAGCACATAAAAAGGTTTGTCTTTAGAGATAACCTAATTCACCCCCCCTCTTAGGTTGCTTTTGGGGCCAACATTAACACTCTCTCCAACAGAAGCTGTGCAACATTGTTCCTGAAAAAATCATGAACAAGGTCTTCTATTTTATTTATTATCATTAAATCATCACAAATAGTAGGAAGTTTAAGAGAGTTAAAAGTAGAAATATTGACAATCTGATAATCCCAACTAGCATGGGATGGAGAGACCAAGATCCTTAAGCTTTGTAGATAGTTTTTGTTGGATGATTGCTCTATATCCTTCAGTCAAACACAAGTTTTTATCTCCCAGTAGCTTCCTCTTAAGTTGGTCAACATTTGCTTCATGAACTTGGCATATTTGGGCATGTTCTCAAGTGCTTCCATAAAGGGTATGTTGATTTTTGCCATTTTAAAGATATCAAGAAATCTCTTAAACATCTTTTGCTTATCATCATCTCTAAGCTTGCTAGGGAATTAAATCCTTACTGACGGATGGGTAAGTTGCACTTCAGTTTCCCTCTTAGAAGGGATTTCATACTTGGTTGCTCTATTGTCCCATACTTCGGTATCTCCATTCCTACTCTCATTTTCTTCCATTTTCTCACTCCCCCATTCAATCTTCTTTCATCTTTTTTCTCTCCTCCAACATCTTTGCCACTCCTCAATATGATAGCCTTAGCATGCTCTCTAGGATTGGTTACAGTATCACTTGGCAATGCTCCAAACTGTCTCTCTACCATAACCAAGTTAATTGCCTCACTTGGTTTTCTACATTCTTGATTGAAGCTGTCATGTTTTTTATCAGATCCTCTAAACCCTTGACCCTATCATCGTTGTTGGATTTCATGTACTAAGTAGAGGTGCATGCATCTACTGTGGTGGTTGTTGATACTTTTGGAATAGAGGTCAAATATTTGAGTTTTGTTTTGTTGATTACCCCAAGACAAATTTGGATGATTCCTCCATCCTGAATTGTATGTATTGCTGAAAGCATTGTTTTGGTTCTTATACTGATTTTAGTTTTCGCCCTGACTTGCTATGTAGTTCACTTGCTCTTGACCTACAAAAGAAGAATTAAAAGATGTTAGTATACAACATTGGCCATTAGGGTAGTCACCTGAACAGAAATCTAATACTAGTGGCTGTGATGTAGCCATTTCTTTGACTTTCATCTCCTCTACTTGTTTAGTCAATGCTGCCATCGGTTTATTGATAACTACTTGTTTAGCCATTGTTGTGTCTTAGGGGTTTAGCTCAAGTACTCTTCTCCTTTGCTCTTAAGCTTGTGTTGCGGAAGACTGGAAGTAATTATTGGACATTTTATCCAATAAATCCTGTGCCTCTTCTATAAATTATCTACTATTTTTTGCATGAGGGGCCCACCAGTTGAACCATCAACTGATTCACGAGTTTTTTGAATCATCCCATTGTAAAAGATCTCCATTTACATGCATAGAGGCAAACCCATTATGTGGACACTTTTTAAGCAAATGGAATGTATCTTTCCCAATCCTAGCTAAGATTTTCTCCATACTGCTAATTAAAATAAGTTATGTCATTCCTTAGCTTAACTGTTTTTGATAGGGAAAAATAATTTGACATAAATGGCTGAGCTAATCTATCCCATGTAGTAAAAGTCCCATACTTATATCCTTACAGCCATAACTTTTCTTTATCCCTCAAATATAAGGGAAACAATCTTAATTTACAAGCATCCGTGAGCACACCATTTTGCTTGAAAGTATCACGTACCTCTTCAAAGTTGTTAAATGGTGGTTCGGATCCTCACTTTGCAATCTCAAAAATATAGCATGCTACTAAAGAATGGATATAACTCCTGGCATAATCTCGAAGTTACTAGTTTTAAAATAAGAGGTAGTACGATACTCGACTGAGATCTTCCAAAAAGGTTGGGTATAGTCTCCCAACAGCCTATTACGAGCATGTACATTCTATCCATTTGCCTAAAATTCTTCATTACTTTCCACATTCTCCTCTTCACTTGGTTGAATCACTGGTTGACGTTGATTTCTTTCATCAGCCATGTCTGATTCTGCTTGTTGTTGCCGTAGCACTTGTCTTTTTTAACTGCCTAAAAGTCCTATCAATTTTAGGATCAAACCTTGTAAGAGTTCGATTAGATCTGCACAGAAACTATCAGCACAAGAAAAATGTTGCGAGCACTAATTTGTATGACAAAATGATTAGTAAGAATTGGATGGGTTTTTTGATCGCTTAAAAAAAAAAATGTCTAATGTAGGAATTGCTTTAGTGTTTTGATATTGCCTAAAATAGTCCTTGACAACGATGCCAAAAACTGGATCCACGTTGGACAAGTTAAATTACCTTATCCCACATTACTACTAATATCCACAAGTATACGGTTATAAATGTAGTAGGGTAAATATACTCACGAGGGCTGTTAAAAAGTGTCTAGAATCTAACCCAATTTCTATTTAGACAGTTGATTTGAAAAGAGTTTGGAATTTTTTAATGAAATTACTATAGAAATGAATAACAAAATTTAAAGAATAACTAAATGAAATTGAAGTTACAAGCGGATGATAAAAGAAGATCGAGTTATAGGCTAGCAATTACCTTAGATTTAACAAAATCTCAAGTTAATTAATCAATTTCAATTACATTTAATGAAGATTCTATTCCCATGTGTCAACCCAACTTAGAGCCTTTGTTAATTAAATCGTATCAAATTAATTAACTAGGCTTCGAGACCTTCTCTTTCCTAACTAACCAAATCAAGTCTTTATCTAAATAGAAGTCAAATTTTCAGCATAGAATAATCGGTGAATCAACTAATCAATTTTGCCACTTTGGTTTTAATAATTAGCCTAAAATTTTACACTGGCCTATGGAAGAGGAATTCAAAAACCATATCCCCTCAACCAATCTAAATAAAATTAAGGTTAGCTACTCCTTAGATTTGTCTATTTATGTTAATTATTATCCAATTACTATAATTTCGCGATCAACCCTTACTTTTAAATTAAAACATGAACAATCACGTCTCACGTACCCAACCCAAATTAATTTAGCAATTCATAGTGTGTGGAAAAGAAAATAAATTTATTAAATTGAATATAGATAGGTAAATTGATAAGCAAAAATTAAAAGTGCAATTGTGAATAAATAAATACAAGACAAGTAACTGGAATTGAAATTGTTGTAAAAGAAATTGAATTGAATTACTTGAACGATCCAAAATTTGAAAATTAAACTCAGGAATCAAAGAACAATTAAACCCTAAAGTACAAGAAAATTAGTTATAAAAACCCAAGCCAAAAGACTGAAAAGAAGTTCTGAGAATCGCTTTCTTTAATTGTTACATGAACCCCCTATTTATGAAAATCGTATAACAGGCCCAAGCAATCATCAAAATGGACCGCCAGTGGGCTGCGGCTCGTTTTGCCTTATTCTGTCGTAGTCTGCGGGCCGCAAATTACGACAAGTGATGCAATTGATTCAGCCATAGCCTACGGCTATGCTGTTTCAGCCGTACTCTATGACAGTTTACTGCAATCTAGCCACTGTCTGTGGTTGGTATTCATTAGCTCTCCTCAACTTCCTTGCTTCTCTACTTCAACTCTGCATTCCATTGTCAATTGACCACTTCGCCCCTCATTTCATCTAAACAAATCACACAATGAAGTAAATAGACAAATATGGTAATAAAACACACATTTAACTACAAAAATGATTTAAAACAACACAATCAGCTATTAACATCCTAAACATGACTTTATTTCCCTAAAACATGATAAATAGGACTAAATATACCTAAACGCATAACAAAGAAAAGGTATAAAAGTAACTCTAAATATAGAGTTATCATTCTTTATTTCCTAAAGCCTATAGTTGTCCGACAAATTATATGGTGAGAAAAATAATTCTTGAAATGTGCAACCCTTGAAAAGGAAAGGGATATTAATCTTGCATATTTACGGCATCTAAAACTTGATGATATTAATACTAATCATATTAATAAGTTGGTAAAAGATGGACCGTTAAAATTTTTTAATTTTGAACCTTATTCAATTTGTGAGTCATGTTTACAAGGAAAATTAAACAAAGTTCCTTTTATAGAAAAAAAAAGGGGTTATAGCCATTGGCGCTTTATAATTAATACATACTGATGTTTGTAGTCCATTTAATCGTTTAGCAAGAGGTGATTTTTCTTTCGATATTATTTTTATTGATGATTTTTATATGTATTGTTATCTATACCTAATAAAACACAAATAAAAAATTTAAAATGTTCAAAGAATTTCATATTGAAGTAGAAAAATAACTTGAAAAATGTATTAACGTCCTTAGATAAGACAAGGGCCTTAAATATGTGGTAGATGATTTTAAAACTACTTAAAAGAAAATGGAATTATTTTTCAATTAACTCTTCCCATTACACCTCTACATAATGGTGTAGCAGAAAGAAAAAATATAACTATATGTGATGAGCATGTTAGACCTGCAAATTTCTTTTATGGGATTATCCTATAGAAAATGTATTTTATTATTAAATAGAGTCTTACACAATTAGTTCCTAAAATTCCATATGAACTTTGATTAGGAAGAAACCTAACATGAACCATTTAAAATATGGGATTGTTCTACTAATGTTAGAAAGTTTAGCATGGACAACTTAGAATTATGAACTGATAGGTGCCTAGTTGTAGATTAGTATAATGGACAAATTGGAATCAAGAACTGATAAGTGCCTATAGGTAGATTATCCCAAAATGAATATTGGAACTAAAGGTGTTTGTAAGTTTGAGCGTTATTTTTCTTGAGGAAGATTATAACTTAAACAAAATAGAATGACAATTGTTCTTGAAGATCATAGTGATGAGCCAAAGATTGAGGTAATTAAAGAGAAAAAAACTTTGTCTTCTCAACTAGTTGAAATGCAAGAGGCTCAAATGTGTAAAAGGATAACTAAGAAACTATTCAAATTCTCATTGTTAAATGAGATTTATCAAATTAAATCACCAGAGATTGATATAGATTCTTCTACTTATCAAGAGGCAATCATTGATAAAGATACTGAGCATTGGAAAAAGGTTATATATTCAAAGATGGATTCAATGTATTTCAATCAAGTTTGGATTTTAGTAGATAAACTCAAAAGAATTAAACCTATAGACTGCAAACGGATCTATAAAAGAAAACTTGGACCCACTAGAAAGGTGGAAACCTACACAACAAACTAGTGGCAAAAGTTTATGCTCAAAAGGCTAGAATTAATTATGAGAATTTTTTTGCTTGTAGCCATGATTAAATTCATCACAATTTTTTTATCAATTGCTACATATTATGATTATGAGATATGAACAAATGAATATAAAATCCCTTTCTTAAATGGTCACATTCAAGAAGAAATTTACAGAAGTGATGGATCAGGCAAAAGGTTACAGATCTCATAACCATAAGTCAAAAATATACAAATTGCTAAAATCTTTGCTTGGCCCTAAACAAGTATCATGAAATTAGAACATCTGTTTTGATGAAGAAATCAAATAGTTTGATTTTCAGAAAATATGGATGAAATATGTGTTTACAAAAGGAATAGTAGGAGAACAATCATACTTCTTGTTGTTTATGTTGACAACATTCTACTTATGGGGAATGATGTACGTGCAATATTACTAGAAAATATATGGTTATCTAGTCATTTTGTAATTAAAAACCTTGGAAAAGCATCCTATTCAACTTGGGATCAAATTGTTTAAAGATAAAAAAAAAAAGATGTTAGATCTTTCTCAGACTACTTATATTGATAAGATACTAATGAGGTATTGTATGAAAAATTCCAAGAAAGGGTTCTTACTCTTTCAGGCACAAAATTAAACTTTCAAAATAAATGCGTCCCAAAACACAAGAACTGGGAGAAGAGATCAAGAAGAACTTTTCGTGATGATTCAACTTTAGGAAGTCATATATTTGTTGTGCTTTGCACTAGACTAGAAAAAATCCAAGTGGTCAGTGTTGTAAACACAATCCAATCCTGGTCCTGAATATTGGACAACAATAAAATATGTTCTCAAAAGTTTAACTAGGACTAAACATTATTATTTGTTATATGGAATTGAGGATTGGACAATCCATGGTTAAGCTGATTCAGATTTTCTATTCGATATAGATTATAGAAAATCTACATCTAGATTCGTATTCAATCTTGGTAATGGGACACTAACTTGCAGAAGTAGCAAGAAAGATACTATTGTAGATTCTACTATAGATGCATAATATATAGCAACAAAAGAAGCTGTTTGGATATACAAGTTTGTACTAGAACTTGGTGTTGTTCCATCGATTGAATCTCTTGTCACTATATATTGTGATAACAATGGTGAAATAGCACATGGTGTAGAACCTAGAGTTCATCAAAGGACAAAAAACATTGAACGTCGATTTCACTTAATTCATGAATCATATGTAGAAGAGAAGTTACAATAGCAAAAATCGCTTCCCCTGATAATATATCTAGTGGATCACTAAACCTCTAACTCAAAAAGTGTTTGAGAAATATATTGGAGCTATATGTGTAAAATACATGCATGATTGGTTTTGAGTGCAGTACGAGGTTGTTAGAATTATATGTCCTCAAAACCAATTATAGATTATTTGATTAACAAAATTTATTTTTTATGCGCTTAATATTTATATTGGGTGTATTTTTAACTAAATTGATATATGATATCAATAAGACTTTACTTAAATGTTGTTAAATTATTCTATTGGTTGCTAACCAATAGCTGGGGAATAATAATTTAATAATTGATATCTAACATTTGTTCTAATCTACTTGTTCTTGACTATAAAGGTCCAAAGTCTACACTTGTTGTATTGCTATATAATAGAATGATATATTTTGTTATTCAGGTAGTGACCTTAAGAAAACAAGTGCTAGTGGAGAAGTTGTACACATATTGAACAGGATCCGTTTAAGGATGCAACTGTAAATGTTCTAAAAAATTATATTCTACCACAAAACATTTTTCCCTTATACCACATATATATATATATATTTATATATATATATATAATATTATATACACACATGTAACACATATGTACATTATACATATTGTATACATAATTTTGATTTGTCAAAAGTTGATACTGAATTAAAGGCTACATATAGGCACATTGATTTTTTTTTTGAATTAGTTAAATTATATAAATGTGAAACACGGAATCCACCTTTCTCAAATAAACGAAAAATTACATTAAGTTGATTTTATCAGAAATGGACTTAAAGAAAATTTCGGATGCAACTTTAAATAGTTTTCATATTTAAATATTTTAAATTAATAAAAAATTTCATGTAAATATTTTCTAAATGAGTTTGGAGTCCAATTAGTATATGAAAATTAAGATATAAGAGAAATAATATTACAAGAGTAGCCCATATAGAATGTAATATATAGTGGATGGTTCAATTCGTAATTCTGCAGGTAAAGGGACATTTCTCTATATTTGAAGAGTAAATTTATCATGCATCATTTGTTGGTCCCAAAGCAACCTATGAGGAGGGGTGAATTAGGTTTCTTAAAATCAATTTGGAAATAATGCTCAATTCAAATTTCTTGCACTTGACAAATAAGATGAATATAAACAATTAAGTATAAAATGAATGGAATAAATTAAGAGAGTGATTAAACAAACAGTACATCCAAGCTAGCGAGTTTGGAGTAGTAATCCACTAAGAAGCTCCTTCAAATTTGGTGAGCCAATAATCTTCAAGTGTACACAAAGCAGGATCACCCTTTTTCACACTACTTCTGTTTAGTTGTGCTAAGGATTTTACACCAAACCTCACTTTCGCACAGGATTATTACTCCACTCAATATTTTGAATAGCATTCTTAAGTAGACACTAATACAATATCACTAAAGAGATAATTTGCACTCAAATTGCCTTTTCTTTTGTGCTTGTATTCAATGTCTAAGATAATTAAATATAATACAGAAGGGTTGTATTTATAGGTGCAATAAATCAGCCCCAACCACCTCCTAACGGTTAGATAATAAATGCTAAAAAAACTAGCCGTTATGGATTTTGGACGTCCAAGGTTATTATTGAGCGTCCGGACAATCGTCTGATCTGAAATATTAGGGAGTTGAGGATGCCGTTAGGACGGTCGAGGTTGCATCCGTTCATGCGTCAGAACCAGGTATGTTGAACAATTCAGCCATCGGACGGTGTAGTGTTTCCGAAAGGTTTGGTGCTTAACTGGGGATGCTTTTCTTTCAGACAATTAGCCTCGTCCGATATAGTTTTCTTCGGATATTTAGATGCGTCCGTGGCAAGTGCCTCAAAATCTTGCCTCTTCCTTGACCTTTCGCATTAATTCAGATTGTGTCTGAGATAAATTTGTTCAGACCAGGTTGTGAGTCCGTTGTAGGTGCTCCAAAATCTTGCATTTTACCTGATCGTTCGGACTTATTGGGTGCATTGCGTCCATGGTAATCTTGTTCAGATGAGCATGTGCGTCCAATAGACATAGTGCTATTCGGACGGTGTACTTCGTTCGAAAACTTTTCTAAGAGCAAATAAATTAGCAATCCTGCACAGCTCAAGTTAAGATAGTTAAATTATATTTGTCATCATCAAAACCAAGGTTGTCGGTCAGTAATCCCCCCGTTTTTGGTGATGACAAATCACAGGGCAAATTAACTTGCAACAACCATGATTACACAATCAGTTCATCACACAATTAGTTCAAATAGCTATCTTGTTCCCCCTTGTGGAATCATCAAAGCAAAATAAGCTCTCCATGAGATGATGCTCCCCCTTACGCAGGTAAGAACAAAAAACAAACAAGCAGCCATAAAAAAAAAACTAGAACAGTAAATAATCATAACCACAATAGTCAACTGCATCATATGTCTAAGTACATTAATCACAAAGAATTAAAGAGAAACAAAGAGGTGGAAGTTGAGTCATTCTTCTACTTGGTAGCGTTCCACACGTTTGCATTTTTTAGCCGGTGCATCATCCTCCCTAGCCCGTTGTCCACTTAAGTTATGAGGATCACGGCGTTGCATGGCACAGTTGAATGTGTCATCAACGTCTTTGTCATCATCATCATCAGCGCCAGGAGCAATTTGGACATTAGGATTGGTGGTACCAACTGGATCCTCACGGTCTTCGGGCTCAGATTGGAATGATCCCATGATTCATTATCATTGTCATTGCTATTGGAGGAGGACTTGAGAATGTATTGGGACTGGATACTGGCAAACTGAACCTGAGCTGGGGCAGACATTCGTAAACTTATTGCTTCTTGAAGTATGGTTTGTCTTGTCTCAAGACTCTTTATCTTCTGAAGGGTGCAATGTTTGAATGAGCTCATTTGACTGCTCAGAGAGGTAACAAGTGTGCACAGAGATGGGTGAGTGAGGGTTCTGAAGATGAAATGTGGGGTCAAGGTATAGTGGCGGTGTGGAAGAGAATGGTTGAGGACGAGGAGAGTGAGAGAGTGCAAGGCCGGAGGTGGAGGCATGTGATTTGGACTTTTCAAGCTCATAAGCAGCCTTTGTAAACCGTTGAAATTTAAAAAAATGCAAACCCTTTCGTTCGATATTGGCTTTGTTGAAATAAGAAGGATATTGTTTTTTGCCAGAAAAGGGAATGTCAAAGTTGATAAAAAAATTTGGTTAGGAACTTTCTAAAGGGAATGTTCCTACTCTTATCAGTCAAATCTAAATTGTCTCTTATAGACAGCAAAATAGTATAACCAATGTCAAGTTTGATGCATTTTAAAAACACAATAAAATAAGTACAATTGCATTTTGCCTGGCTTGGTATAATCCCCGTCAATTGGCGAAAGCAAATTAGTGACTAACATGTATAACATGTTGAGCTCAGGACTAAGTAGTGCAGTTTTGGCTTCCGAAGCCTGTTTAAAATTGACATTAAAAATCTATTTGACCTCTTCTATGTCAAAATGATATATCTATAGCTGACCATTTATCCAAGTATCATAGAAAAAATAGGAAATTTCATCAGGAGAAACAACTTCAACACTCAAAAATGGAATTAATGACATTTAAAGGAAATCTCAAGGTTCACGTTATTGACAGAAGAGACTAAGGTTCGAATAGTTGAACCCTTCTTTAGATTAGCAGCTATTGCAATTGAGACATATCATGATAGAGAGGCAAATCCAAGTGAACTAAGTTACCCCAAGTTTGTTTTTCAAAGCATGCCTTAATAAGAGGTAAATTCAATTCATTTAAAAGGCAATGTGCAATAGGTCATTGAATGATAATGGACTTTCTAAGAAGAGAGATGTACCTATCGAATGCCTTGGGCTCGATGAATTTTGGCAGAGAGGGATTTGGGGTGGATTGAGGATTTGAAGATGTTTGACCCTGCACCGGAGTTTTGCCTTTAGATATTTTCCCTCTGGAAGTCGTTGATGATCCTCCATGTGATCGTACTATCGTGATTTTTAAGAAATTCTAAGGAATGAAATGTTAAAATGGTGAATAAGAGGTTTAATAAAGGTGGGTGAGGAGTTGGGAAGAGAGATTCCTTGTGTAATTTCAGAGGCGAGGAGACGAATTGATGGAATTTGGAAGTGGGTCTCTTGAGTGGTTAGACCTAGGGTTCGGTGGGAGGAAAGTGTCCGATATGGGTAAATTGAAGGGATTTAAATGAGTAGAACAATTGGTCGGATTCGGTGGGAGGGAAGTGTCCGATAAGGGTAAATTGAAGGGATTTAAATGAGTAGAACAATTGGTCAGACGTCCGAGCAATTGGTATACGTCCGATCGTGCATCCGATAGCAAATGAACGGACGGCCGATACTCTATGTTGTGTGTCCGAAGAAATGTCGGATGGTGATAATCGTCCATAAGAATTTCCAAAGAGTTTGAAGAGTAAGTGGGAAGGTTCAGACGGTTGTAAACATCTAAGACAAAATAGAGGAGTTCGGACGTTCATGTTCGTCCGAGATGGCAGATAGTTCGGACATTCATGTTCGTGCGAAAGATTCAGATACCATAAGAAGCATATTTTTGTTCGAAAGCTTAATTCATATAGTTTTGAAATCAATAATTCCCAAACTAGTTCTGAGAAATTCAGAACGATCAAAATGCAAAGGTTTAGTAAAAATATCAGCTAGTTGATCCTTTGTATACACAAATTTCCTTTCTGTACACAAGATCGCATCTTACAAGCACAAAATCAAAAATAGCACCAAAATCTTTTAAGGTATGCTTCATCCAAAGAAGTTGAGCACAACAATTTCCAGCAGCAATATATTTGGTTTCCGCCGTAGATAGGGAAATAGAATTTTGTTTCTTGCTAAACCATGACACGAAGCAATTACTCAAAAAGTGACACATACCACTAGTACTTTTGCTATCAATTTTACAACCAGCAAAGTCAACATCAGAATAACTAATTGGATCAAATTAGTGGATTTAGGATACCAACGGCCAAAATTTATCATCCCTTTCAAGTGCCTAAAAATTCTAGATACCTCAATTAAATATTTATAGCACTTGATGATTCTTTAGGACAAGATTGAAATCAAGTCACAAATAAACAGCAAACACAATATCCAGTCTACGGGCTGTCAAATAAAGTAGGCTTCCGATCATACCTCTATGATGTTTTTCATCAATTGTATTACCTTCTTCATCTTTCTCAAGTTTAGTTGAATTAGACATTGGTGTTCTGACTTGTTTGCAATCTTCCATCCCAAATCGCTTGAGTAGCTCCGTTATGTACATGATTTGTGTAATGAACTTTCCTTCTTTTGTTTGGTGAACTTGAATCCAAGGAAGAATTGAAATTCTCCCATCATACTCATTTCAAATTCTTTTTCCATTAAGCACAAGAATTCCTTGCACAAGCTTTAATTAGTTGCTCCAAAAATAATATCATCAACATAAATTTGAACAATCAACAAACCAATAAGATTACTTTTGGTGAAGCGAGTGGTATCAGCAACACCTCTTTCGAAACCATTGTCAATAAAAAAATCACTTAGCCTTTTATACCAAGATTGTGCTGGGAGCTTGTTTCAAACCATATAAAGCTTTTGAAAGTTTGAAAACATTATTTGGAAAATTTTTATTTTCAAAATTAGGGGGTTGTTCAACAAAAAACTTCTTGATCATTAAAGCCATTTAAAAATGCACTTTTGACATCCATTTGAAATAATTTGAAATTGTTAAAGCATACACATGCAAGAAACATGCGAATAGATTCTAAACGAGCAACGGGTGGAAAGGTTTTGTAAATGTCAATACCTTCTTCTTGAGCGTAGCCCTTTGAAACAAGTCTAGCTTTATTTCTAATAATCTCACCTTTATCATTTAATTTATTTCTAAAAATCCATTTTGTTCCTATCACTCTTATGAGTTGATGTCTTTTGACTAAGGTCCACACATTGTTTTTCTCGAATGTACTAAAAGAGACAGGTGCATAGCAAAAACCCAAGATTCGTCATTCAATGCATCTTCCACACGTTCATTGTTCAATGTGAGGAAGTAAAGCACAATTATTATTCAAACATTTATGAGAACGAGTTTTTACCCCATCAGACAGATCACCTATGATCAACTCTTGAGGGTGACTTGAGACAAATCTCCATGCTCTTGGAAGATCTTTCGGTGAATCTTCGTTCTTTTCTCCTTCTTCATCCAAGTGATGAGTGTCATCCTCATTACTTTTCTTGGTCTGTTGATGTTCTTCATGTATGGTGAGCTTGTCAAGTTCCTTTTCTATACCTACATCTTCATCTTCACAAACATTCTTTGAAATAATATCATTAGCCTCAGCAAACGTAACATGCACAACTTCTTCAATTAAAAGAGTTCTTCTATTGTATACTCGGTATGCTTTCTTGTAACTAGAATATCCTAAGAAAATTCCTTCATCCGATTTCTTGTCAAATTTTCCAAGATTTTCTTTGATTTTTGAAATGAAGCATTTACAACCAAAGACTTTGAAATAACTCACAATAGGTTTTTTGCAAAATAAGAGTTCATAAGATGTTTTATTCAAAATAGGTCTCAAAAAGAACTCGATTTACAACATAACAAGCCATATTAACGGCTTCGGGCCAAAAATATTTTGGTAAATCACACTCACTAATCATGGTTCTAGCAACCTTTTCAAGTGTTCTATTTTTTCTTTTATACAACACCATTTTGTTGAGGAACTCTAACAACCGAAATTCATGTGAAATACTATTGTGATCACAAAATTTGAGAAAACCTCCCAATTTAAATTTGGCCCCATTATCATTTCTTAAACAAATAATTTTCAAATTCAACAAATTTTGTATTTTGGAAAATAATTTTACGAAATTTTTGAAGGCTTCATCTATTAGCTAAAAGCTTTAAGAAAACCTTACAAGCACAAGTGCATAAGCTAATAGACCTGAAGCTTAAAAAGTTGCTAGATTTGGCATCGTAGGGATCAAACACAATAAAATACTAGATATTGTTTTAGCTAGTTGATGTGCGTGAAATACTCACATGTAGTTATATCATTTATAGAATACCTAAATCTTACTAACACTAACTAGATGGTACAACTATGCGGGGTCAAGCAGTAGCAAGTAGAAGTATCGCCCCACAAAGATTGGTTGGAAATTACTGATGTTTTCCAAACCTTATTTTGATGATGACATAAACACTTGACTCTGTAAACTAGTTTTTGCAGGTCTGTTATCTGTTTTGCTAGCGACAGGGCTTTCGGACGCACTGAACCGTCCGAACAGGGTCAAAACTTCTCAGACGCATTGCACCGTCCGAACGAACAGGCAGAAAGAAATAGGATCCTACAGCTTCTCTTTATGGACGAACATGACCGTCCGAAGCCTCTATCAGACCAAGGAACGGACGCATGCACGGATGTCCGAACGAAGCTCTTCAACAACTGCATGAAGATCAGACGCTGTGTCGGACGCTTCCAATATGTCTCGGACGTCCGAAACCCCAACGGCTACTTTTTGTGCATTTATTATTTAGCCGTTAGGAAGTAGTTGCAACCACCATTTACTGCTCTTATAAATAACTGCTTTGACATTCATTCAATGAAGAAAAAATCATCTAATACATTCAATACAAGCCTTAGAGAAAAGCAATTTAAGTACAAATTGGCTATAGTGCTTTGTTGTATTAGTGTGCAGTTGTGAGTGCAATTCAACTTTGAGTGGAGTGATAATCTTGTACGAAAGTGTGGTTGTAAGTAAGATTCTTGCCTGAACTAAAAGTGTTTTAGTGTGAGCAAGAAGTTTCCAACTTTGTAAAGATTATTGGCTCACCAAGTGTGTGAAGCATTCTAGTGATTTAATACTTCAAGCTTGCTGGCTTGGAAGTATTGGTTGTTTAATTTTCTCTCTTTACTTCACTGTTCCATTGATTTTATTACATCAGTTTATATTTGGAAAATCTCAATATTTCTGAAAGTATATTTTCTAAGAAACCTAATTCACCCCTCCTCTTAGATTGCTTTGGGACCAACAATTGGTATCAGAGCTTGGTCTTATTTTATTGCTTAAACTGCTTTTGAGAATAGAACTATTACGGCAACCAACAGATGCTCTATTCTTTGAGGATCAATCCGTTACTAGGCCCCCTATGTTTAATGGGGCAAATTTTATTAGTTGGAGAGATTGAATGAAAATATTTCTGCAATCTATTGACATTGATTTGTGGTATGTTGTCAATGAAGGTCCTTTTTAAGCTTCTATCATTGATGATCACACAAATAGAAGAAGAGAAAAGACAAGGGATGAGCTCACTCCACAAGACAAGGCAAACTTGACTTTCAATGCAAAAGCCATGAATGTGATATATAATGCCTTGGATGCAAATGAATCAACTCGCGTGAAAGGATGCATTTTTGCTAATGAAATCTGGGATAAATTGAAGGAAATCCATGAAGGGAGCGACGATGTTCGTGAGCAAAAGAAATCCTTACTTGTTGCCAAGTATGAGTCTTTCAAGATGGAACCACATGAGAACATTGACAAAATGTACTGTAGGTTCAATGACATTATAAAGGATCTTGAAGCCTTGGGTAAGGAGTACTCTTTGGGTGAAAAAAATAGAAAAATCCTAAATGCTCTTATCCAAAGAATGGGAAGCCAAGACTATTGCTTCTAGAGGAAGCCAAGAATTTAAATTTAATGCCTATTGAATCGCTAATCAATTCTCTTACATCTTATGAATTGAAGTTAAAGGCTAAAGTAGTGGATATGAAGAAGCAAGGCCAAGAAGGTGCATTGCTCTAAAGACCTCTCAAGAAGAAGATGAAAACAGCTCCTTCAATCTAGAAGATGAAGATCTTGATGAAGGAGATCTTGCACTCATCACTAAAGGATTTCTTAAACACTACATCAACAAATGAAGAATGAGAAGAGGCGGAGCTACAAATTCAAATAATTTCAAAGGAAAGACAAGGCTTGAAATGAAGAAGCAAAACGAAAAATGTTTTGAATGCGGTCAACTCGGACACTTTGCAAATGAGTGTGCTTCCAAGAAAAAGAAGGAAGGAAGAAAATCTAGATTCAACAATTTTCAAATCACATGGGATGATTGCAACTCCGAAGGAGAAGTTGAAGAAGAAATGGAGTCGGCACAAATGGCCTTTATGGCCATTCGAGATAATGAGGTAAATTCTAACTATGACTCTAATGACGAAAATGATTATTTGATCTTGAAGCTTTCATTTTGAAATTACATGATAGCTTAAAGGAATCATATGCTAGAAATAAGGAGTTATTCAAAAAATCAAATGCTTTGTTGAATGCTAACTCTAAACTTGTGAATGAAAATAATAGGCTATCACAAGAAAATCGTGATTTGAAGAAAAGAATGCATGTGGGATCCAAGGTCAAGGAAGAACAAGCCTCCTTGAAGAAACGAATGGATGATTTGAATGCTCTCTTAACTAGAAAGAAAGAAAATGTTGTTGATTTAAAAAGAAATAGAAATGTAGTAATCAACAAAAATTTTGTCACGCTTAGAAGGGATGACTTATGTGTTGTAAAAAAAAATCATCTTTATATGGAAATAAAAATATTATTTGTAGATATTGCCAACAACACGGACATGTTAAGAATATGTGTTATGTAAAGAAAAACGAAAAGCTTGGAATGAAAGTTGCATGGATTGTTAGCAATTTCACTAACTCAAATGGACCCAAGAAAATGTGAGTACCAAAAGTTATCAATTGATTTAATGTGTAGGTACTCAAAATCACCAACAATGCTAAGTGGTTCATAGATAGTGGATGTTCAAGGCACATGACGGGTGATGCTTCTCTCTTCACGAATCTCACATCCAAAAACACTGGAAAAGTCACTTTTGGAGATAACAATAAAGCAAAATCAATCGGCATTGGTGATGTAGGTAAAAATGGTGAAACTTTGATTAAGAATGTGCTACTTGTTGATAATTTGAACTATAATTTATTAAGTGTTAGTCAACTTTGTGACAAAAATTTATATGTATTTTTTACCAAGCATGAATGTCTTATCCTTGATAAAAATCATGTTGTTTTATTCAAGGGCACTAGGCACAATGATGTTTCTGTGATTCATCTTGATAAAATTAGCAATAGCAATGTAAAATGTCTTACCGCTTCCATAGATGATCCTTGGCTTTGGCATAGAAGACTCTGTCATTTTAATATGGATTTGATTGAAAAACTTGCAAAGAAAGATTTGGTAAGAGGTTTGCCAAAACTAAAATTTTTGCAAAATATAATTTGTGATGCATGCCAATTTGGTAAACAAGTCAAAGTTTCTTTTAAACCAAAGAATTTTGTGTCTACTCATAAACCTTTAGAATTGTTAAGCATTTAGACTTATTTGGACCTACTCAATATGCTAGTCTTGGTGGTTGCAAATTTGCCTTTGTTATTGTAGATGACTATTCTAGGTATACTTGGGTATTATTTCTTGTTCATAAAAATGAGGCGTTTGAAAATTTTGTAAAACTGTTTTCCAAAATTCAAAATTTATAGAATTTAAAAATCACACGTTTAAGAAGTGACAATGGTGCCGAATTCAAATTTGGAGGTTTTCTCGACTTTTGTGATCACACACGGTATTTCTCATGAATTTTCGGTTGTTAGAGTCCCTCAACAAAATGGTGTTGTAGAAAGGAAAAATAGGACTCTTCAAGAAACCGCTAGAACTATGATTAGCGAATGCGACTTACCTCAATACTTTTGGGCTGAAGCGGTTAACACGGCTTGTTATGTCATGAACCGAGTTTATTGAGATCCTTTTTAAACAAAACACCTTATGAACTCCTCTTTTGTAAAAAACCCGTTGTGAGCTATTTTAAAGTTTTTGGTTGCAAATGTTTTATTTTAAAAATCAAAGAAAATCTTGGAAAATTTGACAAAAAATCGGATGAAGTTATTTTTCTAGGATATTCTAGTGACAAGAAAGCATACCGAGTTTACAATAGAAGAACACTCTTGATTGAAGAAGTTGTGCATGTTACATTTGATGAAACTAATGATGTTATTTCAAAGAATTTATGTGAAGATGAAGATGTAGGTATTCTAAAGGAGCTCGAAAAGCTAGTTATTCATGAAGAACATCATCAAGAGATCACATCAAGCAATGATGTCAACAACCATCAAATAGATGATGAAAAGAATGAGGATACTCCGAATGATCTTTCGAGAGCTTGGAGATTCGTCTCTAGTCACCCTCAAGATTTAATCATAGGTGATCTATCCGATGGGGTAACTACTCGCTCTCATAAACCTTTGAATAGTAATTGTGCATTACTTTCTCACATTGAACCTAAACATGTAGACGTTGCTTTGAATGATGAATTTTGGGTTAATGCCATGCAAGATGAACTTAGTCAATTTGAGAAAAATAATGTATGGACCTTGGTTGAAAGACCATCTTCTCATCCCGTTATTGGAACTAAATGGGTCTTTAGAAACAAATTAAATGACAATGGTGAAATCATAAGGAGCAAAGCTAGACTTGTTGCAAAAGGTTATGCTCAAGAAGAAGGTATTGACTTTGATGAAACCTTTGCTCCCGTGGCTGTCTCTTATACACATCTAGATGTCTTTAAGAGACATGTCCTATTTGTCACAGCATCCTTGCTTGATACACATCTGGATGTCAATAAGTGCATTTTTAAATGGTTTTATTGATCAAGAAGTTTTCGTTGAACAACCTCCGGGCTTTGAAAATAAAAATCTTCCAAATTATGTGTTCAAACTCTTCAAAGCTTTATATGGTTTGAAACAAGCTCCAAGAGCTTGGTATGAAAGATTAAGTGGTTTCTTGATAGAAAATGGATTCAAAAAGGTGTAGTTGACACCACTCTTTTTACAATAATTGTATTTAGATGGTGTCAACTAATTGTTCAAAATTATGTTGATGATATTATTTTCGGAGCTACTAATGAAAATTTGTGCAAGGACTTTTCACATTTAATGCAAAAAGAGTTTGAGATGAGTATGATGGGCAAGATGCAATTTTTCCTCATCTACAAGTTCATATACTAAGGAAGGAATGTTTATTACGCAAATCAAATACACAAAGGATTTTCTCAAACGATGTCGAAGTCATCCCATCTAAATTTTATGGTACGCCAATGTGCACTTCAACCAAACTAGATAAAGACGAAGAATCAAATATTGTTGATTTTCAACACTATAGAGGTATCTTCGGAACATCTAGATGTGTATAAGAGACAGGGACCAGATATCATGTTTCATGTTTGTTTATGTGCTAGATTTCTATCTTATCCTAAAGAATCGCATTTGATAGCTGTTAAAAGAATTTTTAGATATCTAAAAGGTACAATGAATTTTGGTCTGTGGTATCCAAAGTCCTCTACATTTGATTTAATTAGTTATTCTGATGCTTGACTTTGCGGGGTGTAAAATTGATAGAAAAAGTACCAGTGGTATGTGTCATTTTCTGGGAATTGTCTTGTGTCTTGGTTTAGCAAAAAACAAAATTCAAACCCAAATGATTTCTCCTATTTCTTTTCTTTAGATAAATGGCCTGCTGTTGATACTCGATTTGACATCGATGAAGTTAGAGCTATTTTTAACATTAATTTTAAACAGGCCTTGGAAGCAAAAATCACATTGCTCACTCCTGAACTGAATATTCTATACACTCTTGTCACAAATTTGTTATTGCCAACTGACGGGCATCGCACTGAGCCCGGTAAAATGCAGCTTTACTTGTTTTTTTGTGTTTTCAAGGGCATTCCTCTTGATTTTGGGTATCTCTTTTGTTCCCTATGGGAACTCTTTCTTACTGATACCCGAAGAAACATTCCCTTTGGAAAATTCCTCACCAAAATTTTTGATTTCTTCGAGGTTCCTTTCAGTGGAAACAAACAATTTCCTCCTTATTTTAGCAAATCTTATATTGAAAGAAAAGGCCTCCTATTTTTCAACGATCAATGGTTAACTAAGGCAGCCTTTGATTTGGCACATTCACAATCCCATGCCTCCACCTCTGATTTCGCTATTCCCCATTCTCTTCCTCCTCAACCACCTTCACCACTCCATGATTCTCATCCATCTACCTCTGAACCGTCACTTTCTCATATCTATGGCCTTCTCACCTCCTTGAGCACTCATGCAGTCAGATCCTTTCAATGTCACACTAATCGAAAGTTAAAGCGACTTGAGACTCGTCAAATGATTATCCAAGAGGCACTTAGCCTTGGCATGTCTGCTTCGGCTCAGGTTCAATTTGCCAATCTTCAGTCACAATATCCACTCGACTCATCTTCCGACAGTGATGAAAATGAAGATGGAAATGTTCGTGAGGATGATGAAGAGGCTGCCAATACTCAAGGAGCTACAAATGATGATGAAGACGACGATGAGGATATTGATGACACGTTTGATTTCATCATGCAACGCCGCACCGGAGAAGAGGAAGACAGTGAAGCCACTGATGAAGATGTTCCATCAAAACGTCAAAAGACTGAAAAGCACTCCAAGAAGAAAAATGACTCGCATTAGTTCTTTTGACATCTGTGTTTAGTTTTTAGCACTTCTCTATTTTTTAGGACTTCCCGTAGATTTACCCTTTTATGTATTTCCTTGAATTAAGTACTGTTAAATTTTTAAGATTGAGTATAATGTGAAGTTTTTTGTTTATGAATTTCTGTTAAATACTTGCATGTTCTCAGGGGGAGCTTTGTTTGATGATGTCAAAAGGGGGAGTAGTCTTCTATATTGCAGAATGATTAGTCTTGTCCAATTGTTTTTACATAATTACTCCATGAAGGTTTGTCATCATCAAAAAGGGGGAGATTGATGTTTTTCAAACCTTATTTTGATGATGACGTAAACACTTAACTCTGTAAACTAGTTTTTGTAGGTCTATTATTTGTTTGCTAGAGACAGGGCTTTCGGACACACTGAACCGTCCGAACTGGGTCAAAACTTCTCGGACGCATTGCACCGTCCGAACGAACAAGCAGAAAGAAATAGGATCCTACTGCTTCTCTTTACGGATAAACATGACCGTCTGAAGCCTCTATCAGACGAAGGAACGGACGCATGCACGGACGTCCGAACGAAGCCCTTAAACAACTGCATGAAGATCGGACGCTGTGTCGGACGCTTCCAATATGTCTCGGACGTCAGAAACCCCAATGGCTCGGCTACTTTTTGTGCATTTATTATTTAGTCGTTAGGAAGTAGTTGCAACCACCATTTACTGCTCTTATAAATAACTGCTTTGACATTAAGAAAAAAATCATCTAATACATTCAATACAAGCCTTAGAGAAAAGCAATTTAAGTACAAATTGGCTATAGTGCTTTGTTGTATTAGTGTGCAGTTGTGAGTGCAATTCAACTTTGAGTGGAGTGATAATCTTGTACGAAAGTGTGGTTGTAAGTAAGATTCTTGGCTCAACTAAAAGAGTTTTAGTGTGAGCAGGAAGTTTCCAACTTTGTAAAGATTATTGGCTCACCAAGTGTGTGAAGCATTCTAGAACTTTCTAGCCTGGAAGTATTGGTTGTTTAATTTTCTCTCTTTACTTCACTGTTCCATTGATTTTATTATATCAATTTATATTTGGAAAATCTCAATATTTCTGAAAGTATATTTTTTAAGAAACCTAATTTATCCCCCTCTTAGGTTGCTTTGGGACCAACAAGTATTGAATACAGATTATTTAGTTAAATTACTATTTGAAGAGGTTGATTTAATAAAAGATTTAACTAATACTAAAACTAAAGACTAAGAAAGCAATTTAAATTGTAACTAAATAAAAAGAACTAAAGATGGATCAGGCATGGAAAATTGTTCTTTCCGACGGCTTATCATTCTAATTGGTTGTCTGACAAGTAGGTCAAATTAGGCATTCACTCCCAAGTATGAATCAAACCCTTAGCTCAGCTCATGATTCTAAGTCAATCATACATCATTAGAGTTCTATGAACTAATTAAGAAAAGTGGTATCTTATCTCGACTACCACTCATCCCAATCAAGTAAAAGATTGCTCTAGAATTAACATACAACTGCCATATTTAGTGTTAAATCCACAAATTAAGTTCAATGGATATCCATCCCAAATCATTTGACTTCCCAAAACATCAATTACAACCCAATTTTTCACAACCTTAAGAACATCCATTTGGAATTACTCACACAAGTAGAAATTCCACACTTTCTTCACCTAATCCACAACTAACTATTGCATAATTTAATACAAGAATTGAAAAGAAAGTATTTTAAAGAAAGCAATTGAAGAAAGAAAGCGGAAGGGAAGCATTTTAAGATAGCAATTAAATAGCCTAAACTGTAAATTACTATTAAGAAGCATAATTAAACAAAAACTAATTTAGCAATTACATTAAGAAAGGCAATTAAATTAAATGAAGGAATTAAACTAAACCACACTAGTTTAACATAAAGTAAAGGAAATTAACATAAATTAAAGGTCTTACAATAATGGTCTTCAATCTTCAACTAAGAAATCAAAATTACAAGAAAATAAATCTTAAAATAAAAACCCTCCCCAAAATGGGATGGAAAAAGAAAGAATGATAACTCTTTGTTTACAGTTATATTTGTGTCTATTTTTTCCAAGTTCAGGTGTGTTTAGTCTAATTTGTTGTGTTTTATAGTAGTAAAGTCATTTTTAGGGTGTTTATAGTATTGTTTTCACGTCATTTTTATAGTTAAATGTGTGTTTATTAATATATTTACTCATTTGGTTTTATGTTTTGTGCAATTGAAACTAGGGGCAAAATGGTCAATTAATAATATAATGAGGGGATTAAAATGGATAAGCAGAGAATCGAAGAAGTCTTGAAAAAGACCAGCTGCTTACTATGGCTGGACTAAGGTAAAATAGTAATAGATGGTACCTGAAGCAGAATAGCAACCACTAACTATGGTTGTTTCATGTTCTTCATTCGCAATCTGAAGGTGACAACAAACTGCGCAAGAACAGTAGTAAACCATCCTCAGTTTGTGGGTAGTTCGTGTAGGCGTGAGCTTTTTAACGCTATTTTTATAAATAGGGGATGATGTAAAGATGAAAAGAGAATGATTGTCAAACATTATTTTTTAGCTTTTGCCGAGGGTTGTAGAATATACACATCTCATATGTGTTTAGGGCTTATTCCTTCTTCAATTCATATATCAATTTTGACTTCTTGGATCGTTCAAGCTATTTAGTGCTCAAGAACTTTTGCAATAATTTCAATTCTAGTAACTTGTCTTGTGTTTATTTTATTCAAATTGAACTTTTATTTTTGTTTGCCAAATTATTATGTTTGCAATCAATTCAATGAATTTATTTTCTTCTCCGCATATCATGAACTACTAATTTAATTATGATTTGGGTGCAGATGATAAAATTGTTCATGGGTAAATCTAATTAAGGGTCTGTCATTAAATTATATTAATTAGCTGGTAATTAACATAAATAGACAATTTTAGAGATTGTTCACCTCTAGATTTCGTGCTAGAAATTGTGTTAGGCTCTCGGTACTTGTACTTTTTGAGATATATACGATGCTTGTGACTTTGTTGTAGGTGACGTCCCTGATCAAAGAAAGGACAAGGTCTTGCATGTCATCTATTATGCTAGTCAAACTATTAATCATGCTCAGATTAATTATATTACTACTGAGAAAGAGTTACTAGCGGTGGTTTTTGCTTTTGACAAGTTTACATCTTACACAATTCATAGGCTCTAAGATCATTATTCATACTTAACATGCATCTTCAAAATTTTGGTTTTCCAAAGCTAATGCCAAACCAAGACTAATTCGTTGGATTTTAATGCTGCAGTAGTTTGATTGGGTTGTTGACAAAAAACGGAGTGAGAATCTTGTTGCTGACCATGTATCGAGGCAAAAATCAATTGAAGAAAGTAATGATCTATCACCTATCATGGAAGAGTTTCCAGAGGAACATCTAATGATGGTGGGGACTAAACTTTGGTATGCATGTTGGTCCCAAAGCAACCTAAGAGGGGGGGGTGAATTAGGTTTCTTAAAAATATATTTTCAGAAATATTGAGATTTTCTAATTGAATGCTGATATAATAAAAATAATAGAATTGTAAGGTAAAGAGAGAAAAATTAAACAACCAATACTTCCAAGCTAGATGTGCTTGAAGTATTCAATCACTAGAATGCTTCACACACTTGGTGAGCCAATAATCTTTACAAAGTTGGGAAGTTCTGTGGTCACACTAAAACACTGTTAGTTGAGCCAAGAATCTTTTTTACAACCACACTTTCATACAAGATTATCACTCCACTCAAAGTTGAATTACACTCACAACTGCACACTAATACAACAAGGCACTATAAGAATTTGTACTCAAATTACTCTTTTCTAAGGCTTGTATTCAATGTATTAGATGATCTTTACTGAATGTCAAAGCAGCTATTTATAAGAGCAATAAATGGTGGTTGCAACTACTTCCTAACGGCTAAATAATAAATGCACAAAAAGTAGCCGTTGGGGTTTCGGACGTCCGAGATGTTTTGGATGCGTCCGACACAGCGTTCGATCTTTATACAGATTATTGAAGAGCTTCGTTCTGTCTGTTATACATGCATCTAGATGTCGTCTGAGAGACAGGGTATAAACATGACTTTGATCGAAAAGAGAAGCAGTAGAATATTAAATCTTTCTGTCTATATTGTTCGGACGTTGCAATGCGTCCGAGAAGTTTAGACCTAGTTCAGCTCGGACGGTTCAGTGCGTTCGAAAGCCCTGTCTTTAGCAAAATAGTTAACAGTCCTGCAAAAACTTATTTACAAAGTTAAGTGTTTATGTCATCATCAAAATAAGGTTTGGAAAACATCAATCTCCCCCTTTTTGATGATGACAAACCTTCATAGAGTAATTGTGTAAAAATAATTGGATATGACTAATCATTTTGCAATATAACACAATTGGATATGACTAATCAATCATTTTTCAGTATAGAAGACTACTCCCCCTTTTGACATCATCAAACAAAGCTCCCCCTGAGAATATGCAAGTAATTGACAGCAATTCAACAAGCTTCATATATTCAACTTAAAATTTTAACAGTACTGAATTCAAGGAAATACATGTCCAATTTATAGAGAAAGGTAAATCTACGGGAAGTTCTAAAAACCAAAGAAATGCTGGAAACATAACTAATGCGAGTCATTTCGCTTTTTGGAGAGCTTCTCATTCTTTTGACGTTTGGATGGAACATCTTCATCGTAGTGGCTTCACTGTCCTCCTTTTCGCCGGTGCGACGTTTGCATGATGAAGTATGATGTGTTGTCAACATCCTCATTAGTGTTCGTTTAGACATTAGGACTGTCCTTGGGCACAATTTCGTTGTCTATAAGAGAGCATTTTCATGTTCAGGTTCGTCACGTTCGGATGCCTTGGCATCGATGAATTTTGGCAAGAGTGGATTGGTGGAGACTTGGGGATTAGCAGATGATTCTCCTCATGCTAGAGCTTTCCCTTTAGATTTGCGTCCACGAGTTGCTGTAGACGAACCTCCGCAAGATTTAACCATTTTGAAGGAAGGAAAAGAAAAGAAAGAAAAGTTTAAATTTTTGAAGATTGGTGAGAATTTGAGGAAATGAGATGGTAGATGAGGGAAATTAGATGTGATTTAGCTGATAGAAGCTTTGGAGAGGATAATTTTCCAACTAATTTTGGAAGAGAGAGTAAGAATTTGGAGGGGGTGATGAAGGGACAATTTTCGCTAGAGGGTTTTCAGCAAGGGGAAGTGGTGAGTATTCGAAATGGGGAAGATGGACGGTTTTAATAGAACAGGGAGACCGTTCGGATGGCCGAACGTTTGGTGTGCGTCCGATGAAGCGTCCGAAAGCTGAAGAACGGACAGCTAAAAGAAGAGCCAGTGCGTCCGATATTCTTTCGGATGATGGTACGCGTCCGAAAGAATTCCAGAGAGTTTGATGAATAAAATGAATATCGTTCGGACGATTATGAGCGTCCGAGGAAGAAAGGGGGTTTTTGGACGATCCAGAGCGTCCGAAAGGAAGAGCTGTTCGAATGAACTATTGCGTCCGAACTACTAACTCATGCCAAATTGATCTGTAAAATCCCCAAACATTTTCTGAGATATTCAAAGCGATCAAGAGCTAAGGGTTTTGTAAAAATATCAACCAATTGATCTGAAGTAGGCACAAAATCAACACGAATTTCCTTTTTACAAACAAGATCTCTAATGAAATGATGCTTAACATCAATGTGTTTGGTTTTAGAGTGCATAACAGGATTGTTTTTGTGAGATTAATTGCACTAGTGTTGTCACACTTTATAGGCACACAATCAAAAAATACACCAAAATCTTTCAGATTATGTTTCATCCAAAGAAGTTGAGGACAACAATTTCCAGCATGTGTATTCGACTTCCGCCGTAGAAAGAGAAATAGAATTTTGTTTTTTTCTAAACCAAGACACAAGACAATTTCCCAGAAAATGACACATACCACTGGTACTTTTTCTATCAATTTTACACCCAGCAAAGTCAGCATCAGAATAACTAATCAAATCAAATGTATAGTTGTTTTGGATACCACAGACCAAAATCCATTGTACCCTTTAAATATCTAAAAATTGTTTTAACAGCTATCAAATGTGATTCTTTAGGGCAAGACTGAAATGTAGCACATAAACAAATAGCAAACATAATATCTGGTCTACTGGCTGTTAAGCAAAGTAGACTTCCGATCATACCTCTATAGTGTTTTTCATCAACAATATTACCTTTTTGTCTTTATCAAGTTTGGTTGATCAAGTGCACATTGGCGTACCAACTTGTTTGCATTCTTCCATTCCAAATCGTTTGAGTAGCTCCTTTGTGTACTTGATTTGCGTAATAAACTTTCCTTCTTTAGTTTGAACAAAGGAACTTGTAGTCCGAGGAAAACCAAGCTGCAACTTGCCCATCATACTCATCTCAAACTCTTCTTGCATTAAATGTGAAAAATCCTTGCACAAACTTTCATTAGTTGCTCCAAAAATAATATCATCAACATAAATTTGAACAATTAATAAACCATTTAAATCCGTTTTTGTAAAAAGAGTGGTGTCAACTAAACCTCTTTTGAAACCATTTTCTATCAAGAAACCACTTAATCTTTCATACCAAGCTCTTGGAGCTTGTTTCAAACCATATAAAGCTTCAGAGAGTTTGAAAACATAATTTGGAAAATTTTTACTTTCAAAACCCGGAGGTTGTTCAACGAAAACTTCTTGATCAATAAAACCATTTAAAAATGCACTTTTGACATCCATTTGAAATAATGTTGAAATTATTGAAACATGCAAATGCAAGAAACATGCGAATGGATTCTAATCTAGCCACGGTGCAAAGGTTTCATCAAAGTCAATACCTTCTTCTTGAGCATAACCTTTTGCAACAAGTCTTGCTTTGTTCCTTATGATTTCACCTTTGTCATTTAATTTGTTTCTAAAAATCCATTTAGTACCAATAACGAGATGAGAAGAAGGTCTTTCAACCAAGGTCCATACATTATTTTTCTCAAATTTACTAAGTTCATCTTGCATAGCATTAACCCAAGATTCATCCCTCAAAGCAACATCTATATGTTTAGGTTCAATGTGAGAAAGTAATGCACAATTACTATTCAAAGGTTTATGAGAATGAGTAGTTACCCCATCGAATAGATCACCTATGATTAAATCACTAGGGTGACTAGAGACGAATCTACATGCTTTCTCTTTTCATTTGGAATGTCCTCATTCTTTTCATCTTTGATTTGATGGTTGTTGACATCAATGCTTGCCATGTGATCTATTGATGATCTTCATAATTAACAAGCTTTTCGAGCTCCTTTAAAATACCTACATCTCCATCTTCACAAAAATTCTTTGAGATAACATCATTAGTTTCATCAAATGTAACATGCACAACTTCTTCAATTAAAAGCGTTCTTCTATTGTAAACTCTGTATGCTTTCTTGTCACTAGAATATCCTAGAAAAATTCCTTCATCCAATTTTTTGTCAAATTTTCCAAGGTTTTCTTTCATTTTTAAAATAAAACATTTGCAACCAAAAACTTTGAAATAGCTCACAACGGGTTTTCTACAAAAAAGGAGTTCATAAGGAGTTTTATTTAAAGAGGATCTCACTAATCTCGATTTCATGAGCTCATAACAATAGTGTTAACCGCTTCGCCCAAAAGTATTGTGGTAAGTCACATTCACTAATCATAGTTCTAGCCGTTTCTTGAAGAGTCCTATTTTTCCTTTCAACAACACCATTTTGTTGAGGGACTCTAACAACCGAAACATTCATGAAAATACCGTTGTGATCACAAAAGTTGGGAAAACCTCCAAATTTAACTTCAGCACCATTGTCACTTCTTAAACGAACAATTTTTAGATCCAATAAATTTTGAATTTTGGAAAATAGTTTTACAAATTTTTCAAATGCCTCATTTTTGTGAACAAGAAATAATACCCAAGTAAACCTAGAATAGTCATCTACAATAACAAAGGCATATTTGCAACCACCTAGACTAGCATATTGAGTAGGTCCAAATAAGTCTAAATGCAACAATTATAAAGGTTTATGAGTAGACACAAAATTCTTTAGTTTAAAAGAAACTTTGACTTGTTTACAAAATTGGCATGCATCACAAATTTTATTTTTCAAAAATTTTAGTTTTGGTAAACCTCTTACCAAATCTTTCTTGGCAAGTTTTTCAATCAAATCCATATTAAAATGACAAAGTCTTCTATGCCAAAGCCAAGGATCATCTATGGAAGCGGTAAGACATTTTATATTGCTAGATTGCTAATTTTGTCAAGATGAATCACATAAACATCATTGTGCCTAGAGACCTTGAATAAAACAGCATGATTTTTATCAAAGATAAGACATTCATGTTTGTTAAACAAAACATATAAATTTTTTGTCACAAAGTTGACTAACACTTAGCAAATTATAGTTCAAATTATCAACAAGAAGCACATTTTTAATCAAGGTTTCACCATTTTTACCTACATCACCAATGCCGATTGATTTTGCTTTATTGTTATCTCCAAAAGTGACTTTTCCACTATTTTTGGATGTGAGATTTGTGAAGAGAGAGGCATCACCCGTCATGTGCCTTGAACATCCACTATCTATGAACCACTTAGCATTGTTGGTGATGTTAAGTACCTACACAATAAATCAATTGATAACTTTTGGTACCCACACTTTCTTGGGTCCATTTGAGTTGGTGAAATTGCTTTCGATCCATGCAACTTTCATTTCAAATTTTTCGTTCTTCTTGACATAACACATATTCTTAACATGTCCATGTTGTTGGCAATATCTACAAATAATGCTTTTATTACCATATAAAGATGATTTTGGTTTTACAATACATAAGTCATCCCTTCTAAACATGACAAAATTTTTGTTGATTGCTACATTTCTATTTCTTTTCATATCAACAACATTTTCTTTCTTTCTAGTTAAGAGAGCATTCAAGTCATCCATTCTTTTCTTCAAGGAGGCTTGTTCTTCCTTGACCTTTTATCTCAGATGCATTCTTTTCTTCAAATCACGATTTTCTTGTGATAGCCTATTGTTTTCATTCACAAGTTTAGAGTTAGCATTCAATAAAGCATTTGACTTTTTTACTAACTCCTTATTTCTAGCATATGATTCCTTTAAGCTATCATGCAATTTCAAAATGAAAGCTTCAAGATCATCTTCATCATTTTCATCATTAGAGTCATAGTTAGAATTTACCTCATTATCTCGAATGGCCATAAAGGCCATTTGTGCCGACTCCATTTCTTCTCTTCAACTTCTCCTTCGGAGTTGCAATCATCCCATGTGATTTGAAAATTGTTGAACCTAGGTTTCTTCATTCCTTCTTTTTCTTGGAAGGACACTCATTTGCAAAGTGTCCGAGTTGAGCGCATTCAAAGCATTTTTCATTTTGCTTCTTCATTTCAAGCCTTAACTTCCCTTTGAAATTATTTGAGTTTGTGGCTCCGCCTCTTCTCATTCTTCGTTTGTTGATATAATGTTTAACAAAACCTTCGGTGATAAGTGCAAGATCACCTTCATCAAGTTCTTTATCTTCTAGATTGATGGAGCTGTTTTCATCTTCTTCTTGAGAGGTCTTGAGAGCAATGCTCCTTCTTGGCCTTGCTTCTTCATCATCCACTAGACCTGGCTCTTTAACTTCAATTCATAAGATGTAAGAGAATTGATTAGCGATTCAATAGGCATTAAATTTAAATTCTTGGCTTCCTCTATAGCAATTGTTTTGGCATCCCATTTTTTCGATAGAGCATTACTAGGATTTTTTTATTTTTTTGGCCCAAAGAGTACTCCTTACCCAAGGCTTCAAGATCCTTTATAATGTCATTGAACCTACAGTACATTTTGTCAATGTTCTCATGTGGTTCCATCTTGAAGGTCATATACTTGGCAACAAGTAAGGATTTCTTTTGCAAACGAACATTATCACTCCCTTCATGGATTTCCTACAACTTATCCCATATTTCTTTAGCGGAAATGCAACCCTTCACGCGAGTTGATGTCATTTGCATCCAAGGCATTATACTGACATCTTCATAGCTTTTGCAGTTAACGTCAAGTTTGCCTTGTCTTGTGGAGTGAGCTCATCCCTTGTCTTTTCTCTTCTTCTATTTGTTTGATCATCAATGATAGAAGCTTCAAGAGGACCTTCATTGACAACATACCACAAATCAATGTCAATAGATTGCAGAAATATTTTCATTCTATCTCTCCAACTAATAAAATTTGCCCCATTAAACATATGAGGCTTTAGTAACGGATTGCTGCCCTCAAAAAACAGAGCATTGTTGGTTGCCATAAAATTTCTTTTCTCAAAAGCAGTTTAAGCAATACAATGAAACCAAGCTCTGATACCAATTGTTCGTCCCAAAGCAACCTAAGAAGGGGGGGTGAATTAGGTTTCTTAAAAATATATTTTCATGTGTATATTGAGATTTTCTAATTGAATGCTGATATAATAAAAATAATAGAACTGTAAGGTAAAGAAAGAAAAATTAAACAACCAATACTTCCAAGCTAGCAAGCTTGAAGTATTCAATCACTAGAATGCTTCACACACTTGTTGAGCCAATAATCTTTACAAAGTTGGGAAGTTCTTGCTCACACTAAAACTCTTTTAGTTGAGCCAATTTCTTTCTTACAACCATGTTGATTTCATCCAAGATTATCACTCCACTCAAAGTTGAATTACACTCACAACTGCACACTAATACAACAAGGCACTATAGTCAATTTGTACTCAGATTACTCTTTTCTAAGGCTTGTATTCAATGTATTAGATGATCTTTACTGAATGTCAAAGCAGCTATTTATAAGAGCAATAAATGGTGGTTGCAACTACTTCCTAACGGCTAAATAATAAATGCACAAAAAGTAGCCGTTGGGGTTTCGGACGTCCGAGATGTTTTGGATGTGTCCGACACAATGTCCGATCTTTATACAGTTGTTGAAGAGCTTCGTTCGGACATCCGTGCATGAGTCCGTTCCTTCGTCCGATAGAAGCTTCGGACGGTCATGTTCGTCCGAAAAGAGAAGCAGTAGAATCCCATTTCTTTCTGTCTAATTGTTCGGAAGGTGCAATGCGTCCGAGAAGTTTTGACCTAGTTCGGACGATTCAGTGCGTCAGAAAGCCCTGTCTCTAGCAAAATAGATAACAGTCCTGCAAAAACTTATTTACAAAGTTAAGTGTTTATGTCATCATCAAAATAAGGTTTGGAAAACATCAATGCCAACATTACAAATTATTGAGCAGCCAAGGTTATTCAACCACTAATGAGCTTCATACCAAAGGAGAAAATTCTTCTCTGATGTAAAGTTCTACTATTGGGATGAGCGACAGTTATACAGAAGGTGTAGTGACCAAATTGTCTGACGATGTGTGACTGGTGATGAAAGTGATAGTGTCCTTCGAATATGCCATTCTTTGCAAGTTGAGGGAATCATGGTAATCAAAGGAGAGTTGCCAAAGTTCTTTGAAGTGGTTTATAGTGGCCTACACTATTTCGAACTCTGTGATGAGTGTCAAAGAACTAGGAATATATCCCACAAAAATGAAATGCCCTTGAATAATATCCTTATTCTTGACATAATTGATGTGTGTGAATAGATTTCATGGGCCCGTTCCTGAGTTCATATCCAACAAATACATCTTAGTGGTGGTAGATTATGTCTCAAAGTGGGTTGAAGCAATCATTTTGCCTACCAATGATGCATGAGTTGCGACAAATTCGTTTGCTATAACATTTTCTCATGGTTTAGAGTACGCAGGAAATCACAAGTGATAGGGGTTCATCATTTCAAAAATTTTTAGTTTGAAGCCTTATTGACCAAGTGTGAGATGAAGCGCAAGATTTTCTTACGTATCATCCCAGACTACAGGTCAAGTTGAGGTATCAAATTGGGAGTTGAAGCTAATTTTTGAGAAGACTGTAACCTCTTCACAGAAGGATTAGGCTTAGAATCTTGATGATATTTTATGGGCATACTGAATAGCATATAAAATACTTATTGGGATGTTCCCATATAGGTTAATTTTTGGCAAAACATGCCATCTACCCGTAGAACTTGAGCACAAGGCATTATGGGCAGTTAAGGCATTGAATTTTGATGCCAAAGTAACTAGAGAAAAGATATTACTAAAATTGTGCGAGTTTTTAGGTATTTCAGAACGAGGTTTCTAAAAATGCCTGGATTAACAAAGATAGAACAAAGAAGTGGCATGACAAGGTCTTCTATACCGTTCTAGACTATGTTTGTCTTTGGGCAAGCTGAAGTCAAGGTGGAAGGGACCTTTTGATGTGAGTGGTAACTGTTTTCCATATGGAGTGGTGGAAATACGAGGTAAAAAGTCCACAATCAAGGTTAATGAAAATAGACTAAAGACTATAGAGGTGCTTTTGATAATGGACTTAAAGAAGTCTATTTTGTTGAATAAATTGTCATGAAGAGCTAGTAAAGTTTAGTTAATGACTTTAAAGAAGCACTTCTTAGGTGGTAGCCCAAACATTTAGCTTTAGTTCTTTATTCAATTTAAATTCTACTTTAATTGAAAAAAAGTTGAGAATAGCTAATTATTGTATTTCTTATTTGTTTATTATGGTTTGAAGTCAATAAAAAAGGAAGAAACTGCAAGAAGATGCGTTTGGTATGGCTAGCAAGATCGATTTACCTACTGACTACGGGTGACCAAGGCTTTTCAACTATAGAGTGCATGTGAAATAGAAAGCTACCCACAGTCTGTGGGTAACTTCAATATAATCAGCCGCAGTCTAGGTAGGAAAACAAAAAGTGTTCTAAACCCTTCGTTTAGACTGCGGCTTCCGTTTCTTCCAAAACCCAAACTTTCTTCTTGTCTTTCTCACTCAAGCGACCCAAAACAAACAAAAAAAGAAGAAAAAATCTTTATTTGTTCTTTCTTCTTCTTGTTCTCAAATTCTCAAAATTGTTCTTCTTTTTCTCCTCCTCTCTCTCATCATATTTTTCTCCCTTCTTCACAAAATTATTTTTCCTCATTACAATTGACCAAGACAAATTTTCCCTTATCTCATCAACACTTTTGCTCCAAGTTTGGGGAAATAACCACTCAATTTCAAAGAAGTTTAATTGGTTCATCACAAAGGGGTACAACACATATCCAGAAGTTCAAGTAAGATCATTCCTATTACCTTTTGAGGCTAATTCTCGGATTTGTTGGTAAATTTTTTTCCTTGTGATTGATTTTCTTGTATGGTGGTTTATTAGTGATTCAATTTGTCGAGACATTTGTTGGGATTATTTTTGGATTAAGTTGGGGGAAATTTACTGGCTTGAGTATCTTGTTGATTACATAGTGAAGAAAAGAAAGTAGTCATATACTAATACTTTCAATTCTGATGTTTTTGTTTTTCTTGAAGCCAAAAAGTTTCATGTCAACCTTTAAAATAGAGTTAGTCCCTTGTAGGAGCCATGAATAGATTTGAGTCATGTTAGAATAGATAACAACTATAAAGCCGATGAATTGCGTTAGAAAATTTTTAATGAAATTCAAAACAGAGGAAGGCATGATTTTGCAAGACTCCAAGTGCTATGGCAAATAAGAACATGGTTTTTGAGTTTGTAGGGAAGAACCAAGAGATGAGTGACTATGTAGTCAAAGTTAGGAATATACCAATGAGTTTCTGCCATGAAGTCATTAATGAGATTTACCACCTACCCAATAATCCCAACAACTAGTACAGTACATTTTTAGAGGGTGAGATTGCCCATAATGTGCTTTGTAATAAGTAGACTGATGGTAGGGGCAAATGGGATATGGAGAAAGAACGGCAGAAATGGATTATGCTTAATTACTGTTGAATGCGGAGGCCAAGGTTTGGATTCAATTAGTTTGCTCCCGTATTTTCCCTACTTCACACACCACCGATATAAATTGTGGCAAGGCTTGTCTTATTTTTACCATGATGGAAGGGTTTCTATTGATATTGGACAGGAGATATCATTGGAGATTGTAAGGAATAGAAATCGGAAACCTAAGGAGCAATTCTTTCTTAATTCAATAACTCAACTATGCTAACTTGCAAGTCTATAGATTTTGACTACAAAGAAATGGGATGTACCATACTGACGCCAGTTGACAACAAAGCTATTCAGGCGATCATGAACCAATATAAGTGTGCGTTGATCATTGTACAAGCTAAGGCACAAGAAGAGCAAGCAGCCGAGGAGAGACAAGATGATCAGCTAGAAAGACCTTGCGGACCATTACTCGTTCCATCGCCTAGACTTGCATCAAGTTCCACTTTCTGTCTGCTGCCTAATATTGAGATGAAGTGGCAGCTTCTCATTTATCATAGCCAGCAAGATTGAAGAGATGAGGAGAAAGATAGATTTCTTGGCGTGCCAGCTAAGTCATCTAAGGAATTTTGATGACTCACTAGCCTTATACCGCTCCATCACTAGAGTGGGATTATGGACCCTAAAGAATGAGTAGAGGCAAGAACCAAGGACAAGAAATGGAGGAGATAAAGTGTTGGCCCAAAAGCAACCTAAGAGGGGGGGGGTGAATTAGGTTCTCTCAAAAAACAAACCTTTGGAAGTGCTTAATGAAAATGCAAACTTTGTGCAACAAATGAATACTTAAGCACAAATGATCAAAGATAAATATTTAACAATCAAAGGTTAAAGAAGAAATAAAAGATTGAGATGAAGAATATCAAACCAAACTCCCAAACTTCTCAAGCTTGGAGTACATCCACTAGTAGTGCCTCTTCAAAGAAGGTGAGGCAATAACCTTCTAGTACACAAAGTAGGCTCGCCCTTGCACCAACTAAGTTTCTCTAGTTGAGCCAAAGGGTTTTACACTATAATAGCTACTCTTAACCTCACTTTTCTACACTTGTTATCCCTCCACTCTTACTCTTGAAGATCACTCACTAGTCTACTCTTGCTCACACTAATTTCCTCTAGTTGAGCCAAGAGAACTATACTACCCAAACCAATACAACTCACAATATTTTAGCCTATTTCTCCCAAAATAGCTCTTACAAGTGTTTGTATTGAATGTAGTAGTTCCTACTATCATTTGGAAGTCCTTGGGCTATTTATAGATGAAAGATGTGCAGAGATTTGAGCTCCAACGGTAAAAAAACTAGCTGTTAAAAACTAGCCGTTAGGGGTTCGGACGGTGGTCTGGACGTCCGTTCATGCATCCTACAGCTCGATGAACAGTGTCTCGGACGGTCATATGTGTCCTACAGCTTGATGAACAGTGTCTTGGACGGTCATATGTGTCCTACAGTGTCTTACAGAAAAATTACTTCATTTCGAGCTCCTTTCTTCGGACGGTCTTCAACATCCGATCATCACACTTTCGAATTCTTTTTCATCGGACGGTCTTCAATGTCCGATCATCATACATTCAGATTCCTTCGGATAGTTATCTACATCCGAAAGATGTGTTCTTCCTCAGTGTTGTCTGGTCATGTTTCAGACGCTCCCTTGCGTCCGACTCCTTTCTTTCGGACGCTCTTCATCGTCCGGAAGGTGTTGTTCAACTTTTGGTCATTTTTCTTGATTGTGTTCGGATGATCATTTCATCCGATCCTTCCTATTTTTCTGCACACTTGTTTGCAAACCATTAGTATGATTTGTTCATCATCAAAACATGATTATCATAACTGGGGTTCAACAATCCCCCCCTTTTTGATGATGAGAAATCATTTGGAAAATTCTAAAAACAATCATAAAATTTGAAGCATCAATCAAGAAGTTTTGTCCATTAGTTTCTCCCCCTTTTGGCATCATCAAAACATAAAAAAGATAATGCAATTTAAGCTCCCCCCTTGATTTATTCACCCCCTTGAAAGGTGAATATAATTCAATATGAGTACATGGAGAATAAGTCAAGTTGTGCAAAACGTTTCTTCCCTTCAAGAATATGTATTCTTAGATATGAGGGAATTCATGCAAAGAATTAGGATCAAAACATTTTTTGCTCATTCCTTGCTAAAAAGCATCATCAAAATAATAAAGCATATGTACTGCAAAATAATCCATTTAAAAAGGAGAATGCTCCCCTTTTCTTTTGCAATAATGTCTTACTATAGATAACAGTTTGGGGATACATATTTCCTATCATTCTAAACAAATTCAATCACATAGATGAGTAATATTCAAGAGAACATAGTTCAACTTGATAAATGAAAGCACACAAAATTTTAGATGTTACCCATTTCAATATCATCTTAACTCATATGCCTTGAACACCCTTCATAGATAATCAATCTTGAATTCCTTGGTGCTCTCCAAGCATACCTACATACAAAGTTAAGCAATAACTTTTGGTACCCAAACTTTCTTGGGTCCAATTGGATTAGTAACATGCTTAATCACCCAAATTAGAATTTATTCCCAATTTTTCATTTCTTTTAACATAACAATTTTTCTTTATATGGCCATGTTGATGACAATAATTACAAATAATATTCTTATTGCCATAAAAAGAAGATTTAGATTTAACAAAGCACAAATCATTTTTCTAAAGGTGATAAAATTTTTGTTCAAAAACATATTTCTAGTTCTTTTCTTTTCAAAAACATTTTCTTTCTTCTTTTTCAAAATAACATCAAGATCATCTAATCTCTTCTTCAATGAAGCTTGTTCTTCCATGATCTTGGTTTTTCCAACAAAATTTTCTTTCAAAACATCATTTTCTTTTGTCAAAGAATTATTTTCATGCACAAGTTTTGAGTTGGCACTCAATAAAGTATTAACTTTAATTTTTAACTCTTTGTTCTTAGCATATGAGTCTTTCAAACATTCATGCATTTTAAAAATAAATGATTCAACATCATCATCATCATTATCACATGAATCATCACAAGTATCACAACTAGAGGACTCTAGTAATTCATTATTGCCAAGTGCCTAAAAGCCATGTGATACTCCTCATATTCTTCTTCAACCTCTCCATCCGAATTGCAATCATCCCATGTGATTTGGAATTTGTTGAAGTGAGGCTTCCTTGAGTCTTTTCTCCTTTTTGATGAAGCTTTAAATGCTATGCTTCTTTTTTCCTTTGCCTCCTCATTTTGTACCTTGTATTTCAACTTCAATTCAAAGGAGGTTAGAGAATTGATCAATGAATCAATAGGCATAGAATTTAAAATTTTAGACTCTTCTATGGCAATGGATTTAGGTTCCCATTCCTTAGGTAAAGCATTCAAAAATTTTCTATTCTTTTCACCCAAGGAATATTCTTTACCCAAACCTTCCAAATCCTTTACCATATCATTGAACCTACAATACATCTTGTCAATGTTCTCATGAGGTTCCATTTTGAAGGATTCATATTTAGCCACAAGAAGTGACTTCTTTTGCTGTCTAATATCTTCACTTCCTTCATGGGATTTCTTTCAATTTGTCCCATATCTCCTTGGCCGATTTGTAACCTTTTACTTTAGAAAACGCATCTGCATACAAGGCATTATACAAAATATTAATGGCTTTTGCATTTAAAGATAAATTTATTCTATCATGTGCATTTAACTCATATCTAGTCTTAGGCCTTAATCTATGAGTATTTTCATCAAGAATATTAGCTTCTAAAGGACCTTCACAAATAATATACTATAAATCAATATCGATAGATTGAAAAAAAATTTTCATTCTATCCCTCCAAAAAATAAAATTAATGCCATTAAACAAGGGAGGTCTAGTGATAGAATGCCTCTCTAAAACTAAAGCATTATTGGTTGCCATAATGATTTTTACACAAAAGCGGTTAAGCTCAATATATGAGACCAAGCTCTGATACCAATTATTGGCCCAAAAGCAACCTAAGAGGGGGGGTGAATTAGGTTCTCTCAAAAAACAAACCTTTTGAAGTGCTTAATGAAAATGCAAACTTTGTGCAACACAATGAATACTTAAGCACAAATGATCAAAGATAAATATTTAACAATCAAAGGATAAAGAAGAAATAAAATATTGAGATGAAGAATATCAAACCAAACTCCCAAGCTTCTCAAGCTTGGAGTACATCCACTAGTAGTGCCTCTTCAAAGAAGGTGAGGCAATAACCTTCTAGTACACAAAGTAGGCTCACCCTTGCACCAACTAAGTTTCTCTAGTTGAGCCAAAGGGTTTTACAATATAACCTCACTTTTGTACACTTGTTATCCCTCCACTCTTCCTCTTGAAGATCACTCACTAGTCTACTCTTGCTCACACTAATTTCCTCTAGTTGAGCAAAGAGAACTATACTACCCAAACCAATACAACTCACAATATTTTAGCCTATTTCTCCCAAAATAGCTCTTACAAGTGTTTGTATTGAATGTAGTAGTTCCTACTATCATTTGGAAGTCCTTGGGCTATTTATAGATGAAAGATGTGCTGAAATTTGAGCTCCAACGGTCATAAAAAACTAGCTGTTAAAAACTAGCCGTTAGGGATTCGGACGGTGGTCCGGACGTCCGTTCATGCATCCTACAGCTCGATGAACAGTGTCTTGGATGGTCATATGCGTCCTACAGCTCTGACAGAAAAATTACTTCATTTTTTTTGGCTTCAGACGGTCTTCAACATCCAATCATCATACTTTCGACTTCTTTTTCTCGAACGTTCTTCAACGTCCGATCATCATACTTTCGGATTCCTTCGGACAGTTATCTACATTCGAAAGATGTTTTCTTTCTCAGTGTTGTCTGGTCATGTTTCGGATGCTCCCTTGCATCCGATCTCCTTTCTTTCGGACGCTCTTCATCGTCCGAAAGGTGTCGTTCAACTTTTGGTCATTTTTCTTGATTGTGTTCGGATGATCATTTTCATCCGATCCTTCCTATTTTTTTGCACACTTGTTTGCAATCCATTAGTATGATTTGGTCATCATCAAAACATGATTATCATCACTGGGGTTCAGTATAAAGCCTGAAACTCCATCAGGTACCGCTAAAGATTGACCACTTCTTAATCTGTACTAATTTGTCAGGGGAGTTTTGTTTTTATTTTTGTTTTCAGTTAATATGTTTTTTTAGTTAGGTTTTGTTATTTACCACTTGCCTAGGTTAGTTGATTATGTTTATTTTTGTGTCCCCAAGTGGTGGTTTAGTGGAATTTGTCAATGTTTAGTTATTTCCATGTTTCATGTTTAAGATTTGTGGTGTATGTTGGTATAGTTATTTTTCCATAGAATGGCCTATTAATAGTAGATTGAGTTCTAATTGTCGATAATATGAAATCCTACAATTTTATGTTCACATGTTTCATGTTTCATAATTTTGGTATAATGGGCGGAAGTTTGAGTTTATGTCAATTGTACTTTCTTGGTTATAAATGCTTGAACTTATTGCTATTAAAGAGGAGTCGCATAATATTTATTTTGTTGCCTATTCTTAGTTGGAGGTATTGGAATTGATTCCTTGTAATTGTTGAATAGGATTAGAGTAGGACATGACGTAGTCCTTTGTATTTTCATTTGCATGTTTTTGAATGGAAAAGTATTAGGTTTCATTATATTTGTTTAATTGATTTACATTAATATAACCCATTTTTCAGTGGCTAGTTCTTTAAATGCTCCAATGAGCTTGAAACAAAATGGCTTGCTTTATATAAAATATATAAACATGGTAAGAAATGAGAATCGTAAGACTGCTTGCATGAAAATGCTTCTTGCTAAGCCTAGAAAAGATAAAATGAAATAAAAAACCAAATAAAAGGTGGTCGTAAAAGAACTACAAAAGGTTTTATTGCCATTTTTGAGTTAAAGAATTGTAATGGTTCTCTAATGCTTAGCGATTGTATGACATTTGTGTGCTCACATTATATTGTCTATTGATTCTTCTTTACCTTCTTAATTGTTGCAAGACTGAAATTTAAACATCTTTTAAGTTGTTTGTGGGTAGGAAGAATTTATTAAGTGATGTTGCCCATATTGATAAATGTGAAACAGTTCTTGTATTTATAGTTGAGAAAGTGAATTTAACATTTGTTGGGTAGGACTTTTAGTGTGAGTAGAAGTGAAATGTGATTTCATATGGTTGGTTCGATGTGGACTAGGTTGATGAGTCAATTTGATCAATCCGATTTTGACATTGTCATGTTTAGTTTGTTTTTGTGCAGAGTCATGTCTAGTTAATTTTTTCAAGACCAGCAAAATGTTACATTGGATGAAATTGATAACTCCATGTTTAGAGTTATTTTTGTGTTGTTTTTGTTACGAGTTTGGGTATTTTTAGTCCCATTTGTTGTGTGTTATAGTAGTAAAGTCATGTTTAGGGTGTCCATAGCAGTTGTGTTTTTTTTAAGTCATTTTTATAGTTAAATGTGTGTTTAGTTAGTATAATTGTCTATTCATTTGGTTTTGTGTTTTGGTCAAGTGAAACTAAGGGCAAAATTCAACAAGTGATAGTGGAACGAGTTAAAAGTGGAAGAGCAGAGAATTGAAGAAGTTAACACTTGAAAAAGACCAACCACTGATTATGGCCAGACCAAGGCAAAACAAATGCAAATAGTGGTTGAAATAGACTAGCAGCCGCTGACTGCGGCTGTTTCATGTGTTTCACTTGTAGTCGGTGGTACTCGCAGACTGCACAAGAACAGTAGTAAACCACCTGCAGTCTGTGGGTGGTCCGTATGGACCTAGAATTTTAACATTATTTTTATAAATATGGTCTGATATAATGATAAAAAAGAGAGCGATTCTCATGCTTTATTTTTCAGTTTTTGACGTGGTTTTGGAGACAGGTCATACATTAGGGCTTATTCATTCTTCAATTCCTGAGATTTATTTTTGACTTGTGGATCTTTCAAGCTATTTAGGTCAAGAACATTTGCAATAATTTCTACTAACTAGTCTTTAATTTTTTTAATTCCAATTTCACTTTTTATTTTCATTTGCCAATTCATTATGTGTGCAATCAATTCAATTAATTTATTTTCTTATCCGCACATCATGAATGAATTGCTAATTTAAATAGGGTTTAGGTACAAGTTATGTAATTCTTAATGGGTAAATCTAATTAAGGGTGTGTCGTTAAATTATATTAATCACCTAATAATTAACATAAACAGATAATTTTAGAGATTGATTACCTCTAGATTTAGTTGGGTTGGCCGAGCGGTTAAGGCTAAACCTCCGTCATAGACCAGCATTGAATGGTTAGGCTAATTATTCCAGACCAAGGTGGGGGAATTGATTATTTGATTAGTTGAGTATTCCTTCAAGGAAACTCGAATTCCATAAGGATAATGACTCGAATTGGTTAGGTAGGAAAGAGAAGGTTTCTCGAATCATAGTTAATTAGTTTGATAGTATTCAATTACCGATAACTTGGTGGTTGGGTTGAAATATTGGAATAGAATCTCCAATAATTATAATTTAATCCAGTTGATTGACTCAAGATTTGATGAATCCAACATAATTTGTAGCCTAGCACTCAACCCATTTCTATCCATTACTACAACTCTCAACTTAATTTAATTGCCTTGTAAATTAAGTCATTTAGTTAATTTAGCATTTCAATCTTTAAATCCAATTTCCTTGCAAACCTATTGTCTAAATAGAAATTGTGCTAGATTCTCAATATTTGTACCGGTCCTCATGGGATTGACCCTTATTCACCCTACTATATTAATAACCATGTACTTACGGATATTAGTTAAAATGTGGGATAAGGTATTTTAATTTGTCCAGCATGGGTCAGAGGACTATTACTTCCTACTTTAACCTACTTCTCCTAGCTTTCTTCTTTCCTCAAATAAATATTAAAAGGAGTATAGTACTAGGATTGAGGAAAGTGTGTGTTGCAAAAACCAGCCACAATTAGACATTTCTACCGCTAGAGAGCATTTGAACCACGGTATAAAAATTTGATAATGTATCAACTAATACCCATATGGCAGAAAATACATTTGTTTTTACAATATCAAATTCGGTATCGCGGTATCAACTGCAGTACTTCACCTTTTCGCTCTGACAATTATTGTTCGACGTCTGATTGCTGCGTCATTTTTCCTACAAAATTCTTACACAAAATCATACATTAATAAGTATATTTAGCACATGAATAAACATTAAAACACTAAATGAACACATACTAATGTAAACTAATACGTAAAAGCAAAATTAGAGAAAAACACCCACCAAAACAGTAAGAATGCTTGAAACTAGTAACAAAACTGTTAAGTTTAGGGTAAATATAACTCTAGCTTCCTAGAGCTTTCACACCCCCAAACTTAAGCATTTGCTCGTTCCATCCAAAATAAAGAAAAGAAAAAAGAACAACAAAAATGACTAACACATGAACAAACACAAAAAAATAAGACACAACACATAACACACATGAAACAACCAAGTTCGCAAACTGTAAGTCATGGAATCTAGATACACTTTGAATCTTTTGATAACCTCTCAAAACTCACAAGTAACACATAACATTGAAGCATTCAAATTGTCATTCAAATGATGCATTTTCTCAAAAACTAGTTTAATTGCCAATCTAAGTTTCCAACTACCAACTATTTTCCTCAATCAAAAAGGTTTTCACAAAGAAACAAGTGTATGCAAAATATGTTTCATTCCATACAAAAGAACCAAAAATCAATCATGCATTCTCGAGTAAACCAGTCAAAAATGGAGGGATTGTTAGGACTCTACTTAAAATACAAATGTCACCAAGGAAGTATTACTTCAAGTTGTGGCTGTTTGGTTCGATATTAATGATGGATAGTACACAACTTCTCACTTCCAACTTGTTCGCATACTAAGACAAAAAGGCTTGTTTCGAAGACTTTGCTTCTACTTGCCTCATTTTGAAAACATCCTAATAGCCTCTTTGAGAAATGACATTTGTGATGCCAAATTCCTTACTAGCCTTATTACGTACTCTAATGGCCGTTTAAAGGAAACAACTTTTGTTATGCCGAATCCCCTCTTATCCTTATTCCTAAGAGCAAAATATTTTTTTTTTGTTTCAAACAGATAAATTAATCTAAACCAAGGAAAGGGAATGAAACACATCGAAAATCATTTCTAGAACAAAACACCCACAAAATAGATATAATACTCCCGTAATGTAATCACGTCTTACTCATTTCCAGCTATTTAAATATTTTTCCAAAAGAATAACTTGAGAACATTTAACAATTTTGAGCATTGAGCAAAACATGTGTCAAATAAAATATTTTGTAAAAACAATTAGCACAATATTCTCTTTTTAAAATCCGAAATAGGTGATCTTTGCAACAAATTACTGCAATAAGAACTAACCATTTTTCCACTCAAAATCGAACAACCAAGTAACCTTTTTCTATCCAGAAACAAAAACTTTAATGACATAAATGAAATCACTCCCCAAAACAACAAAACACTCAAAACACACCATCTCACTTTTCAATTTATTCAATGATGAGCATAACTCATCCTACCACTTACCCCTATCACAAGAAATGGAAATACAACTAGAAAGCGTAAAAGTACAAAACTAATAGCTAAACATGATGTTTGGGTTAATATTGATTAGGCAATTAAATTCACAAACAAGTTATAAGTTAAGACTTAATAACCCTAATCAATACCTAAAGTTGCTGGCAAGGATACGAGGTATGTTTATAGATCGGTTGAGTAAGGATCGTTCCCATGAGGACAATTGGACAAGTACTAGGATTCACGAATTTTTAAACTAGTTAGACAAATTAATTGAATGATTTTGTTCTACCTAACTAAATTAATTTTAACCGCTAAGAGATTAAGAATGATTAAAAAAAATTAAAATTAGAGAAAGTAATAAAACTTACCGAAAGCAAATTTAGATTAATACACTAGAAAAGTATGTGGAATAAGATCAAATAAAAACTACAAAATTGCAGTAAAAACTGGAATTAAATTGAATTTAAATAGAGAAAGAAAACTCAATAGCGTGGTCGAAACAAGAGTTATGGAGCTAGAAGTCTTGAACAAGAAAGGAAAAACCCAATCTAGGATTTTTCTAAGCTAATGTCTAATCTAACTAATGACGACTACGTATGTTCAACTCTCATACAATGGGGTATTTATAGGGGTTACATCAAGGTTTTGTGTCCTAATATGACAAAAATACGATAGAACTTGGTAAGGAGTCCAACCGGGTAAAGAAAACTTCAAAAATAAGTAATTTTCAAAATTTACTGCACGTCATGTGCACAAGCACAAAAATTCTTTGCACATGTGCAGGAAACAAGGCTCCAGAATTTGCTTACTGGAATTGGCGCATATGCGCACATGCACGAATTCGAGTATGCTTGAACCAGATTCTTCCTTAATTTTGACCTTAATACTGATAGAATTTAGAACAACTCAAAACATGAAAGTTGTAGCCCTCTCTCTTATCTTTTCAAAGCATCTTGAATCACCTCAATTAGAGCTTGGACAAGAATGTTGTGATCAAAATACCGAACAGTGTCCAAATTCACTCATTGCACTTGCACATTTTGCATCCATTTGATTTTTGTCTAACCTTTTTGATCTTTTTGGCTCCTTTTTCATTCAAGACCTACACAAACTAAAATAAAACAATTAATCTCATAATTTACTCAATTATTGCTCGAATCACATGAAAAATGAGGTAAACGACATATGAAATATACTACATTTATGAGCTTATCAAATACCCATACTTACCTTTTGATCGTCCTCGAGCAAAATAAAATTAAAAACAGATAAGCTCATCACAAATGCAGCCAACACATCTCAATAATTGTCGACATGAATAATCAAGAACCATGCCATCATCAGGAGTAAGAACTCAAGTTCAAATGCCAATAAAACCTATAAATGAAATCCTCTGTGTGTGTGTGTGTATATAGCCATTCAACGAAAACTTAGTTTTCAAGACACTCAGATCAACTCATGAAAACCTGTAGAATTTTTCTACATACCCCATACCTAACTTTTCTTTCACATTTCCACTAATATAGACAACTAACTCAATTTAAATTAGGTAGGACTTTTTAGCTTTTGAACGTTAGGCTAGGGTATTGGCTAATCAAAGAAGGGAAAAGGATATCATCAAACAAATAGAAGAGTTTTAAATTAATGTTAGCCACACATCAAAGTAAAACTTCCTTTAAAACATTAAACATCAATCATTCACAGAAATAACCCCACACTAAATGAAGAAACACCCATAAAAATTTCATGCAACAAACAACTAAAAGTCCTCATTCTTCAATTTCAAACGAACATGCCAACCTTTTTCCTGAACATTTATCTATCAATCTTTTTATGTTCGCTCCCAATACAGGTACCAGTTATAAGATTAGCTGTGTAAATATACGTACCAGTGATGGGCACTACCAGTATCACAACAAGGCATGTAACAGTGATAGGCACTACCTGCACTTTTCAAAAATTTTCTTCTCAATTGTTTCCAATACCCCTAGCCCCATTAATGTACACCACTCACTAGCACAATAGTCCACCCTCATTCACTGCCTTCAACCCTTATATCCATTTAGCAAATTATTAAGTGCGAGTCAAAAAAAGCTCCTAAGGGACATCTTGGAATAGAAAAATGCAATTTTTTTATTAGGTTTACAATTTTGGTTGGTAAAATTAGTTTTAATGTCTAAAAGCGAATCTAGATTTCTCTAAGAGATTACAAATTAAAGCTCAAATAGGGTACTAGGGATAAGAATTTCAACAAGGTTGGTTTGAAAGGATCAAACAACCAAAGAAGGCTCTACCCTTATCTATAAACCAAATTAAGATGTCTACAAATGTCGCTTCAAAAATCTCATAAAACAAGTTTCGGAATGCAGTATAAATGATTTTACATAATTATCTTTAAGTGTCAAAAATAAAATATTTATGGCTATTAGTGCTTTCAAATTCTCAGAAATCATGCAAGAAAAATATTAACATCAACTACCCATTAATGACGGTTCAACTAAAAATTTATAATGCTGAAAATAAAAGGAACATACTAAGCTATTGCAAAATTTTTGAAACTTTCAAAAATTTCTACTAATTAGCCCAAAATCAAATTTCAAAAATCTTGAAAAGCTCTCAGATCAAAAGAAAAGATAAAATATTAGAACCAAAATTGAATAAACTACACCAAACAAATTAAATCTCCATAACTCCCCACCCCTGTCCCCAATGTTAAAGAAAATAAAAGCACAAAAAGGGAAAGGGAAAACTTCTCTGGCAATGTTGAACGATTGGCATAGTGTATCCCGACATAAATATCAGTGAAGCGAGTTGAAACAAGTTATCAACACTAAAACAAAAACAAAACGTTAAACCCATTAAGAAACAGAGAAAAATAAGAAAATCGAGGAATGAGATTCCACAATAGTTAGGAAAAAAGTTAATCCCTTAGGGGCTTACATAACTTAATAGTACAAATGAACTAAAAATAAAATAACAAGAAGTACGATTCATCCTAAAATAAGCAAAAAGGTAAGAAAAACATAAAGCATCTACAATAAGCAAATCCCAAGGGTGCAGATCAGGCTTGACTTTAAGGATGCTAATTCTTGTGAGAGAATGGAGAAAAAGGTTGGAAGGTAGAGAAATCCTCCCCAGGTTCCCAGGCTAACTGTCCTGCCTCCATGTTCTGCTTCCACGCATGCTGATAATGAACATATGGAGTAAATTGATGTCACATGCATCGTTGTTCAACCAAAATCTGCTATAGCAGCTCCTCGTGACTTTGCCTTGGATTTGGTTCACTCGCTAACGGCTGGGAAGTGGAAGCTTGAGAACGGGTCCTATGAACTGGGGTCTCACACCATCTAATGCTATAGGCTTAATAGGCTTCAACTTTTCTTCTGCCAGGTCAATAACATCATCATCATAAAGACATAACATAGTAATCAATGTGGGAACCACAAGCTAAATTTCTTGACTACTGTATTATACCGGATCTGCTGGCTAATTAGATGGCCTACATCTACCGGCCGACCAAAAGCAATGGCATACAAAAACTTAGATTGCTCCAAAGTGACATGAGTAAGATGACTTATTGCAAGGAGACGAGGTCATATTAAATGTTTAACCATATGAACCAAATAGGATAAAGCGTATTAGTATCAAATTGACATACAACACCCTGAGAACCCCTTGTCCATTCGACTTCACCTATGCAGATAAGGCTTGTGATGTCGTTTCGCTCCATATTAGTGTCACGAGTCGGCCACTCATTATTGCAAACTCCATTCACTCACCGTAGCTGGTTAATCATGTTCCCCAAAATGTCCACAGTCTTTCCCCTGAAATACACCCGAGTATTCTCGTACGCAGTCAAATTAGCATAGAATTCACCTACAACTGGGAGCACAACTTTCTTGGTGATGGAGACGAAGTAATTCCACACACACGCCCTGACAACATTGCAAATTTTAGGGGCTCCATTGGTAGGGATTTGTATACCTCTATCATTAATTGCTGCCTTTCCCAAAATATCTGACTTGTACCATTTGTAGGCACTGGCATTGAGAAACTGATGTGGAACATTCTTCTACTCATGCTGCTCTTGATGTTCCTGTTGTGGTGCTGCAGTAGGCTAATAAGAGGTCTGGCTGTTCCTCGACTCGCTGATTGCTTGCTTTGCGTGGCATGCCTAAAAAGAATTCAATATGAGATATAAGACACACAAATCAAAACACCACCACCCCACACTTATTCAATTACATACCCTCAAACTAAAAATCAAACTTAGTAATCACAAGAGAAAATCAAACATGGTAGTACTAATACTAAGTTATGCGTATATGCCCAAGACACTCTTATACCCTTTTAACCACAAAAATTAAATAGGGAATAATCATATGGCATGAGTGAAGTCCTAGGAGTTGAATTCATGCAAAATGCCTAGTGTTTTAAGAGTTTTCTTAGTTGAGACATTTTAACTAATATTTGGCAAGCATAAACAAGTAATGGACTTTTAAATACGTAAAGATCATACAATTACTTCTCAACTCCACTAACCAAGCAACAATTAAGTACATCAACAACTAATTATGCAATTCTTCAAAAATAAACACAATTAAAGTAATAAAAATCAATGGAACTTTCCTTCAATGTAATTACCAACCCAAAACGGAAAACTTTAAGGAAATTAATGGAATTCATACCTTAAAAATGTTTATTCTTGCAAGAAAAAACAAAATTTGATGTGAATTCAAAAGATAAAGGGGTGAATTGAGGTTAAGAGAATGGTTGCAGTAGAAGGATTTGAGAAGAAGGGATTTTGAAAAGAGGAATTGAATTTGAATGACAAAAAGGGAACCCACGTATGGCTTCTATTCGGCTTGCACACATGCGCAAGGTTTTGCCCTACATGTGCGGAGGGTGGCCAGGGGAGAAATTCATTACTACCACTTGCGCACATGTGCAAGAAATTACTCGCATGTGTGGGAGTAAAAAAATTAAAATTTTAGGTTTTGGAATTTGTGTACATGCGCACAAATTGGTATGCATGTGCCTAAATTAAACCCTATAAACATGTAAATTCCATTCCTAACCACTCAAACTAACCACAAAACCACAAAAACCACATTCTTGTCCATTTAATCTTGCATTTAGAAGATGATATGCACACGTATAACACAAAAATGAAAGAAAATAAAAAACAAACATAAAAACAAAATTATAAAAGGCCATGGGTTGCCTCCCATGTAGCGCCATTGTTTGTAGTGTTAAGCTCGACTTTGGCACTTAAAATCAGTTTAAGCACTTAAGCAAGGTTGGCCATCCTTTTCATTTTGGCTTCCGCGGGGAAAGTTTGACACAAGTTTTCACAACTCTTGAAGCTTGATTCCCGACTCAAACTTGAACACACCCTTGTTTCCACTCATTTGCCAATGATTGTGCACAAATTATCGCCTCAAGTTTCTCTTTGAACTGGTTCTTCTTTTTCTTGCTCATGGTCACTTTGCTCAATCCCTCACCTTTCTGCTCTTCTGAAATCATTCCATGAGTCTTTCTCATCTCACTTCAATCATTTGGTGGTTTTTTCTCGAAGTCAAATTTGGAGTCTTTATTTGTTTCAATAGCCTTTTTGAGTTCATTGCCTTAACGATCGTACGTTGGGTACCTCATCTTCAAACCTATCAATGAATAAACCAAGATAATAATTAGCACATTTTTTAACAAATATTGGGACATTGTCATCATAATTAAAAACATCAATTTCAACTGATTGATTATCAACTCATAAAATCAACTTCCCCTTATTAGCGTCAATCAAATTGACCTGGTTGATAAAAATGGCCTTATTAGAATCAATGGATTTCATTATGACTTGTTGATGTCAAACCCCAAGAAATCAACAAGATTTTATAAACTTTTTCACTTGAACAAGTACATTCTCCAACAAGCCTTATGGCTTTTGTTGGCCTAAAAGAAACCTAAGAGAGGGGTGAATTAGGTTGTTCAAATACTAATTTGCAGCTATTAAGTGATAACAACTTAATGTGAGATGGATGCAATGTGATTAATAATCAAAGAAATAAATGCACAAGTGAAAAAAGGGAAAAATAACGATATTTATAAAAATCAAACCAAACTCCCAAGCTTCACAAGCTTGGGATGCAATTTTACTACTTTAGGCCTTATCAATGTAAGTGAGACAATAATGTTTTTGTACACTAAGCAAGATCACTCTTGCTCACACTATTTAACTTTAGTTGAGCCAAGAATTTTACATACAACCTCAATTTTGTAATAATTATCTCTCTACTTTTTACAATTGAAGATCACTCACTCTTGACACATTTTCTAATACAACACTATGTAAAGCCTGTTCTTTGCTCAAATAGTTTTTGTATGTGCTTGTATTCAATGTAGAAGTCTTTTTAATAATATCATATTGGTTGGCATTTATAGATGCAATAAAAGAGTTTCCAACCACCTTCTAACGGCTAAGTAACAAATACTAAAATGACTAGCCGTTATGTGTTTCGAAGTCTAAAGCATTTCTTTGTGCATCCGATCAAGCGTCCTATCATCAATACACTTAGATGTTAATATTACGTTCAGACCGTCGAGATCATGTCCGTTCCTACGTCCGAAGCTAGTAGGTTGTTGAGTCAGATCCTCAGACAGTGTACTGTGTCCAGAAGGTTTGATGCTTTACTAGTGCCTTTGGACGGTTAGGTATGTCTGATAGAATTTCATTCGAATGATATTGAGCATCTGTTGTCTACACCTCAGAATCCTTTCTCTCTGGCTAACCTTTCAGAAAGTGTATTGCATCTAAGAAAATCTTATTCAGACGAATTCTTACGTCTGAGCAATATAGTCCCATTTGGATGATTTTGAGCATACGAAAGTAATCCATTTCAAACAATGTGCGATGTCTGAAAACCATGTTTTGAAAGATACTATAGAATTCCAGCTCAACTCATGTTCAAACTATTAGATTGTATTTGTCATCATCTAAACCAAGATTGTAGATTAACAATCTCCCCATTTTTTATGATTACAAATCATAGGGCAAACCAATCATAACCAATCATAGCTCAAACAATCAGTCAAACTACCACAAAAAACCACAATCAGATCCTCAAACAGTGTAGTGCGTGCAGAAGGTTTGATGCTATGCAAGTGTTGAACTGCCTTCGGACTGTCAGGTGTGTCTGATAGACTTTCCAACGGACGATGATTAAGCGTCAAATTGTCTACAGCTCATGATCTAAAACTGCTAGCCAAACCTTTCGGACATGTATTGTGTCCGAGAAAATCTTGTTCGGACGAATTTCTGCTTCTTATCAATTTAGTCCCGCTAGGATGATTTTGGGCATCCGATACTATTCCATTTCAGATGATGTGCAATATCCAAAATCCTTGTTGTGACTGATACAGCAGAATTCCTAAATAAATCATGTTCAAACCATTAGATTGTATTAGTCATCATCAAAACTAAGATTGTAAATTAACAATCTTTCATTTTTTAATGATGACAAATCATAGGGAAAACAATTATAATTGATCATAGCTCAAACAATCAATCAAACAGCCACATCGGATAGTGCAGTGTGTCTAGAAGGTTTGATGCTATACAAGTTGAACTGCCTTCTGATTATCAGATCTGTACGATAGAATTTTCTTCGATTGATATTCTGAGCGTCTGTTGTCTACACCTCAGAATCCTTGCTCTCTACATTACCTTTTGGATGAAGTATTTTGTTTGAGAAAATCTTCTCCGGACGAATTCCTACGTCCGAGTAACTTAGTCCGGTTCAGATGATTTTGAGTGTTGGAAACTATTCTGCTTCAAATGATGTGCAACGTCTGAAAACCCTATTGTGACAGATACAACAGAATTCCTGCACAACTCATGTTCAAACTATTAGATTGTATTTGTCATAATCAAAACCAAGATTGTTGATCAACAATATCTCCATTTTTTATGATGACAAATTAGAGGGCAAACCAATCATAACCAATCATAGCTCAAATAATCAATCAAACAACCACAAACAGCCACAATCAGATCCTCAAAAAGAGCAGTGCATCTGAAAGGTTTGATGCCATACAAGTGTTGAACTGCCTTCGATCTGTCAGGGGTGTCTAATAGAATTTCCTTCAGACGATATTGTGTGTTCGTTGACTACAACTCAAAATCCTTTTTTTCTGTGCCTGACCTTTTAGACAGTGTATTGCATCAAAGAAAATCTTGTTCTAGACAAATTGCTACATCCAAGTAATTTAGTCCCATTCGAATGATTTTGAGCATCTGAACTATTCCATTTCGGATGATGTGCGGCATCCAAAAACCCTGTTGTGACAGATACAACAGATTTTTGCACAGCTTATGTACAAACTATTAGATTTTATTTGTCATAATCAAAACCATGATTGTAGATCAACATTCTCCCCTTTTTTGATGATGACAAATCATAGGTCAAATAACTCATAGCTCAAACAATCAAACAAACAATGATTAACAACCTCAATCAGATCCTCAAATAATGTAGTGCGTCAGAAGCTTTGATGCTATAAAAGTATTGAACTACCTTTAGACGGTCAAGTGTGTCCGATAGAATTTCCTTTGGATGATATTGAGCATTGGTTGTCTGCACCTCAGAATCCTTGCTCAATGCCTGACCTTTCGGATAGTGTATTGCGTTTGAGAAAATCTGATGTTCAGGCAAATTCTTGCGTTCGAGCAACTTAGTCCCATTCGAATGATTTTGAGCGTTCAAAACTATTCTATTTCGGACGATGTACAGTATCCAAAAACCCTATTGTGATAAATACAGTACAATTCCTGCACAACTCATGTTCAAACTATTGTATTATATTTGTCATTATCAAAACCAAGATTGTAGATCACTAATATCTTCCTTTTTAATGATGACAAATCACAAGGCAAACCAATCACAACCAATCATAGTTCAAACAATCAATCACACAACCATAAACAACCATAATCAATCAACCATTTCTCCTTCTTTCGGCATCATCAAAACAAGTGAAAAGCTTCCCCCCCAAGATGACACTTTCCCTTGTTCAAAGACAAGTGTCCTGTGCTAGCAATAAACTACAAAACGTAGAAGAAATAGGAACAAGTTCATAAATGACAAAACATCATTAGCAGAAGAAACAGGGATGTGTTCATTAGTGACAAGAAATTATATCAACCAAGTAGTCAACTAAACAAATATATAAACTAGGAGGTGGAATCGAAATCATTTTTCTTCTTTGATCGCTCATACGTTTTTGCTTTTTTGTGGGTAAATCATCATCCGTAGACTCACTATCATGCTCATTGGCTTCTTGAGTATCCTGGCATTGCATGTTGTAGTTAAATATGTCATCAACATCTTCATCATCATTAGAGTCGGCATTTTGAGCAGTATCAGCCTTAGGATGTGATGCACTAGCTGGATCTCCATGGACTTCTTACACAGGGTTGGAGTGTTGGACATCTTTAATTTTTTCTTCGTCACTATCAAAGGATGACACAAGAGTCTATTGTGATTTCATGTTTGCGAACTGTACCTCAGCAGATGCAGACATGCCCAAACTTTATAAGCTAGATGTGGATAAGAGACATCAAATTTCCAACCTCTTTAGCTTCCGAAGTGTTTGGCATGAAATGTAGCCATTTGATTTCCCAAATTGGTGAAAAGGGTGCATAGTTGTGAAAGGGAAGGTTCATCTAGAGGATATTTGCAAAGGATGGACCAGTGGAGGTGTGGTTAAAGAGGGTTGAGTAGGAATAAGATGTGGAAGTGCTTGTCCTAAACTTAAGGCATGATTCTTTAATTTTTCATGTTCATATTCAGCTTTAGTGAACCATTTTTTATTAAAAAATTGCAATCCTTTTTGTTCAATATAAGGTTTATTAAAATATAGAGGAAATTATTTTCTATTAGGGAAGGGAATGTCAAAATAATCAAAAACTTTTGTTAAAAATTTTCTAAATAGGATGTTCAGTCTGAGTATTGGTTAGAAACAGTTCCCACAAGAAACAAAACAAATATCAAAAATCAAGTTTAATTCCCTTAAAAACACAATTGAACAGATACAATTGTATTTTTTCCAACTCAGTACGATGTCCATTATACACATCTAGAAAATTTGTAACCAATGTGTACAAAATATTGAGTTCAGGACTAAGCAAGGTGGTTTTTGCTTTCGAAACCTATTCAAAATTAACATGAAAAAATTTTGCTCTACTTCCTCGATATTAAATCGAATATTAATAGCTGGCCATTTCTCTTAGGCAAAAAATTATGAAATTTTATTAGAACAAAGAATATCACATTCAAAAATTGAATTAATGATATTGGAATGAAACTCAATGTTGATGTGATTCATACGAGACACTAAGGTTTGAACATTTGAACCTTTGTAGAGAATTGCAGTATTTATCTGTGAGACCATATCGTGATACACGAGCAAGTCAATATGAATCAAATTCCCCCATTTTTGTGTTACAAAACATTTCTTACCAAAAGATAAGTTTAATTCGTCAAACATGCCTTGGGAAACAGGACGTTAAACTATAATGGATTTACTAAACAAGGATGTATACCTTTCAGATGCCTTTGTATCAATAAATTTGGGCAAGGTGGGATTTGGAGTAGGTTGAGGATTTGTTGAAGTTTGCTTTGTGCTAGAGCCTTCCCCTTCAATTTCTTGCCTCTAGTGCCTGTTGAATAGCCCCCACAGAAGTGATTGAACTATCTTGAATTAAAAGCAAGGATTAGAGTGAAAAAAAAAGATTGGAAGAGATTTTAAGGAGTTTGAGAGAAAAAATATTAATAAGGTAGAAAAGGGTTTACGATAGGATTAGTGAATGTTTGGGAAGATGATTTGTTGAAGAAATTTTGGAGAGAATGAGTCAAATTGAAAAAATTGAGAGAAATTCGCCTTTTTCGCCAGAGCAAGGGTTCGGTGGAAGAGGAATGTCCGAAAATAGGAAAGTGAAAAGTTTTAAAGGTGTAAAACTATCATTCAGACGTCCAAATGCATGTCTGATCTCTGAAAAACAAACGGTCAAAATTGTTGCCATATGCGTCCGAAAGTTTGTCGAACGATTGTGATCATCCGAAAGATTTTCCAGAGAGTTTGGTGAAAAAGATGAACAGTTTAGACAAAAGGGAACATCTGAAACCAAAATTTTAAAAAAAAGAGTTCGGACGGATATTTTTGTCCTATAATACAGAGAGCTTAGGACGCATATTTAGCATCCGAAAGCACAAATCACAAGTTTTTGCAAAATCTGTAATGCCCAAGCTCGGTTTTGAGATATTCAAAAGATCTGTCTCAAAGCACATTGTAAAAATGTCAGCCAATTGATCTTTAATTTGTCCAAATGCAACACAAAAAATTCTTGTAAACAAGATCTCTTATGAAATGGTGCTTGACATCAATATGTTTTGTTCTGGAATGCAGAACATGAATTTTTGTGAGATTAATTGCATTTGTATTATCGCATCTAATAGGAACACAATAAAAATAACACAAAAATCTTTTAAAGTATATTTCATTCAAAGATGTTGGATTCAACAATTTCCCGCAACAATGTATTTAGTTTCTACCATAGATAGAGAAATAGAATTTTGTTTCTTACTAAACCAAGACACCAAACAATTACCCAAAAAATGACACATTCCACTAGTACTTTTTCTGTCAATCTTACAACCGGAAAAGTTGCATCCGAGTAACTAATCAAATCAACACTAATAGATTGAGGGTAGGATACCAAAGACCATAATTCAATCTCCCTTTCAAGTATCTAAAAATTCCTTTTACAATAATTAAATGTGATTCCTTTATTCAATATTGAAATCTAGCACAAAGACAAACATCAAATATAATATCTGATCTACTAGCCGTTAAATAAAGTAGACTTCCAATCATACCTCTATAGTGTTTCATCAACACTATGACGTTCTTCATCTTTGTCAAATTTGGTTGAGGTGCACATTGGCGTTCCAACTGGTTTACAATCCACCATTCCAAAGCTCTTAGTAACTCTTTTGTGTACTTGATTTGTGTGATGAAGTTTCCTTTCTTTGTTTAGTAAACTTGAAGTCCAAGGAAGAATGTAATTCTCCCATCATACTCATTCCAAATTCCTTTTGCATCGAACAAGAAAATTCCTTGCACAATCTTTCATTAGTTGCTTCAAAAATACTATCATTAATGTAAATTTGAGCAACCAACAAATCATTAAGACTAATTTTGGTGAATAAGAGAGTAGTATCAACAATACCCCTTTGGAAACCATTTTCAATAAAAAAACCAATTAATCTTTCATACCAAAAGATTTTCCAAATCATGTTTTCAAACTACCAAAGACTTTGTATGGGTTGAAACAAGCTCTAGGACAAATTACACAGTGAACGATGTAACGTATGTCCTCCAATGTTTATCAGTATAGAGAAATTAGCGAGATCCTTGAGTTTAGGGGGTAACCTCTGTTGAACAATGGCACTGCACTAGGCATTGAGGCAATAAGAGTATCATCATCATCTCACTACCCTTTTCAAACCAAGAGATCCTTCATGAGCCAAACATAATTAGGCATCTTGTTCAGAATGTCAACCAAATGGATGTTTACATGAATTTTTTTAAGAATATCGAGGAACTTGTGCAATTGTTTTTTATTTTCGACCTTCCTTGCAGTCGTTAAGGAAATGGCACTTTCACTGCAAGATTCAATTTCATGGGTTCCTCTATTTGTTGTCCCTTTGACTCTTCTCATTGCATTCCTTTTTGTCATCTTCTCTTCCTTACTTTCAGCTTCAAGTTTATCTTCGCTTATCTCAGATTTTTGCTTCTCAACTTCCTTATCAATCTTTTTCTTGTCATTTTGTATATCAAATTCCTTTCCATTCCTCAGTGAAATAAAAATGCATTGCTCCTTTGGATTCGAAATTGTTGACTTGCAATGCTCCCACAAGTCTTTCAAAATTTTGGCGAGCCAACTGTCTCTTATACACAGTAGATGTGTATAAGAGACAGAAGCTCGCAAATTCTCATACTCCCTTCGCAAAACTTCAAAGTCCCTCTTCAAATTCTCCTGAGCAGATTGATCATGTTTTACATTTGAAAGATAATTGGGATGTTGAGGTAGGGGTCGTGATGATAGAGGTTGGAATGAGTTTTTGTTGAGGAGGAAAGTTTTGGAAATTCCTCTGGTGCGTTGGTTGATATGGCCTAGAGGATGAAGCTTGGTTGGAAGAATTTGACTACGGGCAGTTAGGTAATGAGCTGGAAGGATGGATTCCAACATTTTTTTGATTAGTCCATGAGAAATTTGGATGATTATGCCACGATAGGTTGTAGGTGTTACCATAAGAATTTGGCTATTTCCTTGGCTGTGAATTTTAACTTAAAACAAATTCAACTTGCTCAGTTTGTGGGATGGGTGTGTCGCAAAGGCCATTTTGATGGTTTCCTCTATAGAAGTCACAAGTTAAGATCCCTTGAGGTGCTGAATCTATGGAGTTCACCGGACTCCTTCCCATGTGTTCTAAGGCCTTCATCAGGTTGCTCATCATATTCAACACCATTTCTTGCTGAGCTATCAAGGCATCACTAAGATTAATCATACTTTCTTGTTGGGCATTAACCTGATGGATTTGTTGTTGTTGTTGTTGTTGTTGTTGCCTAGCTAATGGAGTAATTGTGCCAGGGTAGTATTGAGTTGATACCATTCTCTCTAACAATTCTTGTGCCTCTTCTAGAGTTTTAAGAAAACAAGCGCCTCTATTGCACTTGCATCGATGATCAGTCTTGTCTATGAAATAATCCATTACAGACCGTCTTTATTTGTTGCCATAATGGAATGACATGTTGTGGACACTTTCTAAGCAGCTCCTTGAAGTGCTCCCAGGCTTTATTTAAGCTCTCCCCAGTGATTTGTCAGAATGATGTAATGTACTTGGCCAAAAATTCTTGAGCTAACTGATTCCACGTGGTGAAAGTACCTTGCTAGAATAATTGCAACCAAGCCTTTGCACTATTCCTCAGAGAAAACAAAAGCTTTTATTTGAATACAATTTGGATTTACTCCCTTATATTTAAATGTGTCAATGACTTCTTCAAAATCCACCAAATGAGCATAGGGATCCTTGTTTGGCCTACCTCCAAACATAGTATGGGTTCGGAGCATTTGAATCAAAGCTAGCTTGATTTCAAAGTTGTTAACTTGTATGGGTATTCAGGCAATGTGGAACTCGCCCCCTCATAGTTTGGTTGTATTTCAATGTCTTAGGGGATCAGCTATTATTATCATTACCTCTATTACCATCTTTAATCGACTGTTTCATCTTGATCCCCAACCTTACGATTTGGATTCTCTATTAAATTCTTTCCTTGGCTTGATTCTTGTTGTTTCCTGTAGTTTCTTGTTATAGTTCACTAAATCTCCAAATCACTTGGATGTAATGATTGTTTGGAAGAACGAGTATTTACCATAAACTACAAGAAAAATTGTAATACCTGATTTTTTTCTGATCATTTCACACATTTTGCGCATTTGATTTTATACTTTTAAATACTCATTAATATCCCTTTCAAATATTAAATAATCGTTTTACCCTTTCTTAAACATTTTTTAAAATGTTCGTCATAAGAGACAGATACAAGACCACAAAATATATTCAACAGTCATATATTTGGTTTGAAAATTTACTCACAAATCAAATTGGTGATTCAGAATCTTCGTAGACACTAATCCAATAACAAACAATTGATACATTACATAACAAACATATGATTTATAAACGTACTTACCTTATAAATATTAATCAAAATAAATATACTTACCTTGAGATTGTGCAAGGAATTTTCTTGTTCGATGCAAAAGAGGCTTGAATTTATGGTTCGAAATGACTTTTTAACTATTATTTTTGTGAGATTTGAATTAGGGTTTTGACAATTCTTAACCTAGTGAGATATTTGAAATTATAAACCCTAATTCTTAGATTTTTATCTTATTTTCACAAATTTAAGTAAGAATCAATCCTTATTTAATTGCGTTCAATTAATGACTAATTACAAATTTTGAGTGATGCCCAAAAGTGAATCCCTATCTCGATATTTATCCTAATGGTATAACACTCTCCTGATTTAGGTGATTTGGAATTAGAGTTTTAGACCGTCGAAATTAGAATACGTTCTACAACATCGATTTTTGAGGTAAGTAACGTTTACTCCTTTTTATCGATACCCTATATATGATTGGTATTGTAATCATAGAATAAGTGGTATTAAGGTAAGTATATTTATTTTGATTAATATTTATAAGGTAAGTACGTTTATAAATTATATGTTTGTTATGTAATGTATCAATTGTTTGTTATTGTACTATGTGTTAATGAATGATTACTGTGAAGAGCTCAATGGGTCACTTTAGTGGACTTGGCTATGAGTGAGTGAATGAAACGATATACTGAGTACTCTGCTTTGTAAATGTTATACCCAGTCTATCGGGAAGACAAGTGATAGACACTCTGTTATGCCTGGTCTACTCGGGCGGATAATAGGTAGACCTGGATCCAGTGCTGGGAAGACTTTGGTGAACCTTGAGCTCATTGATTGACATTTGCATTTTAAATAATGATAATGTCTCGTATATTGTTCCCTGTACTGATTGTATACATGTTATCTGTAATTAGGTTTATGTAAATATTATTTACTAAGCACGATGTGCTTACTCCGTTATTATTTCCCCTTTGTTTGCAGTCGAGGACCAACAGGAGACGTTAGCAGGTCCTGAGTCGAGTGCTGATCAAGGAGGGGATTATAGTACAGACCCCAGTTATTGGGGATAGTATTTTCCTGTTTATCATCCTAGTGTGAGGTTGGTTTTTATACTTAGGCCTGTGTGTCTATGGACTTGTTAGATTTGTCTTGTGATCGAATTTTTGATGTTGTATATCTGAGACAGGTCATATACTTATATGACTGTGATTCACATAATTTTGGATTGTTATGGATCGTGACTGTTGAATATATTTTGTGGTCTTGTATTGGTTGATCTGGAGGTTAAATGACAGGTATTATGGTTTGTATATTGCTCTTGTACTATGCCTTGCATGCTTGGGGTGACCCGAGGTGCAGCGTGTCATTGTCCCGTTTTGGGGGCGTGACAAAAATACCAAAGTTCGAATGTCAAAGAAAAATCCAAAAGAAAAATTACAAAGCAATTGTACATAATTAAAAGAAAATAAAAATTCTAATCTAGTAAGGCTGGCTAAATGTAATATTGCACCAAAATAGTCCTCGGCAATGGCGAAGAAAACTTGCTCGGGTTAATATTGATTAGGAAATTCAAGTCACAAACAAGTTATATTTAAGCCTTAATAGACCCTAATCAATACCTACACATGCTCGCAAGGATATGAGGTATGTTTGTAGATCAAGAAAGTAAAGATCATTCCCATGAGGACTATTGGACAAGTACTAGGGTTCACAAATCATTATACTTGTTAGACAAATTAATTGAACGATTTTGTCTACCTAACTAAATTAATTTTAACCACTAAGAGATTAAGAGCAACTACCAAAACTAACTAAAACTAGAGAATGCAATAAAGTAAAACTAGAGAAAGCAATAAAATTCACTGAAATGAACTAGAAAAGTATGAGCGATAAGATCAAATTAAAACTACAAAATTGCAGTAAAAGCTAGAATGAAATTGAATTTAAATAAAGAAAGCAAACTTAGTAACATAGCCGAACAAGAGTTGACAGATCTTGAAGTCTTGAACAAGAAAAGCAAACCTTAATCTATGATTTTTCTAATATAATGTCTAATCTAACTAATGACAACTATGCACATTCGACTTTCATACAATGGGGTATTTATAAGGGATACATCAAGGTTTTATTCCCTTAGGTGATAAAAATATGATAGCACTTGATAAGGAGTCCAACTTTGTGGAAGAAACTTAAAAAACAAGTAATTTCCTTAACCTATTGCAAGCCGTGTGCACCTGCTCACAAATTCCTCGTGCTTGTGCTCGAATTCCAGTATGCCTATAAAACTTCCACCTCAATTTTGATATTGATACTGATGGAATTTCAAAACTCTTAACATAAAGGTTGTAGCTCCCTCTCTCTCTTAGCTTTTCAAAGCAACTTGAAGCACCTCAATCAAAGCTTGGACAAGAAAGTTATGATTAAAACACCAAACAGTGTCCCACATTTGCTCCTTGCCAGTGCATGTTTTGCATCATTTTGATTTTTTTCCAACTTTTTGATCTTTTTGGCTCTTTTTTCATTCAAGACCTACACAAACTAAAAATAAAACAAATAATCTCATAATTCGCTCAATTATTGCTCGCATCACATGAAAACTGACGTAAATGATATATGGAATAATATACTAGGCCATGATTTTGAATTACACTTGGACAATCAAAAAGCTCAAATAGATGATGAAGATATCATAATCAAGTCAATCTGAAAGTAATCAATGAAGCACAATTTGAACTTAGAAACATGGTTCCACCTTTAATCATGAAATTCATCAGCAATAAGCATAACTCTAATCAACACTAAGTAATGAGAAACTCCAAGTAAATTATATAAATGCTATTTCAAATTGAACATGAGTCCTAGAAAATGATTTTTCCTTTTTGAACCAATCTAAGTTACACTAGAGGGGTCATTAGTACTTTACGGGATCCAAACAATTAAAAGGAAAATAAGAATTCCCGAGTGGAGATCGCCGCCTGGAATAGTCAAGACCGAGATCTCGACTCTTCTTGCAGCATTCTTCATTTCATCCATTTTGCAATCTGGTCCCTTGAGCTTTGTTTCTTCTAGCTTCTAACCTTTAATTTTTAACCGGCATAATGTTAACACCATTAAGCACTTAATTAAACTAAAATTTTAACACAAATTTATCATAATTAATTCAAGAACGAAAATACAAATACATATGAAAGAAATTAACTAAAATTTTCAATTACTTATCTAATTTCTGTATTTAAACTATCAAAATGCTATAATTTAGAGGAAAATAACTCTAGTTTACTAGAGTTATCACACCCCCAAACTTAGCGTTTTGCTAGTCCCGAGCAGAACAAAGATTAACAATAAACGAAACTTACTAACATTCAAACATTTAAACACCTCCAAAGTTGACGTGATACTTGATGAATCATGGATGTACTTAGAACAATTAAGCGATCTCTCAAGAAATGTTCAACGACTATGTGATATGTGAAGAATATGAGTAAATCAATCCAAAATTGAAATTTCGTTTTACAAAGAAGCACATATTCATTCACTACACAAGATTTCACATCACCAAGCATTACCATTCTCGAAAAGAGTTACCAAAAGTTTTAGTTCTTTTCATTTGAAACATCATTACTTCTCAAATCACAAATATTATAAAGTTAATCAACTCTCTCGACTAAGCACCACGAAAATAGAAGTTCAATTAGTAATCAACTTAAATGCAATTGTCACACATTTTGGGAATAAACCTCTAACAAGGAATAAGTAATATGAGATTAATGATAAGTATTACAAACATTTACTGCTTAACTTATTGGTATACTAAAAACGCAATTCGTAATGGATTAATTCGGAGAAACAACATGGGTACATGTCGGAGTCCCGTAATCGCCTTATTACTACTCTAATGGCTTATTTCGGAGAAACAACATGGATACATGTCAGAATCCCGTACTCGCCTTATTCCTAGGCTCCGAAATTATTATTATTATTTTTTTCTGCCCTAAACCAAGGAAAAGGAGTGAAATTTACCAAAATTAATCTCGAATAGTAATTATTCACAAGTTAGAAGAACATTCCCTATGCAAACACACGAAATGTCCCAAAATTCCTTTTACTTCATTTAACTCATTTCTTTCCAAAAGATAGTTCATCAACCACATAATATAAATGATTTGATAAGAAATAACATTTCAAATTAATTTTCCTAAAATTTCAGCACTTCTTTTTGAAAAATAGCAATGCTAAGTTTATGAATTCTTTATATTGCAAATGAGCTACTCACTTACACAAAAATTCTTGAAATGAGTCAATCATATACTTCACTCACAAGGCATTAAACATCAAACTTTATCATCATTGAGTACCTAATTCATCAACTTTCCATCCATTAATCATCAAGTGGCAACAAAATGTATAAAATGACCATTTTCAACACAAAAAGATAAACACCCCCAAACTTGTCTCTTTTATTCAAGATATGAATAAATCATCCTTCCACTCACCCAAAGCTATAACATTAAGACAAACCCAAAAATAACGAAAACTACTTAAACTATGTCCTACTTTTAAGCCTAGAATTAAAAATGAGTAAAAATGTCAAGAGCAGCCGTGCCATGCATCTCACCATTCAAGCTTCAAACAAAATCATCATTCAACTCCATTCATCAACTAGTGCAAAGATAGCATCAGCTTAGGGCCCTTAGCCATACTACTTTTATTTGACAATAATCATAACCAAAGCTACGCCAAGTGTCTAGCAATAAATTTCACAAAGATTCAATCCATAAAGCATCAAAATAATTAGCCACTTGGAGTCAGCTTAAGGCCATTAGCCAGATTACTAAAAAGGAAAATCAACTTACTTCCAAATTAAAAGACTAAAAATAAAATAAATTCATGGTTGAAGTGATTGTGAAATTTTTTCTTTTTTATAAAGTTGAGATCGCGGCCTGAACTCGGCATGAAAAACGGCTTTGCAGAACTCCGTTTGGAGTTGACTGCGGTCTCAATTTTGAGATCGCGGTCTCGAACTAAATGACCATTTTGCCCTCCAGAAGTTTGAGGTTAAGACTGCGGTCTCAAATTTTGAGATCACAGTCTCAAGCTCAATTTCTGCAAAGTGAATTTTTACACTTAGCCGAAATTGCTTCACTCTTGACTACTTTTCTCCATTTGCAAGGATAACCTACAAACAAAAAATTCACAAGTTAGGATGACAATTTTCACTCATTCTTTAGCACCATTTATTCAACTTAAAAACTCAACTCTTGTTCTCTAATTCAAACCAATTTACTCAAAATCAAGACAATTAAAAACTGTCTTTAATAACATCTAAATTAAAGACTTGAGTTGCCTCCCAAGAAGCGCTCTTTAAGTCAATAGCTTGACAAAGTTGGACTCCATGCCATAGCTGTCTCTTATGACACATCTAGATGTGTATAAGAGACAGTAGTTAATTGAAATGACTATGAATTTGAAATCATGATGTACTAAAGCTTGATTTTTGGGTTTTCCATGCACGAGTCCTTTCTTTCTAGCCTGAGCCATCGCTAGTGCCGCAATTAACATCTTCAATTGTTTCTCAAACCATTTTCTTTTCTTCTTGTACCTTCTCAATTTCTTGGCATCGCCATTTTACTTATCCTTTGCAAAACTCTCTTCATCCTTCATCAACACACATCCCTTATCGTGTGGTTTTTCTTTCAATTCATTTCTCAGATTTTCCTTTATTTCCAGCACTTGCTTGAGCTAATTGCCTTGGCTCACTTCATTTTGCTCTTCATTTGACCTAGCAAGGATAGAATTAAGTGATTGATTAGCACATTTCTCTTCAACAATGGGAATATTGTCATTATATTCAAACACATCAAATTCCATTGATTCATTTTCAACTCGTAAGATCATCTTCCCTTTGTGCACATCAATTAATGCATGAGCGGTCGACAAGAAAGGCCTCCCTAGAATCAATGGAATCTCACTCTCTTCACCCGTGTATGGAATGTTGGCATCTAGTACAAGGAAATCAACGGGAAATACCAACTTTTCAACTTGTACAAGCACATCTTCCAACAAGCCATATGGTTTCCTCTCGGATAAATCCTCCAATTGGAGTGTGATATTAGTTGGCTTGACATTGTTGATCCCTAACTTGTCATAGATGGCCTTTGGCACGATATTTATGCGTGCCCCTAAATCACAAAGTGATCGATGCCACATTTTTCTTCCAACATATACAGGTATCATGAAACTACCAGGGTCCTTGAGTTCAAGGGCAACTGCCTTTAAACAATGGCACTACATTGGGCATCAAGGCATACTTTCTCATCATCATCCCACTTTCGCTTCCTTGCCAAAAGATCCTTCATGAAACGAGCATTATTGGGTATCTTGGTGAGGACATCAATCAAATGAATGTTGACATTAATCTTTTTCAACATATCTAAGAAATGGGTGAATTGCTTGTCTTTTTCCTCCTTTCTTAAGATCAATGCGTCTTTGAGGGTATGGCACATTTTATTGATGGATCTATCTTCAAAGGTTCCTCTACATGCTTCTTCTTGGATACCTTGATCTCATTCTTTTGCTCCTTCTTGGCTTCATCATCAACCACTTCCCATTCATTTTCAGCTATGTTGGACTTTAGCTCTTTTCTTCCTTCCTCCACCTTTTTCTTTTCCTTAGATTCAACCAATTCTTTTCCACTCCTTAGGGTTATGGCATTGCATTGCTCCTTGGGGTTTGGAATAGTATCACTCATAAATGCCCCAATTGGTTTGTCATTATTCAACCTTGCCCATTGCCCCAATTGAATCTCCGAATTTCTTGTCGAAGCCTTCAAATTCTCATAATCTCTTTTATGCTCTTCTGCTTTCCTATCCAATTCCATTCTCAAATACTCGACTTCTCTTCATCAACCTATCTCTAGGAGCATATTGATCATGGTACATGGGTTGGGAAGAATTTGCACAATGGAAAGGAGGTCTTTGTTCTTGGTTTTGAAAAGAAGGATTGGGGAAATTTTGATATGAGTTGAGTTGGACATTTCTTTGATGTGGTGGTTGATAAGGTGTTGATGAGGAATTCGGGGCTTAAGTGTGTTGGGCATTTTGAGGTGGGTGATTTGGTTGCTAAGGAGGGTTGGATTGGTTGTTGGTGTTACTCCATGAGAATTTTGGGTGATTCCTCCAAGAAGGATTGTAAGTGTTCCCATAAGCTTCGGATTGGTTCCTTGGAAATGAAAATTGATTAGCCACATAACAGATTTGCTCATTAGCTCCATATGGCATCTCACAATTCCCATTGGCATGGCCGCCTCCTAAAAAATCACATCTCATGCTTGGTTGAGTTGGAGAAGAAGTCATCGCATTCACACTACTAGGTTTCCCTAGATTCTCCAATGCTTTCGCCATGTTATTCATCACATTCATGAACATGCTTTGTTGAGCTAAAATGGCGTCTTGCATGTTTAGATTCAATGCTCCACTACTTGCATTCGCTTGATTAGCTTGATGTTGAACTTCTGGTGGAGTTATCGGTCCATGATGGTAGTGGTTGTATGCCATCCTATTCAACAACTCTTGATGTGTATTCTTCCGGAGTCTTATATGAGATAGAACTGTTGGCGGAGGCATCTACGATGGATTTCGTCTCTTGAAGTAAACCATTATAAAAAGTTTGAACTTGAAGCCACAAAGGAATGTCGTGATACGGGCATTTTCTTAGCAACTCTTTGAATCTTTCTCAAGCTTTCCCTAGGCTTTCACCAATATCTTGTTCGAACGATGTAATCTCAGACCTTAATTTTGCGGTTCTTGCGGGAGGAAAGTACTGTGATTTTAACTTTTGAACAAGTTGGTTCCAAGTGGTGAATGTTCCTTGGGCACGGGCAACCACGACTTTGCCCTATCACGATGTTGAAACATCCTCATCCGAACACAATCCAAAAGCACTCCATTAAACTTAAATGTGTCCAAGACTTCTTCAAAATTCATGAGGTATGTGTAGAGGTCCTTATTTTCTGTAGGTCCACCCCCAAACATGGCATGGGCTTGGAGCATTTTTGGATTAGGGCGGGCTTGATTTCAAAATTGTTGGCTTGCACGGGCATCCGTGGAATGCTTGAGTTCGCCTCATCAAAATTAGGTAAAGCATACTTCCTCAATGGCATTCCATTCCCATTCATGTCATTTCCATTCCTATAGCCACCTATTCCATTATTTCCACCTACCTCTTCTTCTTTGTTCTCCATATTCACATTCCCTTGATGAGCATTAGCATTTGCCATTACTATCCTTTCTTGCTCTTGTTGTACCCTTCTCAATCTTCTAAGTTCTCTTAGCTCTTTCTCTCTTTCCTTGTCTAAGCAAATGAATGGCTCTTGAGCACCTCTTACCATGCACTACACAACCAAGGCAAATAGTCAATTGGAATTCCAAGTCAATTCCACAAGACAACCAAATCAAACATAAAAATCAACAAAATTAAAAACTAAATTAAACTAATCTAAAGTGCTTAATCTAAAATTTGACCCATAAAGCGCTTGATATTGCCAAAAACCAAAGACAATCCCCGGAAACGGTGTCAAAAATTTGATGCTTCTTTAACACACCTAGTTATAAATTCAATGAAACACCTAAATCCTACTACTAACTAGATGGCATCCCGCAAGTATACGGAGATACTAGTAGCAAAGGGAAAAGGGAATATCACACTCGACAATCCTTGTGGCTGTCTCTTACCAATTAGATGTGTATAAGAGACAGTTAAGCAAAATCAATTGGTAGATGATAGAACTATTCTGATGAAAACTATCATTTTAATTCTAACCTAATTTAATTAAATTAGTTCTAAAATTTAGAACAAGGAAAACACTAAAAAACACTACAAAAGAGAAACTTTGTATATTAAAAGCACTCATTTCTAAACTATAAATTAGAAAGTGTTAAACTAGAAATCTAAATATGTTTGGATTTTCGATTGAAATTAAGAAAGCCCACTAAGAATTATCTAGAAATTAAAGCTAGAAATCGTGGAAATTCTTAAATAGAAAGCAAGAAATTAACAAGAACCTTAATTTTCCTAAAAACCCTAATTTTAAAGTAAAGAAATTCTTACTAAATTGGACAAGAAAACAAATAAAATTATATCTACGTGAAGATTACGATTAACCCACTACGATTATCTAATAAAAATTTAAACTTGACAAGAAATTTAAAGAAGATCTAAGATGGAAGTGAAGAGATATTTCTATTAGAAAAAGTAACTTGTAGTTCAAGCTATCCTAATCTATCTAGAACTAACTAAAACTATTTTACTCTCAAACTATCTACTATTGTCTAAAACTAATTCTACTTAGCTTAAATAGTGCAGTATTACACAAGGCAAAATTAGGGGTTTTCTGGCTGGAAGTTTAGAAAATTGCACTGACAACTTAACATTCAGCGAGTTGAGATCGCGGTTTGGAACATTGGAGACCGCGATCTCAACTCTAAAATAGTAAAACCAATTCCCGAGCCGAGATCGCGGTCTGGAATAGTCGAGACTGAGATCTCGACTCTCCTTGCAGCAATCTTCATTTCATCCATTTTGCAATCTGGTCCCTTGAGCTTTGTTTCTTCCATCTTCTAACCTTTAATTTTTAACCTGCATATTAACACCATTAAGCACTTAATTAAACTAAAAATTAAACACAAATTTATCATAATTAATTCAAGAACGAAAATACAAGTACATATGAAAGAAATTAACTAAAATCTTCAATTACTTATCTAATTTCAGAATTTAAACTATCAAAATGCTATAATTTAGAGGAAAATAACTCTAGTTTACTAGAGTTATCAGCTTTCACCATCTATCATTCCTTGAATTTCAACAAGTTCATCTTGTTACCTCTTGGCGGATTTGTCTTGGTCTTCAAAGAATCAAACTAACTCTCCTCGGAGTTAGGGTAGTTCTTCTCGAATTTGTTGAACTGTCATCCACACATTGATCATTCTTGCCTCTTCACTTTCTTGAGTCGATTGGTAAAGGAATGATATGGCTCCATTGGTGCATATAAAGGCTCTTGTGGTTGCGGTAATGAAGAAGGATTTTCTTGGCAACTCTCATAATGATATGGACGGCTATACCATTCCTCTTGATAGTCTAAGATGTAAGGAGAATAATTATAGAAAGAATTATGTTCATTGTGCGTACCTCCATCATCATAAGGATGATAATGACCTTGGTATGATAATTTCAATTCATTCCAGTCATGTTTGATAACTCTATATTTAGAGTAATGTTTGTACCTCCTTTGTTAAATATTTAGGTGTATTTAGTTGTATTTGTTGTGTTTTGGGGAAGTAAATTCATGTTTACAAAATTTATAGTTGATTTTGTTGTTTTTATTTATTTTCATGTTTAATTGTATGTTTAAGTAGTATATTTGTCTATCCATTTCGTTTTGTACCTTGTATAGGTATAGAAAGGGGCAAAATGGTCAACTGGCAATGAAGGCTAGAAGCTTGAAGTGGAAGGGGCAAGAACTGAGTCTTGGTATGAAGGACCAACCGTAGACTGCGGCTAGCAAAGGAGAAACACCCACAAACCACGGCTGAAACAAAGCCATATTTGCAAGTTGCAGTTGAACAAGGTGAAAGGTGGTCCAACTACCTTTGGGATCATTATGATACTTTATAAATTAGGACCCCTTGTAACGATTAAAAGAAAGCGTACTTAGAACATTTTTTTTCAGTTTTTTGCCTAGGGTTTTTAGAGCCACTTTTTCTGCACTTAAGAATTTAATTTCCTCTAATTTTTTCGTTTGATTTTTGACTTGGGGATCATTCATGTTATTCAATTCAAGTTAGTTTGGAGCCCATTTATTTTCGGTAACTTGTGGCTTAATTTATTTCTTTACAATTGCACTTTTATTTTTCGTTTATTATTTTATCATGACTTTGGCAATCAATTCATTTTTTTTCTTCACAAACCATGAACTACTAAATTAATTAAGGTTCGGGTGTGGGTGATGCAATTATCTACAGATTGATTAAATTAAAGAATGTCGATCACTAAATTATATTAATCATCTAATAATTAATACAAATAGACAAAGCTAAGATTAGCTAAATTTTGTTTTGTTTAGGTTGGCTAAGGGATAAAATTTTTAAACCTCCATCATAGATTAGTGTTAATTCATTAGACTAATTCTCTTAGACCAAGTTGGATGTGTATAAGAGATTTGTGATCGCCAAGTATTCCTATCCAGAAACTAGATTTTGAATAGCTATAGATAAGACTCAAGATTAAATAGGTAAGAGAATGTCTCACAATCTAATTAATTAATTTGATAGGATTCAATCACTGAAGGTATCAGGCTTGGGTTGAATTTTGGGAATAGAATCCCCATTAATTATATTTGAATTGATTGACTTAAGATTTGATAAATCCAAGGTAATTACTAGCCTAGAACTCGACCCACATTTATCTATTGGTTTAAACTTTATTTTCATTTATTCATTATTTAATTTCAGTCATTTATTTATTCGAGTAATTTAAGTTTAAAAATCCACAAAGAATAGTTTACAAATGAATTGTATGAGTAAAAATTCAACTAGAATCTCAGTGTTTGTTTACCAATCCTCGTTGGATCGACCCTTACTCACTCTACTATACCAATAGCCATATACTTGTGGATACTAGTGGAAAAGTGCGATAAGGTAATTTTGCTTTTGCAATGTGCATCGAGTTCTTGGCGCTATTGCCGAGGACTGCTGTTTAGGCAACATCAAGACACTACAAATTTAGATTTTATTTTGTTTTTGTTTGTTTGTTTTTATTTAGTTTTCTACATGCCTTTTTTCTGTCAAATTCTTACCGATGATTTTTTCATATAAATTGGTGTTTGTAACAGTTTCTTCTTACTTAATAGTTTATAGATAGAACTAATTGATACCTTGCAAAGTTTGATCTAGAATTTGATAGGACTTTTAGGCTGTTATGGAGATAGGTGCTGCAGTAGCAACAACGGGCAAAGTCAGATATGGCTGATGAAAATAATCCATGCCAAAAAGTGATACAACCAGGTAATCCGGAGGATATGGAAAATAAGAAGAATTAGAGAGAAATGGACTGAATGTGTGCGCTCGTAACAGACCGTTCGGAGATTATACTCAACCTACTTCTGGAATATATCAGTCTAGTGATTTACTACCTCTAGTTCAAGCCAATAACTTTGAGATGAAGCCAGGACTTATATCCATGCTTTAACAACATGCTATGTTTTTGGGATTACACAATGAGGATCCAAACTACCATTTAATCAATTTTGAATAGTGTATGATGCTTGCAAGCAAAATGGTATGTCAGTGCATGCCTTTAAACCAAGGTTGTTTCCCTTTTCTTTGAGGGATAAAGCTAAATTATGGCTGCAAGGATACAAGCAGGGAACTTTTGCCACTTGGGATAGGATAGATCAAGTGTTTGTGTCCAAGGTTTTTTTCCATAAAAAATAGCTAAGCTTAGGAATGACATCACTTCATTCAATTACCAGTATGGAGAAAACCATAGCGAGGTGGGAAAGATAGACTCAATGATTTGAACAATAAGTGTCCGCAACATGGTTTCCCTTATGGATGAAAATGGAGATTTTCTACAAGGGTTGATTCAAGAAACCCGTGAGTTGATTGATGCTTCAACGAGTGGTCCCTTATGCTAAACGAAACTTCAAAGAAGATTACTTGAAGCACTGCCAAGTAATACCGTGGCCAACCCTACAAAGCATGCTAAGGCTATTACTTTGAGGAGTGGCAAAGATGTATGGACTGAACAAAATAAGAAAGAGATTAAGTTAGGGAATGAGAAAAATAAGGGAAAATATAGTAGTGAGATAGATGCTGAGGTAAAGGAGAATGGTAAAACAGATTACAAAATTCCTCCTACGAGGGAGATTGATTTTCAATTACCCATCACTCGATAAGAATTCTATTTCCTAGAAAGCTTAAAGAGCAAGGATAATAAAAAAAAAATTGAAGAGATTCCTTGAGATATTTAAGAAAGTGCAAATCAATATACCTGTCAAAATATGCCAGGTTCCGATGAACCTGATGCTGACCAACAAAAAGAAGCTGATAGGGGATGAGATTTTGTGTCTAACCGAAGGGTGCAGTGCAATCATTTGAAAATAGCTACCTTGAAAACCAAAGACCCTAGTTCATTCTCTATCCCATGTACAGTTGGTGGTGTCAAATTTGAAAGAGCCTTGTGTGTTCTAGGGGCGTCTATCAATCTAATACATCTATATATTTATAAGAAGTTGAATAATGGGAAGGATGAAACCTGCTAATATGTCTCTCCAATTGGCCGATAGAAGTGTGAAGTCCCTTTAATGCATTGTTGAATATCTTCTGGCTAAGGTGGGCAATTGTTACTTGCTTGCAGACTTCATTATCCTAGACATGGAAGAGGACAAGGAGATACCCTTGATTCTTGATAGACCATTCCTAGCTACTAGACGGGCATTAATAGATGTCAAAGAGGAGAAGTTACTATTGAGAATTGACGATCAGACCGTCAATATTTTTTTCCTTTAACTCTCTTACAACTTCTTTCTTTTTATGATGATGTGATGATGATTAATACAATTAATGATATTTCCAATGGCACGTGTAGGAATGAAGAAACTCATTCTCTACTGTATAGCAATCTATCAGAATGCTTTGAAATGACCAGAAACTTAGAAGAAGCTCCAACTTAACCGTACAAGGAGGAATAGGAAATCCAAACACCAACTTGCAAAGAATGAATGGAGGAAGAGGCATGCAAAATGGTTGGAAGGAAAACTATTGATTCAATTTCCAGTGGGAATTGGGTGGAACTGATTGGTTTTAAGCGAGTAAGAGGCCTAATACTCTTGGAAGTGAAAATTATATTCTAGTAAACACCTTGGAGAGAAATTGAATGGTGGTTCTTCTTCATTAATATATATAATACTCCCTCTCAATAAATATGAGTGTTGTGTTCCTTATTCATGGATTTGTAACCTCTTCGAGGTATTTGGACATGGGAATTATGTCGATCCATTAGAAGGTGAAATTAAGGAGATAAGTCCAAGGCGAAAATACATAAAGATACTAAGGAGCATGCTAGAATGAAGGAAAATATTAGGTAATGGGAGACTATACACCTGGGAAAGATGTTGGTTACACAACAAATGACTCCTAAGCATATTGCCTAAGAAGAAATATCCAAGAAATTTTACCATATTCTGTGTAACACCCAACTTTTTTTGATCATTTCACATATTTTCGTACTTGATTTTATTCCTTCAAATACTCATTAATATCTCTTTGAAATATTAAATAATCGTTTTACCCTTTTGTAGACATCTATTTTTATCCCTTAAGTTGTCCCCTATTTTCCTTTTAATTTGTCTCTCAATTTTTCTTTTAAATTTTTCTTTTTGATTTTTTTTTAATTTACCCTTTAATTCCTTCTTAATTTATGTTATGATGTTTAATTATTCTTATGCGTTTTATGCTTTTGAAATACTAAGAATGAGTTCTAATATTACTGAATTTTTAGATATTTTTTTTAAAAAAAAAAAATTTAATTACAATTATTATTAATTAATTAATTATTAATTAAATTAATTAATTGGTTTAAATATATTTTTGTGTTCTAAGAGACAGGGCCAAAACAGCTGTGTCGACTCGCGAGCATTTCGACAGAATGTTTTTGGCCACGTTTTCTCTGCGTTTTCACCCATTTTCACCAAAAATTTCAGATTTAGATAATGTACTTAGAGACAGGAATGGTCTTTGACTTTTAATACATTGGATCCAATTCATAAAAGCACAAAGAATCAGTATGTTATGTGGGGATAAAGTGGCTGAGGAAAAATTTTTCTGCATAGAAAAATTTTTCTTCAGCCTAAAAAACCTGCCAAACAGCCAACTTTGAGCTAAAATTCCATACGATCGGTGAGGAATTCGACTAAACTCAAAGAATAAAAATTTTAGAGGGTTCCTAGGGCTACAACTTCAATTGTAAACCTTAAGCAAAATCGTCCATTGGGAGGGTCAATAAACGTGGTAGAAAAAGTCTGGAAAATTTTCCAGACAACCAACTTTGAGCCAAGATTTTACAAGCGATGAAGGAGGAACTGGAGTAAACTCAAAGAATAAAAGTTGTAAAGGGTTCCTACAGGTACAACTTCTCTTTTCAAATCCGAAGAAAAATCGTTAATCTGGTGGGTCGAAAGCGTGGTGGAAGAAGGCTGGTAACCCCCAAAATTCTGCACAAAAAAAAAGGAAAGACAACCAATTTTGAGCCAAGATTTCAAGCGATGGAGGAGGAACTGGAATAAACTCAAAGAATAAACGTTGTAGAGGATTCCTGGATCTACAACTTCTGTTTTCAAACCCGAAGCAAAATCGTTTTTCTCTTGTGTCAAAAGTGATGGTGGAAGACAGAAGTTGTAGCCCCAGGAATATGCACAAAAAAAAAAGGAAGAGACAACCTACTCCATGCTTGAAATATTTCAAGCGATGGAGGAGGAACTGGAGTAAACTCAAAGAATAAAAGTTATAGAGGGTTCCTGGATCTACAACTTCTGTTTTCAAACCCAAAGCAAAATCGTTCATCCGGTGGGTCAAAACCGGCGTGGTGGAAAATGGCTGGTAGCCCACAAAAATCTTCACAAAAAAAAAGGAAAGGTTAGAAAAATTTTATTTCCATTTTACTCCTCCAGATTTCATTTTTTTTCATTTTAGCCCTAGAATATTTTCTTAAATTACATTTAGGCCCTTCTGATAGGGCCCACTTGATGCCACGTCATTGATGACGTGGCACCACCAGCAATGACGTGGCTTTTCCAAAAAAAAAATCCCAAAATTTCAGAAAAAATTTTATTTACGTTTTGGCCCTCCGGATTTCCGATTTCTGCATTTTTTGCCGTCAAATAATTTTTTTAAAATTACATTTAGGCCATTAAGGAATTTTCTTTAATATTACTGTTTTTTTCTCTTCAAATTTCTTCCAAATTACATGTTTTATGTCAATAACCACCAAGTTTTACTTTGATTTCTGTTTGGTTTCAATATAATATTTATGCCTTATCTTACTTGTTAAATTATGTGAATTTACTCTTTTGCCCTCAAATTTTGGATTAGTTGCACAATCATCTAGACGTTAAATATTTGAATCAAATTCAATTTAGCCCAGGACTTAATAATTGTATCAATAATATAAAATTGGGCTAGAAATAAACTCAAGCGTGCATGATAAATGACTATTTTGCCCCTTGGGAGTTAAAGGGCACTACAAGCTCAATGTGTGCGACTTTTAATTGGACCCAGGCTAAATCTACCTGTCAATGTTAATATTTACCATTTATTTTCGTTTCCTCATTAACATGTACATATTTTATTACTTTTAAACTATCTCAAAGCACATGTAGGCTACAAAGCCGGCAATAATGAATACTAAAATTGAAAAGAGAAACGCGATAATATCAGGCAACCGGTCCAACGCCGGGTAAAGTGGGTGCCAAGGGAAATTCAAATCCATCCCAAACCTTCCCATTTTACAACAGGATTCCCGAACTCATTTTCTTGAGTTACGTGGACCAGGAGTCAATCTAAACTAGGGTTTATTTTCTTTTTAAATTTTGATATATTTTTTGTGTTCCGGCGCACCAACACACCGGGTGGCGACTCCAGTCTTGTTTTCCCTAGTTTAGATTGTTTTTATACAATTCATAGTCGCATTAAAAGCCCCGTTATGTAATAGTAAATAGGTGATTCATTTAAATTTGTAATAGTAAGTAGGTAATTTATGTTTGTAAATTGTAAGTAGGATTTTTGCATTCAATCACCTATTTCACTAGCAAACACCTGGCGATGGTGCCGAGACAGGGCCGGTGCTGGTGAGACCGGCACCGGCACTACGGATTTTATGTCTCGTTTTATGTGCCACATGCTATCTGTTACTTTCATTGTTATTTTCAAATTATTTTACACTTGTTTTACTATATTTCACTATGTTTGCTGTCTTGAGTGCTAATTTGCTCGATTTAGGTCTCGTTTTACGTGCCATATCCTGTCTACTTATGGTGTGATTTGTTCTTGCTTTATTGTACATGTTTTAATATATCTTGCTATTATACCTGTTTGTGGTTAATTTGGGGGAAATTTTTGGGGTGTTGGGGTGAATCAAACCTTTAGAGCCAAACGCGCTAAAATGTGTGAATCTTACCGCCTCCAAGTGAACACAGCATAACACATGTCTCATTTATTGCATGTCCTATTTTTGTGGGTGTCGTTCCCATATTCCCTGTAGGAATTAAGAAGATCTACCCAGATATGCGGTCGTGACACAATGTGCACGTTATGGTATCTGTGGCGATCACCCAACCACCGACGATAAGGCCCATTGAAATTGACGGATTTTACAGCCCTTTTTTGGGCCCAAAGTCTGAAGGTTCGGGAACCAAGCCTATCTAGATTGCATTAGTAAGCCTAGCCTCATGGTCATATAGCTTAAACCATAGGGCAGAACCGTGTGGACCTTGTTTAGGACACTAGACACGAGATGGTAAGACCCACCCATTTATCTGGCTTGTAATAGTAAATAGCCTTACAATCTTTGCTATGTAATAGTAATTAGACGCTTCTGATTAACATCTTATGATTTATATTGGCCCTGTAATTTGTATCTACTTCCCGCAAGAAAGATTAAATTTTAATTTTTACATTGCATAAGCCTTAGGTAGGGTCAAAGGCATATGGTTGTCAAGCCCTAATAGGAGACCCATCCCTACAACATATTTCCAAAGTTTTATTATCCCTTGTGTGCATGTAGGTTAACCCCACCGATGTAGGGCCACCGTAGGCTACTTATTGCATATCATTAGCCGTAGAAGGGATACCCTATCGGATACCCGTACATAGAATTGCATACCTATCCCTTATGCATGTAGGTACATAACCTACAATGGGATTTGCAAGATTGCGTGTTCATTTTATAAAGGCTCTAAAGGGGTACCAGCCTCAGGTAAGGCTAACATGTATTTCATGCAGATGAGTTCCAGAGAATAATTGGAAAGGCGACCAAAGTGCCCTATTTGCTACAGGAGTGGGCACGAAACATGCAGTTGTCAGAACTGAATGCGATAGCTGGTTATTTGGGTCACCTAGTATGTCTGGGGGATATTGAGCCAGATCGAACCATAATAGAGGCTTTGGTACAAGTGTGGGACAATGAGGCAGCTGTGTTCAGATTCGGGAAGTTTGAAATGGTGCCCACACTAGAGAAAATTGTAGGATTTCTCGGACTGGACTTCAAGGATCGGGCTGTTATACTACCGTCCCTAGGTACTACAAGGGACTTCTCTTTGTTCACCGGCATATCCGAGGCCACAATACCAAGAGGACCCGAGGCTAGTTCGGTTACTTTGATGTTTTTACACGAGCACTTTGGCACTTAAAACAAGGATTTCACAGAAACAAGACTCATTTTTTGACATCCCAGTTGGATTCCCTTGCCCGGAAGCGAGTCAGGTTTTGCTCTAGCACTGACCAGTGCATATATTTTTCTGAGGCCGGATGGGAGGATAGCATTTAGGACGGTACGGATGTTAGCCGATTTGATACATGGCGTCGGTGGTCGAGACCTTACCATAATCCCTACTATTCTAGCCGACATATTGGTGGCTTGTACAAACTGTCAGAATGGAGTCAAATTTTTCAAGGGTTCAAGCCTGTTATTGCAAGCCTGGTTCATGGAGCATTTGGGGCGACGAAAGATCGGTCGTCATGATTTTTCCAGGGGTTGAGTGAATTGGGTACAAAGTCACAATCAACGCATCAACCGGGCGAAGTTACTGAAGGACAAGGAGAAGTACATCTGCTGGTTATCTTCATTGAAGGAGTCAGACATACAGTGGGTTCTAGAGTGGGTACCCTGTCATGCACCGAGCCTGCAGTCTAGCAGACACTTGCATGTCAGGAGTCGTTATACGATCCACAGCAGCGTGGAATTTCAGCGACCACACCTCAGCATGATGCATGGCTGGAACATTTGCTTAGCCGACAACCGCAAGCTGTAATAGACCCTTCAGAAGAAGTTGCTCGATTGATCGCACTATTGGAGGCTAAGGACAAGAAAATAGTGGAAAAGGAGATAGCTCTAGATAATCATAGGCAAGCTTACAAAAGACTTCAAGAACAGCAATCCTGTATTCGAGAGTAGGAATACAACCGAAAGAGGGCATGCACTGAGATGGCCGATGATCTGGGACGCCTCAGATAATGCACAATGGGGCTGCTGAATCAGATGTGTAGCAAGCTACACATCTAACCGGAGCATATTTTTCAGATAGGGCATCATCTACAGTCGCTCGCCGAATAAGCATGCAAACGGGCTTCGTCCCCTTTAGAGTTTTTTTTGTTTTCAGAGGTGTCCTGGGGAAGTCTCATTTTATGCTGTAAATTTATGATTATATTTGTTTATGGCCCTGAATTTTCCTTTTAATATGTAGGTACTAAGTATCAAAATAGCTGCCCAACGCAGCCTTATTTATACACGCTCACGTGCATGTAAACTCCAATTTGAAGACAGTATGAGCACCTAATCGGCAAAAGATGTGGAAGGGACCAGTGAGGATCAAAACCCAAAGATAGCAGAGTTGCGCAAACAGATGGAATCTGTGATGGCTGCTATGGCCAGTATGAACCAAGAAATGCAATGGTATACACATCAAACTTATGGGCCTTGGTCCAATCAGGAGATGCTGCCTCCTTATATGCCTAATCCCGGCATGGGGATGCTGCTACCCCTACCACCAAAAAATCAACCTCCTCCAACTTATGCCACCGCTGACAGATCCAACTCCACCACCACCACCTCCTCTTGAGTTGAGTATACCCCGGGAGATTAAGCTGAATTAATGCCACCACCACCCCCTGTACCGACTGTCAATGATGCCCTATTGAAAAAGATGGAGCGGTTAGATAGTTTCATGAAGTAGCAACAGGGGACAGATAAATTTGGAGCTATCAACTACCAAGATCTATGTCTATTCCCCGAGGTGCAACTGCCGCCAAAATTTAAAATCCCAAAATTTCCAAAGTACAATGGCACTAGGGATCCGATAGCTCACCTTAAAATGTTCTGCAACTTGATGGGGAATCCGACGAGCGACCCTCAGATAGCAATGAGGGTATTTGCCAGAAGCCTGGAGGGAGATGCGTTATCATGGTATTTAATGCTTGATCCCAAAAAACTGCAGGATTGGACGGACTTGGCAAATGCTTTTGTGAAACAGTACGAGATACACGAGATTTAACCGCGACCTAGAGCCAGACCGTTTTGCTCTGATGAACTTAAAGAAGAAGCCCTCAGAGGAGTACCGTGAGTATGTGAAAAGATGGAGGGCGTTAGCTGCCAGAGTGAGCCCACCTATGACTAGAGTAGTACTTAAAGATGTGAGATCAAGTCTAAGATGCACAAGAACCTCCTTACTATGAAAAGTTGATCGGGTCTATTGGCAAATCCTTTTCAAAAATCGTCCAGCAAGCAGAGGCTGTTGAAAGGGGCATGAAAAATGGGAAAATTATTGACATGACGGCCTTCAAACTTCAGATAGAATCCATGTAGGGGAGCACGTCTGTGGCTAAGAAACCCCTGAGAAAGAAGGCTAACAAGAAGGAAGAGGAAGTGACTTTTATTTTCAACCAACCCAACCGCCAACCACCACGCAATTTTCATCAATACCAAAGATCTAACCCACAACCATTTTATCCACCATCTCCACTACCACCTCAATACTATGGATAACCCGTATACCAAACACAAGTACAAGTGCCAGTGCCTAATCCACAGCTCCCATATAAGAGACAGGTCTACATGATGTGAATGTTTGGCAGCAGAAAATCATCCTTGGGACTGGCCTTATTTAAATGTGGTCCACATGGCGGACCACCCGCACTCCATTCTGACCAACTTGGGACGGCCCATCGAGCAACTATATGAGCAGTTGAGATCGGCGGGGAGATTGAATCCTATAGCTCTTCCTCAGTATCCGAGGAGAGTTCAGGATAGGTTTGACGCCAATGCCCGCTGTGCCTATCATTCTGGAGCCCCAGGGCATTCCACGGGTAATTGTTGGACGTTGAAGAACAAGGTGCAAGACATGATCGATGCATGAGAGATTGTCATTAGGAGGCCAGAACAAAGGGCTCCTGAAGTAAACACTAATCCGCTGCCACGGCATGAGCCTCATGTTGGGATGGTTTGTATAGAAGCGGAGATCGAAGAGGAAGAAGGAGCAATCAAAGAAGTGACAATGACTCAGATCAAACCGTTTTGTACATTTGGATTCGGAGCCATCTGAGCCTTTTATCATAGACGTGGATCCGTTTGAGATAGAACCCCAGGATCCAGTTGTGATTGAACTGCCAACACAATTGCCAATTGAGAGCACACATACAGTGCCGTGGAATTACCAACCCTCAGCTGTGATAGTCGATGGAAAGCCAGTTTCTGAGGAGGAAGTGTCCGCTGTCATGAGGTCAGGCCGAATCACAAATGACAACAGTTTTGATGTCGGACAATCCAACAAAGGTAAAGAGCCTATGCAGGCCCCTAAGGAGCTGTAACAGACAAAGATGTGGAGGACTTTCTAAGATTGATCAGAAAAAATGAATATTCTGTAGTGGAGCAGCTGAATAAGGTGCCCTCACAAATTTCTATGCTCAACTTATTGTTAACATCCGAGCTACACAGGAGGCAGTATTGAAGATTTTGAGTGAGGCCCATGTGTCTCGTGACATTCCCACTGACAAACTTGCTGGGTTAGTGGGCAGTGTGCTGGCATCAATACCAAATTTGTTTTTCTGATGATGACTTAACTTCTGAAGGAGCGACCACAACAAGGCTCTATTCATCTCGGTTAGATGTGAGAGGCGGCATTTGCCTAGGGTCATGGTTGATAATGGGTCTGCTTTAAATATTTGTCCTTTGAAGACATTGGATAAGCTGGGAATCTCTCATGACCTGGTCAAGAATTCATCCATGATGATCCGAGGTTTTGACGGGGCTCGTAGACAAGCCACTGGATAGATAAACCTGGTTTTGGAAGTCGGTCCATCTGTTCATCAGGTCACTTGCCAGGTTCTTCCAATTGTTGGCGTATATAATTTGCTGCTGGGACGTCCCTGGATCCATTCTGCTGGGGCTATTCCGTCATCTTTTCATCAAAGGGTTAAATTCATTTACAATTTTAAGCTGATTACTGTATTTACCGAAGATGACCACGTAATGATGGTCAAGGAGGAAGTTAGGAAGAGTAGTGACACTCTGGTGCCTTTCTTAACTTATGATGTGTATGTCTCTGTCAACCGAGGGCCTGGAGAATAGTCAACAATGAAAGTTGTCTGGGGTAAGGCGAGTGTAATGACTGCAAGGGAAATGCTGCTTGGAGGATATCGCATCGGCCAAGGTTTGGGGATGAATTTGCAAGGCATAATACACCCTATTGAGCTACCAATGTAGATGAATACATTTGGGCTCGGTTTTCGCCCGAATGCCAGGCAGTTGAGGGAGATTAAGGAGCTGAAGAGAGCTGAACAGGAAGGTCGAGCATTGCCTATTGTCATTCCACCTCTTAAGATTACTTTCCCATGTTCTGCCGCCATTCTGGCTCCTGATGCAGATGAGGCTGAAAAGGAGAACCTTATCCAAGGGATAGCCGAATTATTTGCGGATGTGTATTATTACAAGCAGCAGGCAGAGGAGGTAAACACAGCTAACTCTTTAAGATCGACCAACTGCACAATTGGACATCTGATGATTGAAAGGATATTGTTTTTAGTTTTTATCCTTTTAATTTCCTAATTGATCTTTGTGTGTGTGTTTTGTACTTCTTAAATTGTTTTGTTTATGCCATCTAGATGAAGTAGGTGCATTCACAGCATTGTATTCTTGATACATCTCATTCATCTGTATTGGAGATAAATCTTGAAAACAATTTGATTTCAAAACAAGTACCAAATGATATTGCCTTCCTCATTCATCTTATTCATCTATTTTAGAGGTGAATTCAAGTTTATGTTTTTATAGGATGACCAATGAATGTCAAGTTTATGTTCTCTAGGATCACTTGTACAAATCTTCGATTAAAGAGAACTTTTTTCTTTAAGATGTTTTAGCTCATTTTGTTTTCTTTCATTTCATGCTTTATTTTCTCCCAGATGGCCCAAAATCAATGCTTTTGATCCTTCGGATACTACCATTTATGAGGCCGATGAGTGTAATTTCGATATCACACCTGACCCTATTTCTACACAATCTGAGAGTGATGAGGATGAGTGTGATATTGAAAATGAATTCGGGTCTCTTCAACATGAGGAAAACCCAAAGCCTAACTTGGAAGAAACAGAAACGGTAAACATTGGGACAGACACGGACGTAAGAGAGGTTAAAATCAGCATATATTTGACTAGAGGACAGAGAAAGAGATGATAGAATTTTTGACGCTTGTCCTCTTATACACATCTTTTTCGTGTACTGGCACAGATCCAATGACGTCCAACCCCCATATTGATACCGGGATATGGAGATGATTGTAATGTTGTGCAATGCACACTGTAAAGCAAAAGCCAAGAAAGTTTAAGCCGGAAATGAGTTTAAAGATCAAAGAACAAATCATCAAGCAGTTAAATGCCACAATCATCATTGTATCCCGGTATCCTATTTGGTTTTCCAATATGGTGCCAGTACCGAAAAAGACTGGGGAGGTCAGAGTTTGTGTCGATTATCGAGATTTAAATAAGGCCAGTCCCAAGGATGATTTTCTGCTCAAATATATGCTGATTTTAACCTCTCTTACGTCCGTGTCTGTCCCAATGTGTCTGTTACAGCCTTAGGGGCCAAGTAGGCTTGGTGAAACATATCAACGCACTATGACCACCTTGTTTCATGACATGATACATGAAGAGATGGAGGTCTATGTCGATGATATCATCATCAAATCCAAGAAGGCCGAGGATCACTTGACCAATCTTAAGAAGGTATTTGAGAGGGTGAGGAAATACAATCTGAAGTTGAACCCGGCAAAGTGCGCCTTTGGAGCTCCTTCTGGAAAGTTATTAGGTTTCATTGTCAGTAAGCGGGGGATTGAGATAGACCCAGCAAAGATCGAAGCTATCCGTGATATGCCTGTGCCAAAGACTCAGAAGAACGTAAAAAGCTTCTTGGGTAAAATCAATTTCATCGGTCGCTTCATTGCTCAGATGAGTCTTTGTGAACCTTTGTTCAAACTGTTTGCTTGCCCCAAAAATGCACCGATGTACTGGAATGATGATTGTTAGCAGGCTTTTGACAAAATCAAAGATTATCTTTTGAACCCTCCTTGTTGGTCCCCCCAAAGCCAGGGAGTCCATTAATCATGTATCTGTCGATTTTGGACGGATCCATGGGTTGTGTCTTGGGGCAAGCATGACAATTCGGGCAGAAAGGAGCAGGCTATCTATTATCTAAGCAAGAAGTTTACAGTCCATGAAGACAATTATTCTTTTCTAGAATGAACATGTTGTGCATTGGTTTGGATCTCGTAATCCCTCACAATACTGACCTGTCTCTTATACACATTTAGATGTGTATAAGAGACAGCTTTCTTATCAACGTACACATACTTCCCGGACGAAGACATCTTATTCATAGGCACTGCCGAAGACATGAAAGATGAATGCCCACATTGGAGGCTATTCTTTGATGGACAGTCACTTAAATGCAGGAAATTAGCAGTAATGATATCTCCAATGCCAGACACTTCCCAGCAACAGCCAAGTTACAGTTTCCGAGTATGAACAACATGGCAGAGTATGAGGCTTGCATACTTGGTTTGAAATATGAGATTGGATATGGGTATTAAAGAGTTAGCTGTCTTCATTCATTTGCTTGTCCATCGACAACTGGGCCTGGGTAACCAGAGATTCTAAAATCATGCCATATCACTGTAGTATTCTCAAACTAGGTCGACACTTTGATCCTCTGGAATTCACTCACATACCCCGATCCAGGAATGTATTCGCCGATGCTCTGGCTACCTTATCTTTGATGATCAGTCATCCGGACGGCACAGTGATAGAACCCATTACCATTCAGGTGCTGGAAAAGTGCCAGGGTACTGTTGCAGTCTTGAGGCAGAATTTGATGGACTGCCTTGGTTTCATGACATCAAGGAGTTTTTGGACAAAGGCAACTACCCTCCAAGTCTCTATACTCTAGATAAGTAAGTTCCTACGCCGAATGTCCCTCAAGTTCTTTTTAAATGGCAATGTAGCTTTATCGAATACGACAGATCTGGATGTGTATAAGAGGTGCGTTGATAAGAAAGAGGCCGCTTACATTATAGAGGATGTTCATGGAGGAGTCTGTGACATACATCCTATAAAAATCAATTGTCTTCAGAATTCACCTCCAAAATAGATGAATAAGATGAATGATGAAGGCAATATCTCTTATCGTACCTGTGTCTGTTAGGCTGTCGTCTGCCAAATTCACACTGGATGTAGATAAGGGAACACGATGCTGTTGCACAACATTACTTCTCCATGGTGCTTGTTCAATTTGGGGAATGGACGTCATTGGATTGATCGAGCCGCCAGCTTCTAATGGTCATCGCTTTATTCTAGTAGCGCGATTGAATATTTCACTAAGTGGATCGAGGCTGAATCGTACAAGCACGTAACAAAGAAAGCAGTGGCAGAGTTAATCCGAAAGAACATCATTTGCCGCTTTGGGATCCCGGATACATTGGTTACCGACAATGCCAAGAATCTGAACAATGACATGGTAGATGGTCTTTGTGCCCAATTCAAGATTAAGCATCGGAATTCCACCATCTACAGGCCAAAAATGAATGGGGCTGTCATGGCCAATGTTATCAACGGAGGATGGCCCGAGCTTACAATAGGAAAGTCAAGCCCAGACATTTTCAAGCTGGCGATCTAGTCTTGAAACGCATATTGCCAATACAGGACGAAGCGAAGGGCAAGTTTGCTCCTAACTGGCAGGGTCCAATCATTGTACACAAAGTATTATCAGGAGGAGCTCTTATCCTTACGGAGATGGATGGACAGGTTTTCCCTCAACCGATAAATGCGGACATGGTCAAAAAGTTTTTCATCTGATTTGGCAGACTGTAAACCTTTAAGTCATTGCAGAACGTAGGATAGAATTCTACCTATTTTTTTCTTTCCTTTTTTACCCACATCCGGACTAAACCCTTTCATATATTTTCTCTTTATTTGCCTATCTTTCGTTTTAATTATGCTTTGTCCCTAGCCTTTTCTATAAAAACAAATTGGAACCGAGCTCATTTACGATGTTGGGGCAAAATTGTTGTTTTGGATGGCAAAAAAAAAAAAAATATTAGTGTGCAAGAGACTGACCAAAACAAATTCCCAACAAAACTCAGTTTGTTATAATAAAACTGGGGCAAATTTTTTTTTAAGGGGATACAAGCCCAACCATATTTCAAATCTATTTCCTCAGTTCAGTCAATTGCGTTCAAGTAAGGCTCTCCCCAAAAGGGCAAATTTTTTAGATAAGGGACATAACCAGTTTTCTCGGATCACAAACCCGCTCTTATAAGAGACAGTAGTTATGTAGTATGGAACCAAAGCACCCATCTTAAACTGGGGCAAGTTTCTTGTTAAGATAATCCCAATTTTTTACCAATCACACGACTTAACCCATTTTTTACCCTCAGGTTGATGAAAATGAAAATAGGCTGAAAGAGAGCAGTTTGTTCAGTCTCGGCAGTTGATGTCAACATGTCTATCCGTTTACAGGGAAGACAGCCTTACTGATGCCGAAAAACTTTGAAAACTAAACTTCGCATGCATTGGGAAAGACGATTACTTAGCCAGACGTCTTCCGTTTACTCCCACACCTTGCCGTTTACTTGGACCTCCTAGGTGAAAACCTGGAAAGGGCACCTTTGTTTGTTTTTTTTTAAAAAAAAAAAAAGAAAAAAAAGAAAACCAAAAGCAAAAGAGAGGCTAGGTTGAAAACCCTACGGGCGGCCTAGGCAAAAGGAGAGTGTGCAGAAAAATGCAAAAATAAAAATAAAAATAAAAATAAAAATAAAATGGAGGGAACCTTAGTGAAAACCTGAAAAGGCGTTGAGGAAGGGGCAAATCGAGCAAACGGTCAAAGTCTGGTTGATGACTTCTCGGGTCCACGTCGGGAAAGTGTTCAATCGAAATTTGTTGGTGAAGTTAGGCTTATTGGTTGCCTCTATGTCGCTCTCTCAACACAGTCACTGGCCTTGGAGGGTAGTTGCCTTTGTCCAAAGCATCTTGATGTCATCCAAATAACTTATAATGAAAGGCAAAGCGGTGTTAATACGGTGATGGCACGATTTTTACTAAGATTGCTCCCATGTGCCAGTGTATTATTTATTTATGTACTTCTATCTAACTCACATATTGCCATTTTGTTTGTTTGTAGTTGTTCTTGTTGACATTAGATGTTATACACATCAAATATGATAAGATCATCTGTTAAATCAACTACGTATCGACAAAGAAAACTCAAATGGGTCAGTAGTCATAACATACAAGCTCGGTCAATCTTATTTACAGTAATGTTCAATAAGATTGACATTTTGTATGTTATGACACTGACCAATTTGAGTTTTCTTTGCTCAATATCGCATTGTTTTGAGTACCTGCAGGTACACGAAAATAAAGTGGATGCTAAAATCAACAACACTGGGGCAAATTTTTATGGATTGGATATCCTTCAAAAACAACAAGGGACGCACTAATCCTGAGAACTGTCTTGATATCCAACGGTCTTTTTTTCACATTTTTAAAAGAGTGATTCACGCCAAACCCTAATGAAGCAATCAACCTCACAGGTGATCACCACTTGGGAGAGGGTGCACTGAATTGGACCAGTCAAACCTCTCAGTTTAAAGGATACTGTCATTTACCGTTTAGGGCTTCATGTTCTAGTTTACAATCCAGTCATGTTAGGGTTAATTACTAGTTGCCTTTTACACTTCATTTCATGGGTAAGCCCAATGGCATGCTCCGTGTGCGTGTCATTCTTATTGCATTTTCACCCGAAAAGAACGAATTTCGGGTTCTCATTTCCAAATTTACTAACCTCATAAACAAAATTCAGGTTTGCATTTGCACTCTCGATAAATCAATTTCGGGTTCTCATTTCATTTTTATAACCTGATAAACGAACGTTCAGCAATGTATTTTCAGGTTAATAGAACGTGAATGCAAACGAATTTCGGGTTTTCAGAGACAGGGGTAACCTGATAATGGAATTTGTATTTACAAACTTCGTTTTTGTTGCTGAATCTTATGTTCTCTAGAATTCATTTCATCAGGTTGATGAAAATGAAGTTTGCATTTTCCTCCCGATAAAGCGAATTTGGGTTCTCATTTTCATTTTCATCAAGATATTGAGCAAAGAAAACTCAAATTGGTCAGTTTCATATTTTCATCCCGAAAAATGAATTTTGGGTTCTCATTTTCATTTCATCAACCTGATAAACGAATTTCAGGTTTGCATTTTCCTCCCGATAAACGAATTTCGGGTTCTCATTTTCATTTTCATCAACCTGATAAACGAATTTCAGGTTTGCATTTTTATCCCCAATAAACGAATTTTGGGTTCTCATTTTCCTGAAATTCGTTTATCAGGTTAATGAAAATGAAAATCCCGAAATTATTTTCACCCGATAAACAAATTTCGGGTTCTCATTTTCATTTTCATTCAACCTTATAAACGAATTTCAGAAATGCATTCATCCCCGATAAAAAATTTCGGGTTCTCAAAATCGTTTTCATTTTCATCATGATAAACAAATTTCAGGTTTGCATTTTCATCCCCGAAAAACGAATTTCGGGTTCTCATTTAATTTTTATTACCTGATAAACGAATTTCAGGTTTGCATTTTCATCCCCGATAAACGAATTTCGGGTTCTCAAACCCATTTTTATTAACCTGATAAACGAATTTGAGGTTTGCATTTTCACCCGATAAACGAATTTCGCGTTCTCATTTTCATTTTTATTTAACCGGATAAACGAATTTAAGAGTTTGCATTTTTTCCCCGATAAATGAATTTCGGGTTTTCATTTTCATCAACCTGATAAACGAATATGAGGTTTGCATTTTCACCCGATGAACGAATTTCGGGTTCTCATTTTCATTTTTATTTAACCTAATAAATGAATTTCAAGTTTGTATTTTTTACCCGATAAACAAATTTCGGGTTCTCATTTCCATTTTCATTAACCTGATGAACGAATGTCAGGTTCGCATTTTCATCCCCGATAAACGAATTTCGGGTTTTCATTTTCATCAACCTGATAAACGAATTTCAGGTTTACATTTTCATCCCCGAAAAATGAATTTTGGGTTCTCATTTTCATTTCATCAACCTGATAAACGAATTTCAGGTTTGCATTTTCCTCCTGATAAACTAATTTCGGGTATCTCATTTTCATTTTCATCAACCTGATAAACGAATTTCGGGTTTGCATTTTCATCCCCGATAAACGAATTTCGGGTTCTCATTTTCCATTTTCATTAACTTGATAAACGAATTTCAGATTTGCATTTTCATCCCCGATAAACGAATTTCGGGTTCTCATTTTCCATTTTTATTAACCTGATAAACGAATTTCAGGTTTGCATTTTCACCCGATAAACGAATTTCGCGTTCTCATTTTCATTTTTATTTAACCGGATAAACGAATTTCAGGTTTGCATTTTTTCCCCGATAAATGAATTTCGGGTTTTCATTTTCATCAACCTGATAAACGAATATGAGGTTTGCATTTTCACCCAATGAACGAATTTACGGGTTCTCATTTTCATTTTTATTTAACCTAATAAATGAATTTCAGGTTTGTATTTTTTACCCGATAAACAAATTTTGGGTTCTCATTTCCATTTGTATTAACTCGATGAAGCGAATGTCGTTCGTATTTTCATCCCGATAAAGCGAATTTGGGTTTTCATTTTCATCAACCTGATAAACGAATTTCAGGTTTACATTTTCATCCCCGAAAAATGAATTTTGGGTTCTCATTTTCATTTCATCAACCTGATAAACGAATTTCAGGTTTGCATTTTCCTCCTGATAAACGAATTTCGGGTTCTCATTTTCATTTTCATCAACCTGATAAACGAATTTCAGGTTTGCTTTTTTATCCCCAATAAACAAATTTTGGGTTCTCATTTTCCATTTTCATTAACCTGATAAACGAATTTCGGGTTCTCATTTTCATTTTCATTCAACCTTATAAACGAATTTCAGGTTTGCATTCATCCCCGATAAACAAATTTCGGGTTCTCATTTTCATTAGGAGCCTGAACCTGATAAATGGCATATCATTTTAGAAACTACTTAGAGAAAATTCGTTTATCACGTTTAATGAAAATGAGAACATTTTAGAAACTGCTTCAGTTTGCATTTTCATCCCGATAAACGAATTTGAGTTCTCATTGAAAAGATGTGTATAAGAGACAGTATCAGAAGGGCCTAAATGTCGTCCGATAAAGCGAATTTGGGTTCTCATTTTCATTTTCATCAACTCGATAAGCGAATTTCAGGTTTGCATTTTCATCCCGTTAAGCGAATTTCGGTTCTCATTTTCTCTTTTCATTAACCTGATAAACAAATTTCAGGTTTGCATTTTCACCCGATAAACGAATTTCGGGTCAGGTTTAGTATTTGTACTAACCTTTAAACGAATTTCAGGTTAATATTTGCACTCCCGATAAATGAATTTCGGGTTCTCATTTTCATTTTTATTCAAATTGATAAACGAATTTCATGTTTGCATTTTCATCCCGGATAAATGAATTCCGGGGTTCTTATTTCCATTTTTACTAACCTGAAAACGAATTTCAGGTTTACATTTGCACTCCCGATAAAATGAATTTCAGGTTCTCATTTATCATTTTTATTCCACCTGATAAACGAATTTCAGGTTTGCATTTTCATATCGATAAACGAATTTGGGTTGTCATGCTATTAACCTGATAAACGAATATCAGGTTTGCATTTTCATCCGATAAACGAATTTCGGGTTCTCATTTTCATTTTTATTTAACTTGATAAATGAATTTCAGGTTTGCATTTTTTACCCGATAAACAAATTTCAGGTTCTCTTTTCCATTTTCATTAACCTGATGAACGAATGTCAGGTTCGAATTTTCATCCCCGATAAACGAATTTCGGGTTTACGTTCTATTAACCTGATAAACGAATTTCAGGTTTGCATTTCTGTATCAACCGATAAACGAATTTCGGCTTTCATTTCAATTTTGCATTACCAGAAAAACTCACCGTTCGGGTTTTCATTTCACTCTTGTTACCTCGATGACACAAAGTCGGGTTTTCATTTTAATTTATATGTCTTTACCCCGATGACATAAAGTCGGGTTTTCATTCGTATTTACATACCTTTGCCTTGATGATGTAAAGTCGGGCTTTTAATTCACATTGCTTGTAGAGTTTCATTACCAGTGGCGTTTACATGTTATGTCAAGTTAGTTTTCTTTGTCATTCACAGCTACGTTTCATTCTGAGTCTCTGTGCTCCCAATGAACACCAGATCGGGATTTCGTTCTTGTTTCCAAGTTTCAGTTATGTCTTTTATGGTTCAATTCACTGCGCGTCTTTTTGTTCATTTCTTTCCCCCAATAAGGACTTTTCCGCTCTGGATGAATAGATAGATCTAATCTCCCCAGTGTGTTTGTCAAGATGGTGAATTTCCCCTTCCATGACCTCATGAGCTTAAGGTTGACATGTGGCAAATTTTGTTGCACGATTGGAATCATCCAGTCATGCGGTGTCTACAATCACATTAGACATGTGGAAGATCTTGTCGATCCTCTTCGACACTCCGGCAAAGAGGGGCAAGCTGTAGACACCTATTTTTGTCCCTTAAGTTGTCCCCTATTTTTCTTTTAATTTCTCTCTCAATTTTCTTTTAATTTTTTTTAATGTCTTTTTAACCTGCTCTTTGATTTTCTTTTAATTTACCCTTTAATTCCTTCTTAATTTATGTTATGATGTTTAATTATTCTTATGCGTTTTATGCTTTTGAAATACTAAGAAAGAGTTCTAATATTACTGAATTTTTAGATTTAAAAAAAAATAAAAAAAAATTAATTAAATTATTATTAATTAATTAATTATTAATTAAATTAGAAATTAAATTAATTAATTGGTTTAAATTTTTTTTTTTTTTTTCAAAAAAACAGTACCGCGCGTACTGTTCACGCGCCGAACAGTCAGCTCGACAGAGCTGTTTTGGCCACGTTTTCTCTGCGTTTTTCACCCATTTTTCACCAAAAATTTCAGATGCCCATACTCCCCACAACAAATCTGACGTTTTCACATTTTTAATGGTCTTTGACCATTTTTACACTCAATCCAATTCATTAAAAGCACAAAAAATTGTTCTTAAGTGGGAGGAAAAATTTTTCTGCGGAGAAAAATTTTCCTTAAGCGTAAAAAACCTGCCTAACAGCCAACTTTGAGCTAAAATTCCATACGATCGGAGAGGAATTATGTCACGCCCCAAAAACGGGACCGTAACACGCCGCGCTAATGGTACACCGGCCCAAAGCTCAAGGCACAAACGAACAGAGCAACAAACTTAACCGCAATGTAATAGAACCATCAAACCATTACTTAACTATAAAACCGAATATTTCATTTTACACAAAAAATACGAATTACAAAATTTCTTCTTAGTACAAAAGATGCTACAACAAAAACAAAGTTCATCAATACAAAACCTATCTAATACACTACCCCTCTCCAAACAAAAGAGAAGCTTGGAAGATTATCCGCAGAGTCCTACCAGTAATGTGGAATCTGGAGAAAATCTTAAACAGCTGCTAAAGCGGTGGGGAGAGTCAAAAACGAGCACCTAATCTAAAAAATTATAAATCACGTGGGGTGAGCATAACTAGCTCAGTGGATATCATAAACGCTCTTCAAATGGGGCCAAGCATTTGATAAAAAGAAAACATGTCTCTTATAACATTTAGATGTGTATTTGAGGCATTATCACCTTATTCAGTGTACCGATGACCGACTTTGATTTGATTTTGGGTATGGGGCGTCCCATGGATGACTATAGAACCGGTTCTCCCCAAATCAAACATTTCAAAACACATCCAAAATTATATACCTAGGTCACCTATGAGCCAAAACAGTTATAAAATGCTTTCATATCAAAAGAGTTTGCAAACATATCAATTGATTAACATAAAATAGCTTGGTCCCGATTTCATATGTAATAGTTCCAAAACTTGGTAAAAGTGCAGTTCCAAACATCATACACATTCTAAAATCCATCCAAACATATTTCGAAAGTCGTTAAACAAAATACAAGTGGAAGAGGGTCTATGTTACCCACCTATCAAAGCAAAAACTGCACAAATGATCACTGAACGTGATCGCCGGCGGTAGGTGGCGTGGTACCTAAAACAGATATAAGAGGACTCTTAGAAGAGATGTAGAAGTTAAAGAATGACTAGGGATGTGTATAAGAGACAGAATTAATCTAGTTAACGACACCAATGTCTCTTTGGTCAAAAATGACCTTTTCACAATTTCTGACCAAGACTTCGACAAGCTAAAACCCCAGTCAAAACACTTAGTTAACCCCTCAAATTCGTATTACAGCTAGATTAGGAGATAATAAGCTCAGTTTTCCAGAAAAACCGAAAAACTTCGCCCCTCCCTAGGCTATAAGTAGGCTATCCTCCCTGCCAACAAAATCCAATTCCAAGGTATTCAAGGGACCTTGGTTACAACCCAACTCAAAACAACATATTCAACCAACCAACAAAATCCATAAACGGAAAGATTCACCGGAGCAATATCCGGGACTATATCAATAGCATTCCACAACAATCCATACCCCATAACCACTACAATTAACTCTATTACAACATTAGAGCAACAACCTATGGGTGGAATTCCTCCTTACTACCAAACTGAAATTTTTACCGATTAGCCACACGTATGATTCAAACATGCTTCCTATCCAATCCACTACCAAGGAAACACTTAAAATCATCAAAAGATCATTAAAGATCCTTCAAACATAACCAATTATCCAAATGCTATCCTAGTTGCGCCAAACTTCCGCTTACTTACAAAATGAAGGGAAATCAATTCCACTTGGTTTCAAGTCTCAATTCCTATCCAAACTAACCTTAAAACACTCTTAAAACATCATTATGTGCATAGACATAAGCATTCATAGCATAACACTCTAGGCCACATATGGAAGACAAAACCCCAACTCATAATCTTAAAATTTGTAATCTAACCATGGAAAGTTGTTAAAAATCAACCCCAATCACTTCCCAACCTCCAAAACACTAAAAACAACCCATAACATACATAAATCAACACATATAAGGCTGCAAAGAGGGTTTTCTCAGCCATAAAGAATCCTACAAAACTTGAAATTAAAGCTTGGATCATAAAGCCCATAAGCCAAAAAGTGCTAAAATACAAAAATCTTACCTTCCAAGTGATTTCTACTTGAAATCCAAGAAAATTTTTGGGGAAAATGGAGGAAGAGGAGTTCGGCTGCTGCTAGGAAGAAATGAAGAAGAATAGATTCTAACAACAAGAAGAAGACTTAAAAAGCTTCCAAAGTTGACCCAAATAGTACCCAAGTTGACCAAATAGTCTCCAAGTTGACTATTTGACCCAGTACTGTCTCTTATACACATAGTAGTATGTGTATAAGAGACAGGTTGTAGCCCCAGGAACCCTCTACAATTTTTCTTCTTTGAGTTTAGTCTAATTTGTGAAACCCAGTATTTTAATAGCCTTGTTCTTTTTCCAGACAACCAACTTTGAGCCAAGATTTCAAGCGATAGAAGAGGAACTCGAGTAAACTCAAAGAATAAAAGTTGTAAAGGGTTCTTGGAGCTACAACTTCTCTTTTCAAACCCAAAGCAAAATCATTTATCTGGTGGGTCGAAAGCGTGGTGGAAGAAGGCTGGTAGCCAACAAAATCTGCACAAAAAAAAAGGAAAGACAGCCAACTTTGAGCCGAGATTTCAAGCGATGGAAGAGGAACTGGAGTAAACTCAAAGAATAAACGTTGTAGAGGGTTCCTGGATCTACAACTTCTGTTTTCAAACCCGAAGCAAAATCGTTCATCTAGTGGGTCAAAAGCATGGTGGAAGAACGCTGGTAGCCCACAAAAATCTGCACAAAAAAAAAGGAAAGGTTAGAAAAATTTTATTCCCATTTTACTCTTCCAGATTTCAGTTTTTTTCATTTTAGCTTGAGAATATTTTCTTAAATTACATTTACGCCCTTCTGATAGGGCCCACTTGATGCCAGGACGTCATTGATGACGTGGCACCACCAGATTGTGCCACGTTTTGGATTACGTGGCTTCACCAGATTGTGCCACGCCACGGATGAGGTGGCACTCTCCAGATTGCGTCACGTCATCGATGACATCCCATTACCAGATTGCGCCACGTACTCGATGACGTGGCCCAACCAGATTGCGCCACGTCAGCGATGACGTGGCACAATCAGATTGCGCCACGTCAGCGATGACGTGGCATTTCAAAAAAAAAAAATCCAAAATTTCAGAAAAAAATTTATTTGCGTTTTGGCCCTCCAGATTTCAAATTTCTGCATTTTTAGTCCTCAAATAATTTTTTTAAAATTACATTTAGGCCCTTAAGGAATTTTCTTTAATATTACTGTTTTTTTCTCTTCAAATTTCTTCCAAATTACATGTTTTATGTCAATAACCACCAAGTTTTACTTTGATTTCTGTTTGGCATTTTAATACGTTTTAATTACCCTTTGATTGTGAAATTACTATTTTGCCCTTATGAGTATTACAATGTGTAAATTGTAAATAGACTTTGATCTTTGCACATATTTTTTGATTAATTGATTTTGTGATGATTGGTGCTTTATTTTAATGTTTGTTGGTCTCAATATAATATTTATGCCTTATCTTACTTGTTAAATTATGTGAATTTACTCTTTTGCCCTCAAATTTTGGAATAGTTGCACAACTAGATGTTAAATATTTGAATCAAATTCAATTTAGCCCAGGACTTAATAATTGTATCAATAATATAAAATTGGGCTAGAAATAAACTCCAGCGTGCATGATAAATGACTATTTTGCCCCTTGGGAGTTAAAGACACTACAAGCTCAATGTTTGATACTTTTAATTGGACCCGGGTATCATGGTCTTTTGAGGATATGAATGGTAAATATTAACATCGCATGTGTATTAACATCTGTCTATTATACACATCTAAATGTGCTATGAGATACATTTTTTATAAGCCGGAATTCATCTGTGAAAAACTATACTGTGGAAACAACCACAAGAGTTTCGGACGATAGTATTCGTCCGACACAAAGAATTTGAAGCAAGCCTCGGACGAAGAACAGCGTCCGTTCATATTCATCAAGACTTTGCTCCGTACCGAAGAAGATGAAGCCAGTGACTGTCTCTTATAAACTAGGTTTTTTTGTTTTTAAATTTTGATGTATTTTTGTGTCCCGGCGCACCAACACACAGGTGGCGACTCCAGTCTTGTTTTCCCTAGTTTAGATTGTTTTTATACAATTCATAGTCGCATTAAAAGCCCCGTTATGTAATAGTAAATAGGTGATTCATTTAAATTTGTAATAGTAAGTAGGTAATTTATGTTTGTAAATTGTAAGTAGGATTTTTGCATTCAATCACCTATTTCACGAGCACCACACGTGGCGATGGTACCGGTCCCACCGGTGTCGGCCAGACAGCGGGTCGGTAAGAGCGCGGTAAAGGTGGGTGCGACACCTTTTTAAATATTTTTTAAAGTTTTTGGGTAAAAGTATAATTTTACAAAACTTGAATTTGAGACTAAAGTGCAAAACTTGAAAACCTATTAAAAACATCGCCTCGAAGTTTCCTGATTCATTTTTCCTTCTGTTTCTCCAAGTGACCTCCAGAGCCAAGTTTTTTAAACTCCATCAGCCAATTCCCCAAATCCTAAATTTAGTTTGAAAAAATTTACTCCCAAATCAAATTGGTGATTCAGGAATCTTCGTTAACCTTTAATCCAACTTCAAAAGTAAGTTTTACTTCAAAATCTATACGATTTTTATCTTATATTCCAAGTTCTCCTGGAAATTAATTTGTTTAATTTTGTTGTTTTGTGAATTGATTTTGTTACCAAATAAGTTTATGTGCTATTAGGACTTGATTTATGGTTTGAAATGACTTTTTAACTATTGTTTTTGAGAGATTTGAATTAGGGCTTTGACAATTCTTAACATAGTGATATATTTGAAATTGTGAACCCTAATTTAGATTTTCATCTTATTTTCACGAATTGATAACAACTCTTACTTGTTTGTGTTCAACTCATTATTGTCTAAGTTGAGAATATGGGTGATACCCAAAATTGAACCCTGTCTCAATTTTTTATCCTAATGGTATAACACTCTCCTGGTATAGGTCATTCGTGATTAGAGTTTTAGACCGTCGAATTTGGGATACGTCTACGAAATTGATTTTCGAGGTAAGTAATGTTTACGCCTTTTCATCAATACCTTGTATATGGTTGGTTTTGCAGCCTTAAAATCATTGATATTATGGTAAGCATATTTATTTTGAATAATATTTATAAGGTAAGTATGTTTATAATTTATGTGTTGGTTAAGTAATGTATTATTTGTTTATTGTTGTACCATGTACTAATGAATGATTACTGTGAAGAGCTCAATGGGTCACTTTAGTGGACTTGGCTATGAGTGAGAGATGAAATGATATACTGATTACTCTGCTTCGTAAATGTTATAGCCAGTCTATCAGGAAGATAAGTGATAGATACTCCGTTATGCCTTGTCTACTCGGGCGGATAATAGGTAGAGACCTGGATCCAGTTCTGGGAAGACTTTTGTGAACCATAGGCTCATTGATTGGCATTTGCATTTTTAATGTTGTTAATGTCTTGTATATTGTCCCTATGTTGGCCCCAAAAGCAACCTAAGAGGGGGGTGAATTAGGTTGTCTCTAAAAACAAACCTTTTTATGTGCTTAATAGAAATTCAAACTTTATGCACCAAATGAAAACTTAAGCACAAATGAATACAATAGATATTCAACATTTTATGCTTAAAGAACAAATAAGAGTATTGAGATTAAGAGAATCAAACCAAACTCCCTAGCTTCTCAAGCTTGGAGCTTGCAATTACAAAGAGATTCTTACAAGGAAACTACCAAGTTCACAACTTGAAGTTCAGCCCCTAAAAGTCTCTTCAAAGTAGGTGAGACAATAACCTCTTGTACACAAATGAGGATCACTCTTGCTCATACTAATTTCCTTTAGTTGAGCCAAGAGTTTTACACTCACAACCTCTCTTTGTTACAATTGTTATCTCATTCACTCTTACACTTGAAGAACTCTTACACTTCTAAGCTCTTTTCTCACTACCTACACTATTACAACACTTGTACCCACTATTTCTTCCAAATAGCTCAAGAATTGTTTGTAATCAATGTAGAAGTCTCTTCTTAATTAATTCAGACCTAGGGGTATTTATAGTTGCCAAATATCTGCTTTCAACAACTTTCCAACGGCTATTTTCTGTCTACTGGAAAACTAGCCGTTGGACCTTTCGGACGGCCGATGCAGCAAGAGTGCGTCCGAACAAACTAGCCGTTGGACCGTTCGGACGGCCGCTGCTGAACCTTGCGTCCGACACTGCGTCTGTTCTCTGAGGGTAAAAGTTCGGAAGTGTAGAGTGCGACCAAACATATACACATCTAGATCCGAATTAAGGTCCAACGTCTACATTGATTATGAACGGACGCTGTTCTTCGTCCGAGGCTTGCTTCAAATTCTTTGTGTCGGACGAATACTATCGTCCGAAACTCTTGTGGTTGTTTTTGTTCGGACGATCAGCATTTGCGTCCGAACCTACTTGTTTTTCTGCACACTTGTTATCAAACTATTAGTATGATTTGTTTCATCATCAAAACATGATTAACATAACTGGGGTTCAACAATCTCCCCCTTTTTGATGATGACAAATCAATTGGACAATGCAAAAAACAACCATAAAATATGAAGTTCTACACAAGAGAATTTGTCCATTATTTCTCCCCCTTTGGCATTATCAAAACATAAGAAAAAATAATGCAGTTAAACCTCTCCCTAAGTTTATTCTCCCCCTTGAAAGATGAATAAAATGAGGACACGGAGAAAGAGAGAATTCATGCAAAAAATTATGATCAATTGCACTTATGATCAAACAATTTTCGCTTATTCTTTACTAAAAAGCATCATCAAAACAATGAAGCATGTGTGATGCAATTTCTTGTAAAAACAAATTCATTTTTTTTAAAAAAAGAGAATGCTCCCCCTTTCTTTTGCAAGTAGTGACTTATTATAGACTAAATTTGGGGAAACAAAGTATCCTAGCATTCTAAACAAATTCGAACATAAAGATGAGTAATATTCAAGAGAACATAGTTCAACTTGATAAATGAAAGCACACAAAACTTTAGATGTTACCCATTTCAATATGATCTTCTTTCATATGTCTTGAGCACCCTTCATAGATAATCTATCTTGACTTCCTTGGTGCTTTCCAAGCATACCTACATACAAAGTTAAGCAACAACTTTTGGTACCCAAACTTTCTTGGGTCCAATTGGATTAGTAACATGCTTAATCACCCAAATAGAATTTATTCCTAATTTTTCATTTCTTTTAACATAACAATTTTTCTTTATATGGCCGTGTTGATGACAATAATTACAAATAATGTTCTTATTGCCATACAAAGAAGATTTAGATTTTACAAAGTACAAATCATTTTTTCTAAAGGTGATAAAATTTTTGTTCAAAAATATATTTCTAGTTCTTTTCTTTTCAAAAGCATTTTCTTTCTTTGTTTTCAAAGTAACATCAAAGATCATCTAATATCTTCTTCAATGAAGCTTGTTCTTCCATGATCTTGGTTTTTCCAACAAATTTTTCTTTCAAACCATCATTTTCTTTTGTCAAAGAATTATTTTTATGCACAAGTTTTGAGTTGGCACTCAATAAAGTATTAACTTTAATTTTTAACTCTTTGTTCTTAGCATATGATTCTTTCAAACATTCATGCATTTTAAAAATAAATGATTCAACATCATCATCATCATTATTGCATGAATCATCACAAGAATCACAACTAGATGTTACCTCATTATCGCCAAGTGCCATAAAAGCCATTTGAGCCTCCTCATATTCTTCTTCAACCTCTCCATCCGAATTGCAATCATCCCAAGTGATTTGGAAGTTGTTGAAGTGAGGCTTCCTTGAGTCTTTTCTCCTTTTTGATGAAGCTTTAAATGCTAAGCTTCTTTTTCCGTTTGCCTCCTCATCTTGTAGCTTGTATTTCAACTTCAATTCAAATGAGGTTAGAGAAAATTGATCAATGAATCAATAGGCAAAGAATTTAAATTTTTAGACTCTTCTATGGCAATGGATTTAGGTTCCCATTCCTTAGGTAAAGAATTCAAAATTTTTCTATTCTTTTCACCTAAAGAATATTCTTTACCCAAACCTTCCAAATCCTTTACCATATCATTGAACCTACAATACATCTTGTCAATGTTCTCATGAGGTTCCATTTTGAAGGATTCATATTTCTCACAAGAAGTGACTTCTTTTGCTCTCCAATATCTTCACTTCCTTCATGGATTTCTTTGAATTTGTCCCATATCTCCTTAGCCGATATGCAACCTTTTACTTTAGAAAACTCATCTGCATCCAAAGCATTATACAAAATATTAATGGCTTTAGCATTTAAAGATAAATTTATTTTATCTTGTGCATTTAACTCATATCTAGTCTTAGGCCTTAATCTATGAATATTTTCATAAAAAAATATTAGCTTCTAAAGGACCTTCACAAATAATATACCATAAATCAATATCATTAGATTGAACAAAAATTTTCATTCTATCCCTCCAAAAAACAAAATTAATGCCATTAAACATGGGAGGTCTAGTGATAGAATGCCCTTCTAAAAATAGAGTATTATTGGTTGCCATGATCTTTACTCTAATGCAATTTAAGCAAAAATAAAGAGACCAATGCTCTGATACCAATTGTTGGCCCCAAAAGCAACCTAAGAAGGGGGGTGAATTAGGTTGTCTCTAAAAACAAACCTTTTTATGTGCTTAATAGAAATTCAAACTTTATGCACCAAATGAAAACTTAAGCACAAATGAATACAATAGATATTCAACAGTTTAAGCTTAAAGAACAAATAAGAGTATTGAGATTAAGAGAATCAAACCAAACTCCATAGCTTCTCAAGCTTGGAGCTTGCAATTACAAAGAGATTCTTACAAGGCAACTACCAAGTTCACAACTTGAAGTTCAGCCCCTAAAAGTCTCTTCAAAGTAGGTGAGACAATAACCTCTTGGCAGTACACAAATGAGGATCACTCTTGCTCACACTAATTTCCTTTAGTTGAGCCAAGAGTTTTACACTCACAACCTCCCTTTGTTACAATTGTTATCTCTCCACTCTTACACTTGAAGAACTCTTACACTTCTAAGCTCTCTTTTCTCACTACCTACACTATTACAACACTTGTACCCATTATTTCTTCCAAATAGCTCAAGAATTGTTTGTAATCAATGTAGAAGTCTCTTCTTAATTAATTCAGACCTAGGGGTATTTATAGTTGCCAAATATCTGCTTTCAACAACTTTCCAACGGCTATTTTCTGTCTACTGGAAAACTAGTCGTTGGACCTTTCGGATGGCCGATGCAGCAAGAGTGCGTCCGAACAAACTAGCCGTTGGACCGTTCGGACGGCCGCTGCTGAACCTTGCGTCCGACAACGGTCCATTCTCTGAGGGTATCCGTTCACACATCTAGATGTGTAAGAAGAACAGCCTAGGGGATCGAAGCAAAGTCTACTGGAATCATATGAACGGACGCTGTTCTTCGTCCGAGACTTGCTTCAAATTCTTTGTGTCGGACGAATACCATCGTCCGAAGCTCTTGTGGTTGTTTTTGTTCGGACGATCATTTGCGTCCGAACCTACCTGTTTTTCTGCACACTTGTTATCAAACTATTAGTATGATTTGTTTCATCATCAAAACATGATTAACATAACTGGGGTTCAACACCCTACACTGATTTGTAAGGTGTTATTTATAATTGGGTTATGTTATTTACTAAGTACGATGTGCTTATCCATTATTATTTTTAACAAATGCTTATAGTCGAGGACCAACAAGAACATCTAGATGTGTATAAGTAATGTCTATTGACCATGGAGGGGATTACAGTACAGACCCTATTTATTGGAGATAGAGTTTTACTATTTACCATCCTAGTGTGAGGTTGGTTTTTATGCTTAGGCCTGTGTGCCTATGGACTTTTTAGATTTTTCTTGTGATCGAATTTCTAACTATTTTTGGGTTGTTGGATGTTGATGCTTGTTTATGAATGTGATTTGGTTATCATGGAACGTTATGGACATGGTTGTGAAATATACTTTTGTGGTGTTTGTATTGGTTGATCTTGAGGTCTAATGACAGGTTTATGGTTGTTTATTGCTCTTGTACTATGCTTTGCATGCTTGGGTTGATCTCGAGGTACGGCGTGTCATTGTCCCATTTTGGGGACGTGACATTGAGTGGTATTAGAGCATAAGTTATTCAATCCTATGTCTAGTATTAAGGTGAACTGTTATTGTTATGAGTGTAGTATTGGGGACTTGGACTTGTAAGTAACTCACGGTTTGGGACTGGCCAACCTAAACTAGGAGTTACTGAGATTCCTTGTTTGTAATACTGAGGTGGGAAGCGGTTGAAGTGTGTAAGTGTGTTATTTCATGGTTAATGTCTAACTAAGAATTGACTATGATACTTACCTTATATGAAATATGCAGGAAATGGAATCTGAATTGAATAGACAGAGACAGATTATGTATGTATATCTCAGGAGGGGACACCTGGGCAAGAAATGGGGACCAGTCAAATATAGGTTGAGGAATCTGTATGAAACAGATTAAGGGACAAGAGGACATATTCAGACTGACTCGCAAACCCAGCAGCTACAGCAATTACAACAGTCACAAATACCTGTGCCGGTGATAGATTATGCCACAATTGCGGCGATTGTAGGGCATGCTATGCATGCAGCCCTTCATACTAGTCCTGTGACTTCTGCACCTAATCCACCACCACAACCAGAGGCTAAGGATATTGATTACAATTATTGGGCAATTAAGAAGATCAATATTCTTACTTTTGAGGGTAGACACGATCCGGACGAAGCAGAAAAATACCTGGGACAAATTCAAGAAAATTTATATTTTTACTAAAGGTGCCAGATGAGTATAGATTTTCTATTGTAAAATCCTATTTGGTTGGAGATGCATTAACATGGTGGAAGGGGGTAAGACCTGTACTTGCCCTACCGGACAGATTGCATGAATGGCTAGTTCAATGAGGCAGTTTTAGAGTACTTTTGTCCTTCACACATCATAAAATGACTCTAGATTGAATTTAATCTCTTAGATAGACTCCAGGGTGTATCTGAGTGGAATATTCACACAGATTTCATGCATTGGGGATGTTTGCTCTGGGGTCATGAGTGACAGGGTGGAAAAATGTGATCGTTTTAGAAGGGGTTTGTTGAAAGATATCTGGGATAGAATAGTAGCTGTAGACACAGATACATTCGAAAAGTTGTATGATGCTAGTACCCGTGTAGATACATACCTTAGACGAAAAGCAATGGAAGAGAGGGATGACAAAGGTCCATATATTCCTCCACAGAGACCAATTTATAAACCTGTAGCATCTCCAGCCCGCAGTGTACGACCACCGCAACCACCATTTTCACAGTTTTGTGGTTTCAGGCCCCAGCACCACAGGTGAGACAGCGATCACCATTAGCTATCGCTGGACCCTCTCGGGTTATTGACAAGAGAGGAGGGATAGTATGAAGCTCACCAGCCTTACTTCAGGCACGACCACGTATTCCAGAGTGTAGTTATTGTCATCGTTATCACGTGAAAGAGTGTAGGTGGAGGTCCAGAGCATGCTTAGCCTGTGGCAGTTCTGAGCACAGGATCAGAGACTACCCTACTGCTAGGCCAGGACCATCACAGTGGCAGATGCCACAGGAGAGGAGCGGTAGCGGCACAGGACCAGCTATAGCCCGAGTTTATGCTTTGACCTAGCATGAAGCAGATGGATCGAGCCAAGTTGTGATAGGAATGATATTAATTAATAATGTGTCTACGAATGCTCTATTTGATAGTGGTGCTACGCATTCCTTCATTTCTAGAAGGCTCGATAGAAAGTTGAACGTTAAACCTGATTGGCTTGATACCCCTTATAGAGTATTACACTGGGGGATATGATTCTTGAATCTAGGTGGGTATATACTAGTTGTAATGTATTATTGGGTGATTATGAGTCTGATGCTAATTTAGTGTAACTTAATATGTCTAATTTTGATGTAATATTGGGTATGGATTGGTTGTCTCGCAATTATGCTCACTTAGACTGCAGGGAAAAAAAAGTTAGGTTTTGATTTCCAGAGAAAGAAGAAATTATGTATTAGGGTGGTATCAAAAAATTAGACAGACAACCTATACCACTACTGTCAGCATTACAGGCACAGAGGGCATTGAGGAAGAGTTGTGAAGCATTCTTGGTTTACATGATTAATACAGAAAAAGAAGGCACTAAACTAGAAGACATTCTATTGTTCCGAGAGTTTCGAGATGTCTTTCTAGAGGATTTGCCAGGCTTACCACTAGAGCGAGAAATAGAGTTTGAAATTAATCTACCACTAGAGACTACCCCAATCTCTAAGACTCTTTACAGAATGGCTCCAACAGAGCTTAATGAATTGAAGACGCAATTGCAAGAGTTGTTAGGTAAGAAATTCATCAAACCTAGTGTATCTCCTTGGGGAGCTCCAATATTGTTCGTGAAAAAGAAAGATGGAAGTCTCGAAATTGTGTATTAACTACCGGGAATTGAACAAAGTCACAATCAAGAATAAATATCCCTTGCCAAGGATTGATGATTTGTTTGATCAATTGAAAGGTGTATCAATTTTTCCAAGATATATGTAACGTCCGGGTATCATCAGTTGAAGATCAAGTCAGAGGATGTTCCAAAGAGTGCCTTTTGAACTAGATACATCCACTATGAATTCTTGGTGATGTCTTTTGGGTTGACCAATGCACCTGCAGTTTTCATGGACCTGATGAATAGGGTATTCCAACCTTATTTAGACAGGTTTGTGATAGTATTCATTGATGATATCTTGGCTTACTCACCTTCAGCGGAGGAGAATAAAACCCATCATAAACTGGCCTTACAGAAGTTAAGGGAGAAGAAGTTGTATGCAAAGTTCAGTAAATGTGAATTTTGGCTGAAGAGTGTAACATTTCTTGCCCATATCATCTCGGAGAATGGAGTATCAGTGGATCCCAAGAAGATTGAGGCAATTGGTGCCTTTGTGACCCAGACCAACAAATGTGACAGAGGTTTGCAGTTTCTTGGGTTTGGCAGGTTACTATCGGAATTTCTAGAAGAATTTTCCTTGATAGTTGTGCCATTGACCAGACTTACCTAGAAGAAGACCAAGTTTGTGTGGGATGCAGATTGTGATTCTAGTTTCCAGGAGTTAAAGAAGAGATTGATATCAGCACCAGTATTAACCTTGTCATCTGGGATTGGAAGGTATCTGATCTACAGTGATGCTTCTAGTTTGGGTTGTGTACTGATGCAGAATAGTAGGGTTATTGCCTATGCCTCGCGACAATTGAAGCCTTACTAATAGAACTACCTTACTCATCATCTGGAATTAGTAACCATTGTATTTGCTCTGAAGATTTGGAGACACTATCTTTACGGGGAGCAGTGTGAAATATTTATAGATCATCGAAGTCTCAAATACTTGTTCACACAAAAGGAACTTAATATGAGGCAGCGCAAATGGTTAGAATTACTCAAAGACTATGACACTTAAAGATCAGTTATCATCCAGGAAAAGCGAATAGGGTAGTAGATGCACTGAGCAGGAAATCTTTAGAGGTCACAGCTAATATATTGATAAGGAAAATGGTGGAATTAAATTTAGATATTGTGGAGTCCACAGCCAATATTTTAGCAGCACTTGTGGTACGACCAACTTTGATAGACAGGATTAAACAAGCTCAAATTACAAGTCCAGAATTATTGAAGGTCAATAATAGGGTGGAAAGTGGAGATCCAGGAGAATTTTGGGTTGATAATGGCGTTGTTTGGATGCAAAGACGGCTTTGTGTATATGGAAATGAAAACTTGAAGAAAGAGGTCATGGTTGAAGCTCACAGTTCTAGATTTTCTATTCATTCTAGCAGCACTAAAATGTACAAAGATTTGAAACAACATTTCTGGTGGAACAACATGAAAAAGGAAATTGCTGAATTTGTATCCAAGTGTTTGGTTTGTCAACAGGTAAAGGCCAAGCACTAGAAGTCCAGTGGTGAGTAATTATGGAGTCCGTTGCCTATTCTAGAGTGGAAATGGGAGCATATCACGATGGATTTCGTTAGTGGGTTGCCCAGGACCAGATTGGGACATTATTGCATTTGGTTTATTGTAGACAGGTTAACCAAATTTGCTCATTTCTTGCCATTGAAGGTTTCTACTCCTATGGACAGGTTAGTACGGATCTATATGGATAATATTGTGAAGCTACATGGTACACCTGTTTGTATTATTTCAGATCGGGATCCATGGTTCACTTCTAGGTTTTGGACAGCCTATCAACAAGCCATGGGAACAGAAGTAGTTTTGAGTCCTGCCTTTCATCCCCAGACAGACGGACAATCAGAACAGACAATTCAGACTTTAAAAGATATGTTAAGGGCTTGTGCTATTGATTTAAAAGGTAATTAGGATGAACATTTGATGTTGATAGAATTTTCCTATAATAACAGTTACCACAGCTGCATCGGCATGGTTTCCTATGAAGCTCTGTATGGAAGAGAATGTCAGTCACAATTGGAGCCTTTATATTGGGATGAAGTCGGTGAAAGAAGATTAACAGGGCCAGAGTTGATTCAAATTACAGTGGACAAAATAACCATCATCCGAGACAGACTCAAGGCTGCTCCGGATAGGCAAAAGAGTTGGGCAGATATGAGAAGAAGACTATTGGAGTTTCAGGTTGGAGACAAGGTAAATTTAAGGGTTTCAGCAATTAGAGCGGTTATGAGATTTGGAAAGAGTGGGAAATTGGTTCCAAGATTTGTGGGACCTTTCGAGATACTAAAAAGAGTTGGAAACCTAGCATATTAGTTGGTTTTACCTCTAGAGTTGGCTCCAGTGAACAATGTATTTCATATTTCACAGCTCCAGAAATACATATCCGATCCAAGCCACGTGATTGAGTATCAACCACTCAGCGGTAAGAAAGAATTGGTTTATGAAGAGGTACCGGTCCACATCAATGATACCGAAGAACAAGTCCTTCGACATCGGTCTATCCCATTTGTTAAAGTCCAGTGGTCTAACTCATGCAGAAAGGGAAGCAACATAGGAATCCGAGACCGACATGCGAAACAAGTACCCTTACTTGTTTGTCTCGTAGGTACGTTAAGTTTCGAGGTCGAAACTTTTCTTAAGGAAGAGAGAGTGTAATACCCGACTTTTTTGGATCATTTCACATATTTTCATACTTGATTTTATTCTTTCAAATACTCATTCATATCTCTTTTAAATATTAAATAATTGTTTTACCCTTTTTAAATATTTTTTAAAGTTTTTGGGTAAAAGTATAATTTGACAAAACTTGAGGGACTAAAGTGCAAATCTTGAAAACCTATTAAAAACAAATTATCTCGAATTCTCATGAACAATTTCTCAATCTATTTCTCTGATTGACATCTAGAGATAAGAAGTTTTCTTGGAAAAGGTGTAGCCAATTCTTCAAGTCCTTCATTTAGTTTTGAAAAATTTACTCCCAAATCAAATGTGTATAAGATTCAAGAATCTTTGTAGACCTTTAATCCAACTTCAAAAGTTGGTTTTACTTCCAGATATGTATAATTTTTATGTTAAATTCCAAGTTCCTCAGGAAATTAATTTGTTTAATTTTGTTGTTTTGCGAATTCATTTTGTTACCAAATAAGTTTATGTGTTATTGGGACTTGATTTATGGTTTGAACTAACTTTTTAACTATTGTTTTTGTGAGATTGAATTAGGGCTTTGACAATTCTTAACCTAGTGATATATTTGAAATTGTGAACCTTAATTTTATATTTTCATTTATTTTTGCGAATTGAAAACAACCCTTACTTGTTTGTGTTCAATTATTGTCTAAGTTGAGAATATGGGTGATACCCAAAAGTGAACCCTATCTAAATTTTTTATCCTAATGGTATAACACTCTCCTGGTATAGGTCATTCGGGATTAGAGTTTTAGACCGTCGAATTTAGGATACGTCTATGAAATCGATTTTTGAGGTAAGTAATGTTTACGCCTTTTTATCGATAACTTGTATATGGTTGGTTTTGAAGCCTTAAAATAATTGATATTAAGGTAAGTATATTTATTTTGAATAATATTTATAAGGTAAGTATGTTTATAATTTATGTGTTCGTTAAGTAATGCATTATGTGTTTATTATTGTACCATGTGTTAATGAATGATTACTGTGAAGAGCTCAATGGGTCACTTTGGTGGATTTGGCAATGAGTGAGTGAATGAAATGATATAATGATTACTCTGCTTTGTAAATGTTATAGCCAGTCTATCGGGAAGACAAGTGTTAGACACTCCGTTATGCCTTGTCTACTCGGACAGATAATAGGTAGACCTGGATCCAGTGCTGGGAAGACTTTTCTCAACCATGGGCTCATTGATTGGCATTTGCATTTTAAATATTGATAATGTCTTGTATATTTTTCCTTGCACTGATTGTATACGTTTTATCTATAATTTCGTTATGTTATTTACTAAGCAGGATGTGCTTGCTCCGTTATTATTTTTCCCCTTTGCTTGCAGTCGAGGACCAACAGGAGACATTATTAGGTCCTGAGTCGACTGCTGACTAGGGAGGGGATTATAGTGCAGACCCTAGTCATTGGAGATTGAGTTTTCCTATTTACCATCCTAGTGTGACGTCGGTTTTTATGCTTAGGCCTGTGTGTCTATGGACTTGTTAGATTTGTCTTGTGATCGAATTTTTGACTATGTTTGGGTTGTAGTTTTGATGCTTTATATGAATGTGATTTGGTTATCGTTGAATGTTATGGAAATGGTTGTTTAATACACTTTTGTGGTCTTGTATTGGTTGATCTTGAGGTCTAATGACAGGTTTATGGATGTTTATTGCTCTTGTATTGTACCTTGCATGCTTGGGGGTGAGCCCGAGGTGCGGCGTGTCATTGTCCCGTTTTGGGGGCGTGACATTCTGTCTCATTAGTGACACTTTCTTTCATAGAGCCCTATGCGATTTAGGTGTAGGTATGAATATGATGCCTCTACCTATTTACAAGAATATAGGATTGAGATGACTCAAGGAGTGTGACCAAATCATACATCCAATTGGCAGATGGAAATAAGGTGGAACCAATAGGGAAAACACTTAACGCATTGGTCAAAATGGGAAAGCTCAAATTTTTGGTTGACTTTATTATCTTGGATATGGATGAAAAAGACATAGATAGCATCTCTATTATCTTTGGAAGACTATTTCTTGCTACGGAAAAAGCTTTCACTATTGTCATTCAAGAGTAAGTGACCTTGAAGGCAAGAGAAAAATCAATTGTGTTCAAAATGATGGAAGAAGAAGGAGCATTCTTTTTTTGGGAAATTTGTGTGTGCAAGAGCTGATAGCCATAAGAGAAGGAATTGGTTAGACAAGGACCATGGGGACGTTTTTGACAGTGGACTTGGTAATTTCTCTATTAAGTCCACACTAGCTCTCATTAGACACATTTGAAACTCCTTATGATACTTTTCTACAGATTTATTACCATGCCTCAAATTTTGCAATGTTTGATACAAAGCACGATGATGTGTAGAAGGTACAAATCGTTTACTTGTAATGCAGCTTCTAAGAATGTCCAATCAATACTTGGTGGCTCTCCACACCTAATTCTACTAGTTTTAAATTGATCCTACCACTCTAAATCCTAATCACTAAATACAGCTATGGCTAACTATGCTTTCTTTCTTTGAGAGTAGTTATGACAATCAAAAATAACCTCTACCTTTTTTCCTATTTCAGATAGAAATTAGGATCAAGATTACCTTGAAATATAGGGGTAGGCAATTTAATGTTACCAGTATTTTCGTCAACCTTATCACCATCTCGCACATTTCAGCGATTCCTTGACCTTGCACCTACATCAGAGGTGCCTTAGCTAGGCCATTTTTCTTGCAAGAGCGGTAACGTGCGACCTTACATTTTCTTTGCTTCCTCTTCAATACGAGCCTCATACGGACCTGCGCTCCTTTAATATGATGAGAATAAAATTCATCGTCGGATTCGTAGTCAATGTAATTGTAATTAAGATACGTAGCTTGACGAGCTTATCTCGTCGTGGTCAACCATAAGGCTTAGCTCGACTAGCTTGGTGAGGTGGTTCATTCTATCCTTTAGTTAATGTCTCGAGAAAGTGTTGAATACTTTCAAGAGACATTGCCATTTCGGCTACACAGGATTCCAAGGCATTAACCCTTGAACCCTTTCCATCTTGAGATACTTTAATCTGTAAAATAAACCAAAAAAAGCACACAAGGAATTTCAAGAACTAGGGTTAGCAAAACTAAAGAAAGACGTCACGGTACTCCTTTAGTGTTTACGCTATAATTTGAAGGTGTCACACAATTTTACTCGTGTTTCACTCAAATTCAAGGCTTTTACCCTATATTGTGCTGACCATTCTTGCCTTTTGCATCTCGTATAAATTCTCCTAAAAGTCTTTCCAAACTTCAAAGTACACAACAAGAATGACAAATAATTGCTAACATGTAGAACACAATTAGTAATTATAGGCTAATCAAGCAAAGAATTAACACAGTAACGACGGATTGATGTAACAAGGAAGCACACACAAAACACTTTAGAAACCCAAATAATAAGATGATAAATGAAAAACTATGGTTTTGGACTAGAAAAAGTAACCCAAGAGGGATAGGGGTATTTTTGGAATTTCATACATTTTTAAGCCGAGAGCAAAATATAGAAAAAAAAAACTAAAATATAAAGAAATTTTAGTCAAGATTTATGCCTTAGGAAAGTAGGAAAATTGCAACAATTTAATTCCTATCCTAATTGCAAAAGGATTATAGTTGCTCCTAATTGGAAATAAGTATTAGTGTAATCCAAGTGGGACAAGGATTCAAGTTAATGATGTATTCCAAGTATGAAAAATGATTTAAATTGTCCAAGTGTATAGAAACAAGGAATAGAAACAAGGAATAGAAACAAGTTTTGAAGCACACAAACCATACTCGACCAGGGTTTGTGAATTCAGTTTTTTTCCCTTTTTTTTCTCGTCAAAATTTTTTAAAGAAAAAAGAATACACTTTGGGAATAGTGCCAATGAATAGTACCTTGGATGAACAATGTTGATGAATAGTACCATTTTTTTATAAATAAGAATAACGAATTAACACTTGCATATGAGAAAAATTACAACAATATTCAGTTTGGAAGAGAGCAAGAATAAGGCTACAAATTTGCACGAACAATAACGAACAAGAGCAAGAACAAACAAGAATACAAACAAATTGAATTTTTTATTTTGAATTCAACCAAACAAGAATAGAAAATAATGAATTACTGAAGGTACGAACAAAAGACAACAAACGTGTTTAGGAACCAAAGCTTCAGATACCACTCTGACGCAAACCCGGCAGATAAACTGACGAGACCCGAGATTACATGAGGAAACCAAGATCGCTAAACAACTCCGGCTTGATAGATTTAAATCCTTTGATTAAGAAATCAATAATATAAAGATATATGTTTTTGACTTTACAAGATATCGATCCGTTGTCTATAAAGATATGAGAACCGATAGTGTTTTAGGTTGGTAATCACAAGAACCACTCTCACGAGGAACCACAAGTTTTTGGAAGACATTTTGGGAAAATTTCTCACAAATTATTATTGAATGTTGGATGAATAAAATCAGCTAGAATGGGTGTTTTTAATTGTGACATGGGCCGGCCAAAAAACCTTCAAAATAGGCCAAACAATTTTGGGAAACAAATTGCCAAATATTAGTAAGCTTAAGATTAGCTAACTAGCCTAAAAATTGGATAGGACTAAATTAGATCTAGGCTAATTTTGAAAATGATTATTAAAATTAGGCAACTCAAAAACTCCTTGAAATAAATATTAAACTAAATCCTAGGACATTTAGGATTGGATTGGGCCGATAAGACCTTGGCCGAAACTAGGGTTTTGAAACCCTTAATGGGCCTCTTCGAGTCTTGGACTGTTGGGGCTTAAACCTTCTTGGATTTGACTTCTAAAACATTGATAAGCATCTTCCCTTGAGCTTGGATGAACTCTTGGTCACTGCTTTCAAATAATAAGGCTTGTTGGTCCAATATCTCCATTGACAAAACCCAACATGGCTTGATGTAACTTCTTGCACTACAAAGGATCTAGCCACTTGTGCTTCATTTTGAAGAATTGGACTTCTTTTGTTAATGAATTGAGGATAGCCTAATCCAACTTGATCATAACACCACGAATGTGCTCTAATCTTGGCAAGCTTGAGTCCAAGTTTGCTCTAGTTTTTATTTCCTCAACTTGATACATCGTTAGTCTATCTAGATTTAGATCATTTTTCTTCCCCTATATTTTTATGTCTCTCATCATAATTTCGTTCTCGTTCCTCTCATATTCTTTTCCAATATTATAAATCAACCAACCAGAAAATTTTTTTATCCTTTGTCTCATCACGACGATTATTCAAGACTAGGATAACTCAAACAACTTGTAACCGGCAAGGTTTTCGGGATTTTCACAAGGGAAGTTATCAACGTGAATCGAGATTTAATAAGATTTTTCCTATATAATTTTTGGTAAATTGTTTGGTATTTGAATGGTGAATTTTGATTACTTTGTAGCCTTTAGATTATTTAAATTGTTTTGTGGATATTTTATGAATTATTTGTTGATTGAGTATCAATTATTTGGTGAGATAATTTGTTGCGGATTGTTTTTTTATTAAGTTGGGGGAAAGTTTAATTGGTTGGTTGTTTTATCATGTTGACATATTTATTCTAATAGGGAAGAAGAGAAAGCAATCAGATAGCAATACTGATGATGACAACAATTTTGTTTCTTTAAAGACTAAGCAATTACATGACAAACTTCAAATCATGGTAAATCCTTTATATGAGCGGGGTTTTCATTTGAGTCATGTGAGAATTTAAACAATAAAGAAGAAAATGAGTTGCATCATAACATCTTTAATAACATTCAAAGCAGGGGATGGGCAGATTTTTGTAAAACGCTGATTGTCGTGGCAAACAAAAATAAGGTCTATGAATTTATTGGTAATAGTTTAGCTGTTTCAGGCCATATAGTCTAGGTAAGGGGTACACCGGTGAGTTTTAGGAAAGTGATCAAAGTTCTTAACAAACTATAGCATTTAGCCACTAATCCCATTAACCAATTCAACGCATTTTTTGAGGGTGAAGTGGATTATGTTGATGTAGCTGGCGTGTTGACAAATGGTTGGGGTAAATAGGATACGGAGGATTATCAATGCTAATGAATTAGGCTAAGGTACTCTAATGCAGAGGCTAGAGCTTGGATGCAATTCATTTTTCCAGTATGTTGCCTATTTCACAATTCACCGATGTTAACCCTGAGAGGGCCATTTTAAATTGTACCCTTATGAAGGGTTTGACAATTGATGTTGGATAGGGGATACAACAAGAAATTCTAAGGAATGGAAACTAGAAGCACAAGGCATTATTTTTTTTGAATTTGATAATCAATTGTGTCTGCTTGCTGGTTTATAGATTGTTACTACAAAGAAATGGGACATACCAACCCCAATTAATAATATGGCTCTTCAACCAATGATCCAATACAAATCTGCAATGATCATTGTACAAGCTGAGACGAGAAGAACGAGTAGGCAACTAACGAGAGTCAATGTGCTCAAGGAAAGAGACCTCAGGGACCATTACTTGCTCCACCACCTAGATCTACAACTAATTCCATCTTCCATCCACTGCTAAATAATGAGACACAACCGGAGCTCCTAGTCTACCATAGCCAATGCTTTGAGGAAATGTGGAAAAATATGGAGTTTTGGCATGGCAGCTATTTAGCATCTGGGAACTTTGTTTTCCCACTGGCCTCAGACAACTCCACCATTGAAGTAGTACTATGGATCCCCAGATGATATCGAGAGGCATAGGTCAAGGACTAGAAAAGGAAGAGATGAGGCAAGACCATTGGGGATAGCAGGAGATTGATCATTTCTATATCTGCACAATTACTAAGGAAGTTGTGTTTTAATTTTTAGCTTAATTTATTCATTTATTTAATTTTTGTTGTTTACCACTTGCCGTAGTCTTGTGTTATGTAGGCAAGTGGTGGTTAAGTTTAGATTTGTCTTTACTTAGTTGTGTCATGTTGTTGTTCAGTGTTGTTAATTCTGTGTTGTAAATTTTTTATGATATTTGGTAGTGGAATGGCATGTTAATAGTAGGATTAGTATTAGTTTCCAATGATACAAAAACTTAGAATTATTGATCCACACGATCCATGTTTAACAATTTTGATTGAAAGGGTGGAAATTTGATTTACGTCAAATATGTTTTATTGGGTATAAATTCTTGAACTTATTGTCATTAGAAAGGAGTCACACAATTTATTTGTGTCCATACTTATTTGGAGTTGTTGGAATTGTTTCTTTTTGACTATTGAGCAGGATAGAGTAGGATATGACATAGACCTTTGTATTTCCATTTGTGTGTTATTCCATGACAAAGTATTAGGTTCTATTACGGTTGTTTAATTAACTTACATTAACATAATCCATTTTTCCATGTCTAGTTCCTTATGTGCTCTAAGTGCTCCAATGAACTTGAATAGTTAATAAAAAGAAGACTGTTTTACATTAAATACATAAGCAGGGTAGAAACAAGAATTATACGGTTGCTTGCATGAAAATGCATCTTGTTAAGCCTGAGAAAAAAAGAAATAAAGAGCCCAATAAAAGGTGATCATAAAGGAATTACGAAAGGTAATATTTCCATTTTTGAGTTAAATGATTATAATGATACTGAAATACTTTGTTTTTGTGTGAAATTTGTGTGCTTGTATCGTAAGGTCTATTGATTCTCCTTTACCATCTTGATGATTACAAAGGGTCAATTTGTAGATCTTTTGAATTGGTTGTGAGTAATGGAATTTATTATGTGATGTGGCCTATATTGATAAATCTAAATTCTTTCATTTATATTTGAGAAAGTTAATTTGACGTTTATTTGGGTATATTATTACTGTGCACAAAGGTGGAATGTGATTTTATATGGTTGGTCAGATGCGAACTAGGTTGATTAGTCAGTTAGATCAATTCGAATTTGTGTTGCCATTTTTACTATATTTTGTGTGAGTTGTTTTTAGTCAATTTTGCTCGAGATAGCAAAATGCTAAGTTGGTAAGAGTTGATAACTCTATACATACAGTTATTTTTTTACCTTTTCTATTAAGTGTTTAGGTGTGTTTATTTCTATTTGTAGTCTATTGGGGAGTAAATGCATGTTTAGAAAATTTATAGTTGATTGTGATGTTTTAAGTTGTTTTCGCATTTAAGTGTGAATTTGAGTAGTATATTTTTTTATTTATTTCGTTTTGTGTCTAGTATAGGCGTAGCAATGGGCAAAATAGTCAATTGGCGATGATGGATAGAAGCTTGAAATTGAACGGGCAAGAACTAAGCTTGTTATGAAGGGCTAACCGCAAACTGTGGCTGGACAAAGGAGAAACAGACACAAAATGCGGCTGAAACATAACCGTGTTTGCAGTTGCGGTTGAACAAAGTAATTGATTGGCAATCTGCGGGTTGGCCATAAACTGCAGTTGAACAAGGTGAAACAGCCTGAAGTCTATAGATAGTCCAGTTTCCCTGAGCTTTTTATGATACTTTATAAACTAGGACCCTAAGTAACGACTAAAAGAGAGCATACTGCAGACTATGGCTAAACAAGATGAAACCACCCACAATTTGCAAGTGGTCCCTTTGGCTCTGGGCTTGTTATGATACCTTATAAATTAGGACCCTTGCAATGATTAAAAGAGAGCGTACTTAGAACTTATTTTTAACATTTTGTTTACGGTTTTTAGAGCTACTTTTTCCGCACTTTATAATTTAATTGTTCTTTATTTTTCTCGTTTGATTTTCAGCTATGGGATTATTCAAGTTAGGTTGTAGCAAATTTAGTTCCAGTAACTTGTGCTTTTTTTATTCATTTACAATTGCATTTTTAGTTTCTGTTTATTATTTTATCATGATTTTTAGCAAATCAATCAATTTATGCTTTTCTCCACAAACCATAACCGCTAAATTAATTTGGGTTTGGGTAAGGGTGATGCAATTATCTACAGATTAATTAATTTAAAGGTTGATCACTAAATTATATTAATCGACTAATAATTAACACAAATAGAAAACCTAAAGAGTAGCTAACTTTAGTTTTGATTAGGTTGGCTGAGGGGATAAGGTTTTTGAACCTCCGTCATAGACAAGTGTTTGTTCATTAGACTAATTGATCTGAGACCAGGGTGGCGGGATTGATTAGTTGATTTGCCAAGTATTCCCAACTAGAAACTCAAATTCCATATAAAAATAGGTTCAAATTATTTAATTAGGCCAGCTAATGTCTCAAACCCTAGTTAATTAATTTGATAGGATTCAATCACCAAAGGTTTTGGAGTTGGGTGTATGAATTTTTGGAATAAAATATCTATTAATTATGATTGAAATATTGACCTCTATTTCATATCTAGGTTTAATTACTATGTGTAACACTTGACTCACTTTTATTTCAATTAATTTTTTTAAATAAATTTGAACTAAATTTAATCACAAGGAATTAAAATATAGACAAGAATGTAAAATTCTAATCCTACGGAAAGCAATTAAATATATAAAATTAACTAAAACCCTAATTTAATCTACTCTACTTGCGAGAATTAAATCAAGAAGAAGAATTTAAATTAGTCAACTCTATAAAAGCAATGAAAAGCGATCCAATAAAACCCTAACTACTCAACTACGGAAGAAATTAAGAATTTAAAGGCAATAAAATAGGAACATTAATTAAAGACCAAAAACGGAAGGAAAATTAAATTTGAATTGCATAAAAATAATTCAAACTCTGTAATTGCAGTGAAAACGAATGTTGGTGATCGTCGAATCTTGAATCCTTGACAAAAGAACAAAATTTGAGCTCGAGCATTTGAGAAAATTTACCCTACGGATAAATTATCGATCTAACTACTGAAAACAAAGACACTGTCTCTTATACACATCTGATGTGTGATTGTTTCCTTCCCTTCTCTTGGTGTACTTCTCCACTGACATAGACAATTGACTCGACTTAAATTAGCTAGAGCTTATAACATAAGTCTAGGGTCTTGGCTAATGAAGAAGGGAAATTCTTAAACATAAACAAATAAGAAAAAGAGGTTTAAATTAATGTGCACCTCATTAAAATAAAACTTCTTTTTTAACACCAAAACACCCATTCTTTAAAGAAGTAACCCCACACTTAATTGACCAAACACCCACAAAACTTTTATGCAACAAATAAAATAATATCCTACATTTTTAGTTTAAACTCTTCTTCCCAACACTTTGAAAACATATCTCCCACTCTTTTTTCTCTTCTTTTTCTTTTCACCAAAATAGGTACCAGTGATAGGCACTACCCGCAAAAAAAATATATATGCAGCTACTAGTGATAGGCACCACCTGTTAACACTCAAATGCAGGTGCCAGTAATGGGCACTTTTTAACGCCCCTACACCTTAGTTGTACACCATTCATTCAAACATCCTTATACAACTAACTTGCATCCTTATCTCCCCTTAACAATTAATGTGGCAATAAAGCTCTTAAGGTACATTTAAAATAACTCAAAAAGGTACTTAAAAAATGAGTGAGAGAAGAAAAAGAAAAAACGAACGGTGCTTCTATCCATTCAAAACAAATTAAGGCTCACATAGGGTTCTAGGGATAAAGTTTGCAGTAAAGGTTGGCTTGAAAGGCTCAGACATCCAAAGAAATGCCAACCTCATCTTTAAATCAAATCAAATTATATAAAATTTCAATTCGAAAATGCAATAAAGTATGTGTCTGAAGTGCAATATAAGTGAATATACACAATTATCTCTTAATGCCAAAAAGCTACAACATTGTAGGGCTATCAGTGCTCAAAAATTAAAAATCATGCTAGGAAAATATTAACGCCGACTACCTTACTCATGACAACTTTACTAAAAAATTATCAAGTAGAAAATCAAAGAAACAAGTTAAGCAATTTGTGAACGAAATTTTCAAAAAATTGAAAAGCTCTCAAATCTAAAGCTAAGTCACAAATATGAAAACAAAAATTGAGCAAAATGAACAAACAAAGCAACAAACAGATATAAATTAAGGAAACTCCCCACCCCATACTTAAGGAGTATAGCATTGTACCCAATGCAAAAATAAAGAGTAAAAATGGAAAAATGGAAGCTTCTCTGTCAGTGAACTGAATGTTTGTGCCGTATTTTGAACTAAACACTGGAGTTGAGGTGGTAAATGTCAATCACTAAAATAAAAAACAAAACATAAAAAAACTTAAAATAGTAAGAAACAAATAAACCAAGAAACCAAATTATTCTCTAACCAAGAAAGATATCCTAACCCCTTATGGGTATTGTTTGGTAGAATATTGATTAGGTTTTTTAAAACAATGAGCAAGTTGTAAAAACCTTAATTATCCTAATTAACTTCCACACACTCGCAAGTATACGAGGTGAGTTTGTATATAGAATGAGTTTCCTTGCATTCCCACGAGAATTATTGGAACAATTACTAGGTTCAAAGGGGATTTACCAGTTGGACAAAATAATCTTCTTGTGAACTAAACTTAAACTAAAATTAATCACTGAAAATTAGTTTTGAGTAATTTAATCTAACATGAGTTGCGGGAATATAATCAAGAACAAAAATTTAAATTAATCTACTCTATAAATGTAGATTGTAAACAATCAAATAAAATCCTAACTACTAAAATACAGAAGCAATTAAGGATTTAAAGGCAATACAAGAAGAACGCTAATTAAAGAACTAGAATGGATGGAAAACAAAATTTTAATTTTCAATAAAAATAAATCAAACTGAGTCTCCAGAGCGAAAACGAATGTTGATAAGCGTCAAATCTTTAATTATTGAAAAGGGATTGAAATTCTAGCTTGAATAATTGAGAAAATCTACCCTACGGCTAAATTATCACTCTAACTATTGAAAACCTTAGATATTAATTATGGCCAATGATGATGATTTCCTACCCATCTCATAGTGTATTAATAGGTGTTTTTAGGGTTTTGAGCTTCTGGGATGATAAGCACACGATTTTCCATGCAAACGAGCCCACAGGAGGACTTTTCTTGCAAAATAAGAAATTTTATAAGGCCTATCCGTCGATCAGCGGATGGGCGCTACACTTTTGTCACGCCTAGGCGCTAGGGGCAGAAACAAATTCAATTTCCTCCTCGATTTTGACTATGATGCATGGTGAATTTTGAAAAATTCAAAACATGAAAAATTCAATTGGATTTCAGACAACAAAGTTATGCTCAATCTACCAAACTGTGTCGAAATTGCTCCTTGCTGGTGCACGTTATTTCCAATTTTGCAATTCTCTTCCACTTTTGCGATCAATTTGGACTCTTTGTTCACTCAAGCACTAAAAACCTCAAAATAAACTATGTTAGCTCATTATTACTCAATTCTTGTTTATCCATGAATAAAAATTACGTAAACGATACATAAAATATACGACATTTACTATGTTATCAACTACCCCACACTTAGTTTTTGATTGTCCTTGAGCAAAATAGAGAAATAAATCACAAACATACACAACACATCTCATCACTCATCCACATAAATAACCAAGAACCAAATCATCATAAGGAAAATAGTCAATTCTGGTGATAATAAACCCTTATACATGAATTCCAGTGTAAGTGTTTGCATAGCTATATAAAAATAACTTTTAAAACACTTAGATCAAATCATGAAACCCTTTTTATTTTTCTAAACACTCTATAGCTTACTCTTCTTACATTTTTCTACTAATGTAGACAACTGAGTCGATTTAAATTAGGTAGGACTGTTTGCTCGCAACATAAGGCTAGGGTATTGGCTAATAAAGAAGGGAAAAGGATAAACAAATAAGAAAAAGAGCTTCAAATTAATACTGGCCGCACATCTAGATCAAATTTCTTTTCAAATATTAAAACACCCTTCCTTTAACGAAGTAACCCCATACTTAATTCTCCAAACACCCATAAAAGTTTTGTGCAACAAGCAGAATAAAATCATACTTTTCAATTTCAACCTTTCTCACCAAGGCCATGTAAAAATTTCACCTGTTTTTTCTTCTTTTTCAATGGGTACCAGTGGTAGGCACTACTTGCAAAAAAAAAATCTATGTAGGTGTGACCAGTGACAGGCACTACCTGCTAATAATCCAATGCAGGTGCCAGTGATAGACACCACTAGCAATGGTCAACAAAAATTTTTCTAACACCCCATTACCATAAACTGTGCACCATTCATTGTAACAGTCTCATACAACTACCTCCAATCCTTATATCCCCTTAATAATTAATGTGGCATTAAACTCTTAATGGACATTTAGGATAGCTCACAAAGGTATATAAAAAAATGAGTTAGAAAAAACAAATGGTGCTTGTATCCATTCAAAACAAAATAAGGCTCAAATAGGGCTCTAGGGATAAATTTTACAGTAATGGTTGGCTCGAAAGGCTCAAACGTCCAAAGAAATGCCTACCCTCATCTTTAAATTAAATCAAATTACCTAAAATTTTGCTTCAAAAATGTAATAAAGTAAGTGGCTAGAGTTCAATATAAGTGATTCTACACCATTATCTCTTAGTACGAAAAGGCTACAACATTGTAGGGCTATCAGTGCTAAAAAATTAAAAATTACTTCATGCTAGGAAAATATTAACACCGACTAACCTACTCATGAAAAATTAGCTCAAAAATTTTCAAGTAGAAAATGAAAGAAACTTGCTAAGCAATTTGTGAACAAAATTTTCAAAAAATTTGAAAAGCTCTCAAATCAAAAGCTTAAGATACAAATATAGATGCAAACATAAGAGACAATGAACAAATAGAACACAAAATAAATATAAATTAAGAAAACTCCCCACCCCACACTTAAAGTATGGCATTGTTGCCAATGAAACAATTAAGAGTAAAAAGGGAGAAAAGAAAGCTTCTCTGTCAATGAAGAATGTTTGATGCCAATTATATTGAACTAAATACCCTCGAGTCAAAGTCAAAAACACCAACCACTAAAATGAAAAACAAAACATAAAAACCCTTAGGATATTAAGAAACAATAAAGCCAAGAAACTAAACAAAAACACAAGAAATAAAATTAATAAAAAAACATGGGTTGCCTTGCCTCCCATGTAATGCCCTTGTTTATAGTGAGTCCTAGGCTCGACTTCGAGACTTGACATAATTCAAGCACTTAAGAGATGGTTTAACACCATTTTTCATCAATGCTGCTTGATTTCCAAATGAACTTCATGTTGGAAATCAAGCATGGTTGGAGATAGTGCACAAATGATAGCCTCAAGTCGCTCTTTGCTGTTTAGAGACAGCGGTTGCACATGATCCTTTCCCTCATTTCCCCAGAAAGTGAAACCGATCCATGAATCCTTCCCATTTCATTTTCATCAATCGATGGTTTGTTTTCCTAGTTAATTTCAGAGTCTTCATTTATTTCAACATTTTTTTAGTGCATTAACTTGACCCACTTGGGTATCTTGTCTTCAAACCTATCAACGAATGAACCAAGGGAATAATTAGCACATTTTTTTTTCAAACATAGCAACATTATCTTACAATTAAAGATGTTAGTTTCAACAGATTCATTAACAACTCATAAAATTAACTTCTCTTTATTAACGTCTATTAAAGCATGTGTAGGTTCATAAAAACGGTCTCCCTAGAATCAACAGAATTTCATTATCCTTGCCAATTTCTAACACCAAGAAATCCACAAGAAACACCAACTTTTCCACTTGAACAAGCACATCCTACAACAAGCCATATGATTTTATCTCAGACAAATCTGCCAATTAGAGTGTACTGTTGGTTTGTTTTGCATTGGTGATCCCTAGGTTGTCATACATGTCCTTCGGCATAATGTTGATGCTTGCCCCCAAATCACAAAGTGAACAATGCAAAATGTGTCCTCCAATAGTCACCGGTATAGAGAAACTGCCAAGATCCTTGAGCATGGGGAGTAACGTCCATTGAACAGTGGCACTGTTCTTGGTGTTAAGACAAACTGTCTCATCATCTTCCCATCGCTGGAGACGTAGCCAATAGATACTTCATAAACCACACATAATTGGGCATCTTGTTAAGAACATCAACCAAAGAGATGTTTACATTAACCTTTTTTAGCATCTCGAGGAACTTGTGGAGGACTGTTTCTCTTTTTCCTCTTTCTTTGGATCAATGAGTCATTGAAGAAATGACACTTTTATTGCAGGATCCAATTTAAAAGAATCATCCACTTTCTTCTTCCTCGATTTCTTCATTGCATTCCCCTTGGTCATCTTCTCATTGTTATCTTCAATTTCAAGTTTTTCTTCAATTGTCTTGGATATTTGCTTCGCAGCTTTAGTATCAACCTTTGTCTTGTCATTTTGTATAAGCTATTCCTTCCCATTCCTCAGTGAAATAGCATTGCATTGCTCATTTGGATTTGGATTTGGAATTGTGTCATTTGGCAATGCTCCCATAGGTCGTTCATTATTTTGACGAGCTAACTATCACAATTGAAGTTCCATATTCCATGTAGAAGCTCGCAAATTCTTATACTCCCTCCTCAAAGTTTCAAAGTCTCTTCTCAAATTATCCTCAATGAATTGAGCATAGTTTACATATCGAGGATAACTGGGATTTTCAGGTGGGGTTCTTAGTGGTAGAGGTTGGTATAAGTTATTTTGTTGAGGTAGAAAGTTTTGGAAATTTTTATGATGTGGTGATTGATATGGTTGGGAAGATGGAAGTTGATTGGAAAAATTAGATTGTAGCTGTGATGGTTAGAAGGATGGATTTTGAACACTATTTTGATTTGTCCATGAAAAGTTGGGATGGTTCCGCCAAGACTGGTTATATGTGTTTCCATAATTGGTGGGCTGATTTCTTGTGGTGGGATTTTGATTAGAAAGGAATTGAATCTGCTCACCAAGCATCACTAAAGTATCACAAATGCCATTTTGGTGATTTCTTCCATATAATTCATAGATCAAGATCGCTTGGGATGTCGAACCAATGGAGTTCACTGAGTTTCTACCCATATTCTCTGAAGCCGTGGTCAAGTTTGTAATGGCACCCATCATCATGTTCTACTGAGTTATGAAAGTACCATAATTAGGCATACCTTCTTGTTGGACATTGGCTTGATTCACTTGTTGTTATCCAACTAAGGGAATTATTACTCCATTGTAGTAATGAGTGGATATCATTCTCTCCAACAACTCTTGAGCTTTCTTCGGAGTCTTGTAAGGAAAAGAAGCTCCCTCACTAGTATCAACTACCAATCTAGTCTCCAAAAATAGTCAGTTATAGAAGGTTTGGGTTTGCAGCATGGTGCGGACACTTCCTCAATAACTCTTTGAAGCGGTCCCACACTTCACATAAGCTTTCTCAAGTGATTTGTCTGAATGATGTGATCTCATTTCGTAGCTTAGTGGTCCTACCCGGTGGAAAGTATTTGGCTAGGAACTCTTGAGCGAGTTGGTCCCATGTTGTGAAAGTTCCTTGTCCGTATGACTGCAACCATGACATTTCACTATCACACAAAGAAAAAGGGAATGCTCTCATAGCGGGATGCAATTTGAGTGGACTCCAGCATACCGAAATTTATCAATAACCTTCTTAAACCTGATTAAGTGCTCATAGGGATCTTCATTGGGTCCTCTTCCAAATCATCGCATGTGTTTGGAGCATTTGTATAAGTGAAGGCTTGATTTCAAAGTTATTCGCTTCCATAGGCAGCTGAGCAATACTAGAACTCATCTCCTCGTAATTTGGTATGGCATAATCTATAAGATGTTGGGGTTTAGTATTACCATTAACCTGGTTGCCATTGTTGCTTGCAACCTCCTCTTGTTCTTTTACAGCGCAGTTTGTATTCTTGGTTTGAGTCTTGTAATCTACGGTTTCTACCTATCGTCCGCTCATTCCAAATCAATCAAATGAAGTGGTGGAATGGATGAACAAGAATCAACCATAAACTATAAGAAAGAAAAACCAAAGATAAAATATCAAAGACAAAACCTAAACTCTAGAGAACAAGAAATAACTGTACATAAAAAAAGAACAAACGAAATAAAAAGTCTAATCTGGTAAGATTCACTACACATAATATTGTTGCCAAAAAAATAGTCTCCGGCAACGGCACCAAAAACTTGTTTGGTAGAACATTGATTAGGTTTTTTGAAAATAGTAAACTCTTAGTAAACATCTTAATTAATATAAGAGAAGGTTGATACAAAACGTTATAGTAACGATGTGAGTTTGTATATAGGATGAGTAAGGATCGTTTTCCCTGGGACTATTGGAACAATTACTAGGTTCACAAGTTTATTTACAAGTTGGACGAAAAAATCAGGAGTTTTAAAATAAGATTAAACTAAAATTAATCACCAAAAATTAAAATAAAGATAAGAATATAAAATTCTAACCCTACGGAAAGCAATTAATTAAACCCTATTTTAGTCTACCCAACTTGTGAGATTTTAATCAAGAACGAAAATTTAAATTAATCTCCTTCATAGAAGCAATTAAAAACGTTCATGTAAAACCTCTTTGGTACTAAACTACATAAGTAATTAAGGATTTATGAGGCAACAAAAGAAGAACAATAATTAAAGAACCAGAATAGATGGAAAACAAAAATTGAATTGCAATAAAAATAAATCAAACTGGTATGTCTAATTGTGCATGAAATTGAAGGTTGATGAGCATCAAATCTTTAATTCTTGACAAGAGAATGAATTGAAGCTTGATACAATTGAGAAAATAACTCTACGGCTAAATTATCATTCTAACTATTGAAAACCTAAGAAACTAATGATGGCCGATGATGATGATGATTTCCTCCCTTCTCTTGGTGTATTTATAGGTGTTTTTAGGGTTTTGGGGCTCCGGGATGATAAGCACATGATTTCCCACACAAATGGACCCACAGGAGGACTTTTCTTGCAAAATAAGCAAATTTATAAGATCTATCCGTCGATCGGCGCCTAGGCGCCAAACTTTTATTATGCCTAGGCGCCAGGGATAGAAAAATATTCAATTTCCTCCTCAATTTTGACCATGATGCATGCCGAATTTAGGAAAACCCAAAACATGAAAGTTGTAGAACTATGCCTTAACTTTCTAAAAAATCTTGAATCACCTCAATTGGAGCTGGGACAAGAAAGTTATTCTCAATCTACCAAACTGTGGTCAGAATTGCTCCACGCTGGTATACGTAACTTCCAATTTTGCAATTCTCCTTCACTTTTGTGAAGAATTTGGAATCTTACTTCACTCAAATCCTAAGAAACACAAAATAAACTATTTTAGCTCATAACTACTCAATTCTTGCTTATCCATCATTAAAAATGAGGTAAATGATACACAAAATATACGACATTTACGAGTTTATCAAGTATACAAACTAAAGCAATGAAAGAAAACCTAAAAGAGTATGATCAAATTAAAATGCAGGAAAACAAGTAAAATCCTGTCTACATTCAATCCTCATCATGTGGAGCCAACTCTTGAGGAATCTACGGAAGGGTGGAAACGTCAATGGACTCTCTGGCACTGATCTAGCCAATTGTCGGGCTTCCATTGTTGTTGCCATGTATACTGGTACATTATATATGCATCAAACAGTTGCCGCATACATTCTTGCTCGCATAAAATCTATTGGAGAAGCTCCTCTTGAGTTCTTGGCTTGTACTTCACTAGCTGGTGGTTCAAAGTAGAAGCATAGGAACACATTCTTCTTATAGGTGGCTTGACAACCACTTTAACAACAAGTTGTTTCCCATCCTTCAATCGTTCCTTAGCCGGATCCATAGGCAACCCTGCCCTAACGCACAAAGCTGTTATTAAATGCGGATATCATAGCCCAAACTTTTTTGTAGTCGCTGAATGGCAAATCTCATGGCAAATTAACTGTCCGAAATCTAAGGATTTCCTAGTGGCAACACAATATAACAATGTAGCACATTCCATAGTAACATCTGAAAGATGACTTATAGGAAGGAGCCGGTCACATATAACTTTAAACCCAAGCTGCCATTCAGGTTTAAGTCTGTTATAAGCAAAATGTCGAGCTGCTTCACCAGTAGTTGTAAAGGTCCATTCTACCTCCCCATTGCATAAGACACTGGTAATTTGTTAACCTCAATATTGGAATCGCGAATCTCAGGCCACTTATTTCTTCGGACCCGATTTAGTTTCAAAGTCTAAGTGATCGCGTCTGCTGATATGTCCACATGGTGTCCTTGCACGTATACCCATTGATCAATATAATGAGCCAAATTAGAGTGGAATTCTCTTACAACAAGTAATACGACACCAGTTGGGGTGACAACAAAGTGGTTCCATCCATATTGCCTTACGACTTGCGAAGCTCCGGTGCTGCATGTGGTGGATAATATATGCCTTTAAATGCTGCCCATTTTGAAATGTCATTTTCATATTTTCTATGCGTGTCAACATTCAAAAATTGGGCCAATAATGCTAGTTGCTGAGGCTATTTTTGTCGTGTCTGCTGTTGTCCTGATGATGAAATGGGAGCCTTTCCCTTCGCCGGGTCACACGTACGCCCCATACCTACAAGGGTCACTCGTTATTATAACCACAACCCTACACTTATTCAATTCTACAGTTACAATTGATAATCCTATGTACTCAAAATAGAATCACAAGATTAGTGGTCGTTCTAAGTAAAACGATAAGTAATGGAATTATCTCAAGGCCAAACAATCAAAGTATAAACAATATCACTCTATAATTATGAAAGATGCCCTCGGATGAAATTTCATGCAATTATGCCAAGCATTTTAACTTATTTGCTCATTGAGGTATTTTAACAAATACTAGACATGCATAATCTAGTAACTCCATATTTAAAAAAAAAAAATTGATCCGATTACTTAGTACTAACTATCAAACACCACAATGGATATCCAAAATGCGATTCATCTTCATAATTATGCCACACAACCATGTATTATATGTTTTAATATAAACTCAAAAACATAAACCCTTACAATTAGAGAATAACAAAATCACAAGATAAACTATATGAAAAATATCACAAACCATCCTTATGATTTTATTATCCCATAATTGATGTAATTATAAGGATGGGAATAAAAAATTCCCATATAAAATCAACCCAAACAATTTATCGAACACATGGTGTGCATAAAAATTATTCAACCTATTGAAAAAAATTCACATAAAAAATTACCCCACACAACATAAAGTATCAAATTCATACATAATGTATAAAAATTAAACAACTTAGAATAAAATAAGAATGAAAAATTGCACCTTTAATTGTATGCGAGAAAACCCATAAAAGGAACAAAATTAAGAAAATTCATACCTTTGATGATATAAAAGTTGTGTGGATGTGAAATTCGAAAAAAGGTGATGAATTTAATTGGGAAGTATGGAATTTGGAGGTAGAAGAAGTTTTTTGGAAGAGCTTTAGGAAGAAAATTGAAAAGTAGATGAAAAAGAATGACTCCTAAGTGTGCTACCTGAAGGGTTGAATAATCCTTCTAGTCTTTGTGCCTGGGCACTGCAATTTCTTATGTAGGCGTGAAGTCCAGTAAGGTAATTTAACTTTTCTAGTTGTCGCCCTCAGGCGCTGCAGCATGATGACCAGAATGGTCAACTCATCCAAGTGCTAAAGTTTCCAACTCCAAAATTTTAAAACACTCTTCGCTTGAGCCTACCAGACTCACTTTTTGTCAATTTTTTCCCATAAATTAATTTAATGCACATGTAAACGAACAAAAGCAAGAAAAATTAAACAAAAACATAAGAACAAAACCAAAGAGGAACACGGGTTGCCTCCCATGTAGTCCCTTGTTTATAGTCTTAGGATCAACTTTGGCTCATTTGATCAATGGCTGGCAAGGTGGACGGTTTCCTACCTTTCTCGTGAATAATCCTATGTGTACTAGCGCTTCACCCATTGGCCATTCACCTTGAAATTGCCTTGACTTACTTTGAGTTCCACCGTACCATACCGTAATACTTGCACTACTTCAAAAGGGTCTGCCATCTTGACTTCAACTTCATGGGAAACAATTTGAGCATCGAATTGTATAATAAAACCATGTCCCCGGACATCAAATTCTTCTCTAGAATATGTTTGTCATGCCACAACTTAGTCCTCTCCTTGCACAATCTTGTACTTTCATAGGCTTCTCTTTGGAGCTCATCTAATTCATTTAAACTACTCATCGCCCAATATGCCTTGTGCTCAATTTAAACTAGAATATGACAAGTTTTACCAAAAACCAATCAGTAAGGAGACATCCCAATTCGGGTCTTGAAAGCGGTCCTATATGCCCAAAGTGCATCATCTAGCTTCTTGGACCAATCCTTCCTCTACTTGAAAAGACAGTCTTTTCAAGTATGCATTTCATTTCCCGATTTGAAACCTCTACTTGCCCAGAAGTTTACGGGTGGTATGGTAGAGCAATTTGAGGGTAACTCTATATTTAGATAATACAGATTCAAACAAGAAGTTTCTAAAATGTGATCCTCCGTCACTTATAATAGCCCACAAAACACCAAATCGTGAGAAAATATTTTTCCTTACAAAATTTTCCACTACTCTTGCATCGTTCGTTGGTTGTACTACAGCTTTAACCCACTTAGACACATAATCCACTGCCACAAGGATATATTTATTATTACACGTTGATGGAAAGGGCACATAAAATTAATACCCCACATGCAAGGAAAATCTCGAAAACTAGAATGTTTTGCAATGGCATTTCATCTTTTCTAGGCAAATTCCCTGCACATTGGCATTGGTCACATTGGGTCACAAAATCTCTTGAATCATGAAGCAATGTTGGCAAAAAAAATTTCTGCTTTGCAGCACCTTTGCAACCGTCCTTGTGAGCCGTGATGTCCCCTACTTGTGAAGAGTGGCAATGAAATAAGACATTTTCCACCCCACTCTTCGGAATGCATAGCCGGATTACTTGATCCTTACACCGACGATAGAGGTAAGGGTCATCCCAAATATAGTACTTCATTCTGAAAGAAATTTCTTTCTTTGATTTACATCCATGACGGATGGAATGATCTTGACGACTAAGAAATTGACAATATCCGCATACAAGGTGCCCCGTCCTCCATTCTCATCAGATGTTCTTCCCTAAAAGTCTCATTTATAGGCACTTCATCATCTTTTCTTGCCATGGGTCCCTCAAGTCGTGAAAGATGATCCGCCATAGTTATACTTTTGGGTCCTTTCTTGCCCACCACATCCCAAACAAATTCCTGCAAGTAAAATCCATCGAATAAGTCAAGGTTAGAGCATTATTTTTGGTCAATAGGTATTTAAGGACTGAATGATCAGTATGAACTGTCATCTTATTACCTATCATTCATGACCTAAACTTATAAAATGCAAAAACCACTGCCAACAATTTCTTTTCTGTGGTGGAATAATTTATTTGGGTTTCATTAAGGATTCGGCTAGCATAATACACAACATGCAAGACTTTTTCTTCTTTTTTTGGACGAAATGCCGCACCCATAGCATAGTCACTTGCATCACACATTAATTCAGAAGGCAAAATCCAATTTGTTACGACTATCACGGGTGCAGCAATCAAAGATTCTTTTAACTTATATAATGCAGACAAACATTTATCATCAAACACAAAAGTCACATCTTTTTGCAATAAAGTACATAAAGAACAAGAAATAAAAGAAAAAATTTTAATGAAACGCTGGTAAAATACTGACATGACCAAGAAAGCTACTCACTCCATTCACATTCGTGGGGGTGGTATTTTTTCAATGATCTCTACTTTGCTTTTGTCTACTTCTATGCCATTAGATGAAATACAATGGCCTAAAATAGTTCCTTCTTGAACCATAAAATGACACTTTTCCAAATTAAGTGCCAAGTTTGAAGATCACATCTTTCCAACACACATGCAAGATTATTTAAACATGAATCAAATAAGTCACCAAACACACTAAAACCATCCATTTTGGCTTCAATAAATTTATCAATCATATCATGGAAGATAGCAATGATACATCTCTAAAAAGTACTAGGAGCATTACATAAACCAAAAGGCATACGACTATATGCAAATGTGCCATATAGACAAGTAAAAGTGGTTTTCTCTTGGTCTTCAGGGGCTATTGCAATTTGAAAATACCCTGAATAACCATAGAGAGAGAAATAAAATGTATGTCCAGATAATCTTTCAAGCATTTGATCAATGAAGGGTATTCTGAAGAAAAATGACCTTTCCTAGTGGTTTCATTAATTTTTCTATAGTCGATACACATCCACCACTCTGTAAATAATCTAGAGGGGATTAATTCATTCTTTTTATTTACGACCAGTTATCCCCCCTTTCTTTGGCACCACATGTGTTGGGCTAACCCACTCACTATCACGAATAACATATATAATCCCGGCATCTAACAATTTTAAAACCTCCGTTTTGACTGCCTCTTTTAAAGTTGGATTTAACCGCCTTTGAGGTTGTCTACTGGGCTTATATGTATCATTAAGGAGTATTTTATGCATACAAAAGTGGGACTTATGCCTTTTATATGCTTAATGCTTCATGCAATGGCTTTACGATGCGTTTTCAACACAGATTAATTTTCTCATTTGAATTTCAAAAAGAGAAGCTTTTACAATGACTGCATATGTATCATTATCTTCTAGAAAAATATATTTAAGATGAGAAAGTAGTGGTTTCAGCTCAATCTTGGGGGTTTCGTTGGTCGGATACCCATCTTTACTTTTATTCCTTAGTTTGCTCTCCTCAATGTTCCCTTTCCATATCATCATCTATGTTGGTCCCAAAGCAACCTAAGAGGGGGGTGAATTAGGTTTCTAAAAATACTTTTAGAGATATTAAGATTTTCCAAATAAAAACTGATATAATCGAATTAGTGAAATAGTGAAGTAAGAAAGAGAGAAAATTAATCAGCCAATACTTCGAAGCTAATAAGCTTGAAGTATCAAATCACTAAAATGCTTCACACACTTGGTGAGCAATAATCTTTACAAATTAGGGATATTCTTGCTCACACTAAAATTCTTTTAGTTGAGCCAAGAATCTTACTTACAACCTCACTTTCGTACAAGATTATCACTCCACTCAAAGTTGAATTGCACTCTAAACTGCACACTAATACAACAAAGCACTATAGCCAATTGCTCTTCTCTAAGGCTTGTATTCAATGTATTAGATAATTTTTACAGAATATCAAAGCAGTTATTTATACAGTCTTAGAGCAATAAATTGTGGTTGCAACTCCTTCCTAACGGCTAAATAATAAATGCACAAAAAGTAGCCGTTGGGGTTTCGGACGTCCGAGATAGATGGGATGCGTCCGACACAGTGTCCAATCTTTGTGTAGTTGGTGAAGAGCTTCGTTTAGACGTCCGTGCATGCGTCCGTTCCATCGTCCGATAGAGGCTTCGGATGGTCATGTTCGTCCGTTTGGAGAAGCAGTAGGATTCTTCCTTCTGCCTGTTTGTTCCAACGGTGGAATGCGTCCGAGAAGCTTGACACAGTTTGGACAGTACAGTGCGTCCGAAAACCCTGTCTATAGCAAAACAAATAACAGACATGCAAAAACTTGTTTACAGAGTTAAGTGTTTATGTCATCATCAAAATAAGGTTTGGAAAACATCAATCTATCGCGCTCTTTTTGTTGCTAGCTTCCATATCTTCTTCATGGATGTTGTTCATGTCTTCAGTCTCCTCTTTCAGGGATTCCTTACAAAAATCATTAGCCATAATCATCAATAATATCTATACTCATAACATCATCATATTCAGCTGGAAATTTTAAAGAATATAAAACATTAAAGGAAACAGTGTCATCATTGACTCTAAATTGCAGCTTTCATGCTTAGACATCAATAATGGCTCTCCTCTTGCTAGATAATATCTGCTTCATGAACTTAGCATAACTGGGTATATTTTCCATTGCTTCAATAAAAGGAAGGTTAATCCTAATTTTCTTAAAAATTTCCAAAAAATTTCTAAACTTTCTAAACTGTCTCATCTTTTCATCTTCTTTCAGTGTTTGGGGAAAAGGTATACTTACCTACTTACTTGTAGATGCCGAATGATCCTTGGGCTTACCTTTCATCTAGCTTTTCATGGTTCCTTATTATCGTCCTTACTCTTTGATATGTCTTCATTTCCCTTTGTATCATTCTCTATCGTGCTTGACATCATTATCCTCTATACACAGCTCTAATGTTTTTCCACTCAGCAATCTGAATGGTTGAACATGTTCTCTCCCTTGGTTATTATCTCATGGGTTGGGAATAGTATCACTCGGTAATGTTTCCGCTGGTCACTCATTGTTTTGGTGAGCTATTTGCCCCAATTGCATCTGAAGGTTACTTGTGGTAGCTAGCAGATTCTTATACTTCTTTTGCAACCTCTCAAAATCCCTTCTCAAATTATCATCATTGGATGCTTCAAGATTCACATGTGTGGGATAATTTGGAATTTGAATCGACAGTCTTGGTTATGGAGGCTGGTATGAGTTGTTTTGGTAAGGTGAAAAATTCTAGGGATTCCTTTGATGTGGAGGTAAATATGGTCAAGATGATGAAGGTTGATTGGACAAATTTTGTTGAGGTGCATTTGACTGAAATGGCGGATTTTGAACATTTGCTTGATTTGACTAGGAAAATTTTGGATGGTTTTGCCAAGACAAGTTATATGTTTCCATAATCAGTGGGCTAATTTCTTGAGGTGGGATTGTGATTAGAAATAAATTGAAGCTGCTCACCTTGCATCATTGAAGAATCACATAAGCTATTTTGTGATTTCCTCCACAGAAATCACATATCAAAATCCCTTGGTTTGTTGAACCAATAGAGTTCATTGAACTTTTCCCCATATTCTCGACAGCTTTGGTCAAGTTTGAAATGACACTTATCATCATGTTATGCTGAGATATGAAAGTACATAGCTAGGCATACCTCCTTGTTGGAAGTTAGTTTGATTCACTTGTTGTTATTGTCCAACTAGGGGAATTATTGCTCCATGATAGTAATGAGTGGATGCCTTTCTCTCCAACAATTCTTGCGCTTCCTCCAGAGTCTTGCAGGGAAAAGAACCTCTCGCACTAGCATCAACTATCAATCTAGTCTTCAGAAATAGTCTATTATAGAGGATTTGAATTTGCAGCCATAGTGGTATAGCATGGTACGGACACTTTCTCAACAACTCCTCAAAGCGGTCCCACGCTTCACCTAAGTTCTCTCCAGTGATTTGTTAGTCTGAATGATGTGATCTTGTTTTGGAGCATAGCGATCCTCACTGGTAGAAAGTGCTTGGTTAGGAATTCTTAAGCTAGTTGTTCCCATGTTGTGAAAGTGCCTTGTCTATATGACTGCAACCAAGACCTTCCTCTATCACATAAGAAAAAAGGAATTCCCTCATCTAGATAGAATTGGGATAGACTCCATTGTACTAGAATATATCAATGACCTCCTCAATCTGATTAAGTGCTCATAGGATCTTTATTTGGTCCTCTTCCAAACATAGCATGTGTTTGGAGCAATTGTATAAGTACAGGCTTGATTTTAAAGTTATTCACTTGCACAGGCAGCCAAGCAATACTTAGAACTCGCTCTCTCGAAATTAGGTATGGCATAATCTCTAAGATGTCGAGGATAGCATTAGCATTAACTAGGTTGCTATTGTTTTCTGCAATCTCCTCTTGTTCATTCACAGCACGGTTTGGATTCTTAATTAGATTGTCACTTTGGTTTGAATCTTGTCATCTACGATTTCTACTTATCATCCATTCAATCTCCAAGTCAATCAGATGAAGTGGTTGATTAGATGAACAAGTATCTACCATAAACTACAAGAAAAGAAAACCAAAGATCAAATATCGAAGACAAAATCCAAACAAACTCGAGAGAACAAGAAATAATTGTAAATAAATAAATAACAAAAGAAATAAAAGTCTAATCTAGTAAGACTCACTACACCTAATGTTGTTACCAAACAAAAAGTCTCTGGCAACGGCGCCAAAAACTTGTTCGATAGAATATTGATTAGGTTTTTAAAAATAATTAAAAAGTACTAAAAACCTTAATTATCCTAATCAACCCCCACATACTCGCAAGTGTATGAGTAGAGTTTGTGTATAGGATGAGTAAGGACCGTTCCCTAGAACTATTGGAACAATTACTGGGTTCTTAGGTCTATACGGCATTTATGAGCATATAAACAATAAAAATGACTAAAACAACACAAACAAGAAAAGTAGGAAATTCTAGACTACTAGCTAGTCTAAACTATCCATCAAAGAAATCTTTTTGGATTTTTCAAATTAGGAGCACAACTATAAAATTAAAACATCTTTTTGGCTTTTCAATTAGGTGAAACAACTATGCAAGAAAACAAAGAACTTCAATCCAATATTCCAACCAAATTATATTGATATCGCCGAAAAGCTACCCCTTGCAATGGTGCAAAAAACTTGACACACATGAAATACTCACTTCTAGTTATATCATTCATAAAACACTTATATCCTACTACAACTCGATGGCAGACTGCAAGTATACAGTGTCAAATAGTAGCAAGCAGAACTAGGGATTGAATCCACAAGTATTGGTCAGTAATTACTGATTATTTGTTAAATTACTATTCGAAGAGTTTCATTTAAGAAAATATTTAATTAAAACTAAAACTAAAGACTTAAAAAGCAGTTTAAAGTTTAACTAAATAAAAAGAACTAAAGGTGAATTATGAGAACAAAAATTTTCTTTCCCAGCTCACTGCGACTCATCATTCCAATTGGTTGTCTAACAAATGGGTGCAACTAGGCATTCACTCCCAACTGTGAATCAATCCCTTGGCTACAAATCATGATTTGAAGCCACTCATATATCATGGAATTCTTGAACTGACTAAGAAAAGTGGCATCTTGTCTTGAGTACCACTCATCCTAATCAAGTGAAAGGTCGAACTAGTATTAATACCTAACTGTTGTATCTAGTGTTAAACCCACAAAGTAAGTTCCAAAGGTGACCATCCCAAATCACTTAACTTCCCAAAACACCAAACACTAACCAATTTTTCACCACCTTAAAAACATCTAATTGGAACTACTCACACAAGTAGAAATTACACTTTCTCAGCCCAACCAACTACTAACTAGTGCTAAATGTAGAGCAAGAATTGAGTAAGAAAGCATTTAAAGAAAGAAATTAAAGATTGAGTAAAAAAGAAGCATTTTAAGAAAGTAGATTAAATAACCTAAACTACAAATTACCAATAGATAGAAATCAAAATCAAAGAAACCCCATGAATTGATCTACCAATTACGCTAAGAAGGCAAGTAAAGAAAGCAATTAAAGAAAATTACTTAAACTAAACTCCCCAAATTTAACATAAAGCAAAGGAAATTAACAAAAAATTCAAAGGTCTTACACTAATGGTCTTTAAGCTTCAACTAAGAAAATGAGATTACAAGAAAATAAATCCTAATCTAAAAATATTATCCACAAATAGAGAGGAAAAAGGAAGAACTACTACTTTTTACTTTAGCCTACTTCTATCTGGCTTTATTCTTGCCTTAAATGAGGCACAAAAGATGTATATGTTCAGTGCTAGGGTTGGGGAGAATTGGTGTAGCAAAAATCAACCACGAATTAAGTGTTTGTGCCCTTAGAGATCATTCGGACGACAGTATAAAAAGTAGATAGGATATCAACTCAAACACACATATTGTAGAAAATAGGTTTGATAGCGCGGTATCAACTACAATACTTTACTATTTTGCTTAGCTGAAAATCTTTGTTTGACGTCCGATTGATGTGCCGTTTTCTCCTACAAATTCATAACACAAGAACACATACTAATAAGTACATTTAGCACCTAAATAAGCATTAAAACACTAAATGCACACATACTTATTATAAACTAACACACAAAAATAAAAATAGACAAAAAAATTTCTAAACACTAAGAATTCTCGAAACTAGTAGCAAACTGTTAAGTTTAGGGCATATATACCCCACTTTCCTAGATTTATCAGTAGTGTGGTACTTGAAAATAACTCAATTGTTGCATTTAGAAGATCATTATAATTGATAGACTGACAAACTGTATAAAAAAAATACAATAAACTATCAACTTCATCTACACTATCTTAACTTAGAGAAAAAAATAGATTCTTTTACCTGATCCATAGTTGGAAGTGCCACCAAAAAACCATTGTCCTGCTCAATTAAGACCTCTGGTATATAAAAAGCTATCCAATGGTTAAGTATGTTCAGAAGTAAACAAATTAGTTTGAAAAAGACTAACAAGTTGTTATTTGATTTTTTCCTAATCTTCAGTTCAAATACCATCTCCCCTCTTATCCTCCCAATGCATAAAATTATTCCTTTTAGGTTAAAATTTAGCATGAAAATATTTAGTGTCATAATCACCTTTGTAACCATTTAATTCCTAAATTTTTGCTTCCAATATGACTCCTCCTGTGCCTAACACTTGATCAACATTGCTTGCACTTGAGCAAGATCAATCTAAGTTGCTTGACTAGGGTTTTCTTCTAATTGAAGTTCCTTTTCTTTAATAGCATCTTCTGTATCCTTACACATCTAGAATATATCCCCAAACAAAACCTTAGGTTCTCACATCAAGTTTCATACTCTTCAGCTTGGCTGAAAACATTTGCAATAAGTTCCCTTACAAGACAATGTTCAACTATTCTCCACTAAAGTCAAGAAAGAAGCATGCTTTGTCCAAACCATTAGGAACCTGAAAAGTTTAGGACCTTTGAAGGTGGTAGCATTTCAAAGGAAGTAAAAGTGGTACATGGTTCTAGAAAGTCCTATTAAGATGAGCCAAAGATAGAGGTTGAAAGCCATTGAGAACTTTTTTATTACAAACAATTTTATCCAACCTCTTCCAAATAATTCTACCTGGGCTTCTACAAATCCAGTTATACTTAGAGCCCATATAAGGTAAATCCAACAATGCACAGTGATTTAGGGTTTTTCCAAATTCATTCATAATTCGTTCATGTTGTTGCTTAGTTCCCAAGTATTCATCAATAGATGGGATTGCATTGAAATCACCACCACAAGCCAAAGATGATTACAATTAGCTAAAAATCTTTGCATTGAATCCCACAAAACCTTCCTTTTTTGATTTGTTCATTTACCATATACTATTGAAATGAAAATGTGTTCTAGAAAATTACTACAATCAATCAGAGAATGTATCACTTGATTTACTTCATTCAAAATGACTCGAACAAAAATATTTTAACACCAAAATATCTAAATACCATTTATTAACTAGGTTTCCTAGAAGCTCTGGAAAACCACAATTTATTTTTTAAGCCATCTAATTGATCACCAATCATTGGTTCAAAAGGACAAAGGAACTTGATGCTATTAATCTTAATCAATTTCTTGAATCTCCTAATAGAGGATTTATTACCTACCCCTCTAACGTTCCAAAATATTCTATTCATTTAACATTATGAGAAGAAAAAATTTTGATTGCCTTAAAGGCAGTTCTGGTCAATACTGAAGGACAAAAAATATATATTTTCTTCTTCTGAGTCCTCTTTTTAACCACTAATGTGAATACCTTGGTAGTTATAGTGTTCAATTTTTTAGCCATCCTCATACTAAAATTCTTCCATTCTATATCACGCCAATTGAAATCCATCTCTTCAGGATTCAGCTGGTTATAATTTGAAAATGATTGAAGGTCATCATATGTTGAATCTTTAGCAAAAAAGATTGTTGCATGGTCATTCTTAACCCTATCCATCAGCACATTTGCCTCTAGAATAGTGGCCTAAAAATTTTGTTGTAAAGTTTCTTGATATTCAGACTCCTTCAGCTCTTGGACTTAAGGTCCATCTAAAACTTACTAATTTTCAATTATCAATTGATGAACTATATTTGAAACCTCTATTTTCCACATTTTGAATTTGAACAAACCCTTCCTTTTGCATCTCCAAAACTTGTGGGGATTCCTTAGTACATGAAGGTCTAACATGATATTTTTGTACTTACTTTGTCCTCTTTCCTTTATTTTAAATAACAACCCCTTACTTTGCTTATCTATTATATTTTGAATTTACTACTACTATTGCTGATAATGTTAGTTCTACAACATTTGTTTGCGATGAACAGTATCTCGAGGCTATGGTTGTTGTTAATCCATACAATCTTTCTTGGCAATATTTCTATGTGTTGGTTGATGACCTTCTGTAGAACATTTGGAATAGTATAAAAGAAAATCTTTGTCAGTGAATTTTTGCCAATAACCCTCCATTCCCAAGGCAAGTCACATCACTTGATAGTAGATCCTTCCTCAAGTTAACCTCAACACAAACTTTAGAAACAGTAGCTTTGACGTTGTGGCTTTTGCTCAGATTGTTTTCAAATACTTCCCAATTGATTGCCCATTTGATAAGAATGAATGCTTATTGAAAGGACAAAGAGGTAATTTTTCCGTCTCTTAACCCACATTAGCAGAATAGAAGTCTCAATTATTCTACCTGAATAATAAATGCCATTTGAATACTTTCATTGAAATCTATTGATAAACCAAGTGCTCTGCAGCCAGCATCGAAGATACCTTCGTCCAACCTGAATCGAATGAGGATGTGCTTAAATCTAATAAACCCAAAGAAAACCCACCCTTAAATCCCATCGCATGAAAACTCTTACATAATGTTTCCATAGTAGGTTTTCCATGTGAGAATTTTCTAATCATAGCATATTTGAGAATCTCATCCAGAACTTAAAGTTCCTCATCAAATAAGAACAAATATGGCTCTCCCTTGTACGACTGAAGCTCCATAAAGAGAAAAACCATGATCTTTCTCAAACTTGAGGATATTCGAGAAGGATTTACCCGCCATGAATTAAAATTAGAAGGAAAAACCAAACAAGAGGAAGAAAAGTAGGGAAAAGAAGAGAGCATTCGAAGAAAGTAGAGTTCATCTCCAATTGAGCCTATTTTCTTTAAAGATGTTATTAATAGTTGTGATTATTTCTTATACACACTCCTATCCATAAGAATGATGCCCTATACTCTCATCACTTTATTACTTATCTGACTAGTACACATGCTAGTGCATTTATACGCATCAAGCACCAACAAAAAGCATTTCATTAGAGCCACCACCATTCAACTCATATGTGTACCTAAAGCCCACAAATATTCACATCGAATCACTATTTCACAATAAAATAAACGCATGTAAATTCAATACAGATGAAATGAAACCCAATATTTATTTTCATAAAAAATAAAAGAAAAAGATAAGAACCCTGGTCGTGTTCCCATTTCATAAAGATGCATTAGGTGATGGTGATATTGTTGCAAGCACCCAAAAACTAAACAAATTCACTATTACTAATGTAGCAGTGGCAAGTCCAAATCGTTTCACAAAGAATGGGGGTTATTCTTGTGCTCAATGGAAAAAAAAATGAGGGGTTTTGAATAATTTTAACTTGTAAATGACCACAACAAGTAAAATTGAAGAGAATTCAATAAAATAAGGATCTTGGTTCTAGTCATATCTACCATGGAAATTCTATTGGTTGATTATGACACCGAAAGTAACTCAATTTTTTATATCATGCACTAATTGAAGGATTAACCCAAATTCCAATTCAAGGTCAATTCTTATATTTTTTTTTCTAATTTGGTTAATTTTCAACACGCAATCCAATTAACCCTAACTATTAAATTAATCTAGACACGCGCCAAAGATAATTTAATAGAAACCTTAAAACCAACAAGAACAATTAGACTAATATAACATAAACACACGCGATTATGTCAATTAGCTGGTTATTTTTCCTAAATTGAATAACTGCTAATTTAGCAACCAGATGTGTTTAAGAGACAGGACAGATTGAATTGAACAAAGGAGTCAAAACAATCTAACTTAGATTAATTCCAATAACTCATTATTCTATTACAATAGCAAATTAACAAGAACAACCAGAAAATTAACGCTACAAAAACTAATCAATAGTCGATATAAAAATGAATAAATTCAAGTCCAAAGGTTTCACAAGATAGTAGAACCGACCATCGCCGAATTCCCTCGACCAAGAAATGGGACAGAAGATAGTAATATTCATGGAAGATATTGTCAAAAATTTCTTCTAGAAACTCACAAAAAAACAAAGAATAAAATGTCGTCCTCCTTTTATCTTCAACCTAAACAGGGTATTTATAGTGAATACTGGAGTTACAATCCTTGCCTAAAGATAAGAAGGTGAAATCAGCTGAAAAAGAGTCGAACTAGACAAAAAAATCTGTCAAAAAAATAAAAATTCCGAAACCCTATTGCTTCGTGCGCATGTGCACGCCCTTCATCATCGGGCATGTACATGCAACCCTAACTCAAAAAATTGCTCTCTGGAAATAGTACATGCACGCAGCTCCTGTGGTGCGCATGTGTGCAAATCCCTAATAGCTGTGTACCACATTCGACTGTGATTTTGACCTCGATGCTCTTTGAATTAGAAAAAGTACAAAACACGAAAGTTGTAGCTCTTTCTCTGAACTTCCAATCCCTCTTGAATCAAATCAATTGGAGCTTGGACCAGAATGTTAGGTTTAAAATACGAAATAGCATCCAGATTTACTCCATACTCGTGCACAATTCATCCTTGGAATTTCTTCTCATATTTTTCCATCCTTTTCAATCTTTTTTCACTTCAACACTACAAAAAATAAGAATAACTAAATTAAGCTCATTATTACCTCAAGGCTTGCTTACAATCCATAAAAATGCGGTAAATGACAAGAAAAGTATATAACAATTATGAGCTTATCAATTTTTCCATACTTAACCTTTGATCATCCTCGAGCAAATTCATAAAATTAAAACAATTAAGCATATCAAAATTCCACCCAACATATTTCAACAATTAACCACATAAATAACGAATAGCCAATCCACCATTCCAAGTAGTCTAATAACTCAAGAGCTCAAATGCCAATAAAAGCCAAAACATGAGATCCATGTGTATGTGTGTGTCATTTAAAAGCTCATATTTGAAAACACCTAGAATAAATCATGTTAACCATCTAAATTCTTTTGAACACCCCATAGCTCACTCTTCTTACACCTCTCCAGTAATCTAGACAACCAACTAAACTGTTCTAGGTAAAACTTTTTAGCTTGTAACGTCAGGCTAGGGTATTGGATAAGCAAGGAAGGGAAAGGATATCACAAATAAGAAGAAGAGTTTTATAGTAATGCCAGTAAAAATGAGTAAAATATACCAAACAACTTGTAAATCCAGATAACTCCCTACCCCAGACTTAAAAATAAGCTTTTTCCCCAATGCAAAAAATGAACGCATAAAGTGGTGAAAAAGAAAAGCTTCTCTTGATGTGATTGGCATTTGGAGCAGTATTACGCAATAAATATTCCTTCGATGTGAATTGAAACTCGGTGTAAACCAGACAGAAAAAAAATGAAATCTCCTTGAGAAATTAAGAAAAAAAAGCAAATTGTAGAATTAAATCCTATAATGGTCAGGAAAAAACTTAAGCCCTTAAGGGAATACATCAAAAAAATAACGTCTACGAATATTAAGTTACTGGAAAATAAAATCAACTAAAATGCCTTGAAATCAATTTAAAATAAAGAAAAACATTAAATTGTCCCTAAGCATAGGGCATCAAACATCATTGGCCCAAGAAGCATCGGGCTCCAAATCTAGCAGAAAGGGAAGGAAAGGCAAGAATGTCTATGGTTCCTCTCCCTACTACCTTGTCAACTGGTGGGCCACCAGGTGCTAAATGTATGTGTCAAATCTCTATCATATGTGTTGTTGCTCAGCTAGCATTTTCTCTAAGAATTCCTGTTAAGTACGTGCAACTTTGCCTGGGTTCAGGCTCACCCTCAGAGTCGGCATCATCCCCCTCCTATGAAGTAGACTCGTGGCAACAAGTGCATCTTATCAGAGCCCTTGCACCCTGTAGAGAAATTGGCTTTCTAGGCTTTAGTTTCTATTCCACTAGATCAATTAGCACATTGATCTCTAAACATAAAGTAGTGACCAAGTTGGGAACCATATGCCAAACTGCTTGTTGACCGCCGAATAGAAGATTTGTTGACGGATGAGTTGGCCCACTTCGATAGATTTCCCGGAAGCAATACAATACCAGAGTTTGGCCCATTCCAGAGTGACATGAGTGAGATGACTAACTGGAAGAAAGAGAGCACAAATGAACTTAAACCATCTTTAACCAAGCCAGTTTAAGTGTATTAGCATTAAAGTGCCTTTCCATGTGTTTAACCATAGCATATGTTCAATCAGTGTCACCATTACAAAGTATGCTTGTGATCTCATTCAACTCTATATTGGTATCGTTGATGGTTGGCCACTCATCATTGTATACTTGATTGACCTTAAGAACCTTGTGGATTTCATTGGATGAAATATCCACATCTTTTCCTTGAACATATAGCCACGTATCACTGTAATGGCTCATTGGCATAAAACTAACGCACCATTGGTAGTACTGCATCTTTGGTAGTCGAGGTGAAGTGATTCCATCCATCATTGTGTATCGTCAATTTGATCTCGAGTACCCATGCCGAAGGTACTTGAATACTTGTCTCCTTATTCATAGCCTGCTGTGAAATATCTTTCTCGTACTTGTTCTAAGTTGTAGCATTTAGAAATTGAAACCCCACAATCTCCTCGGCCTTGCTTTCACGCTAATGCTGGGGACTGGACAATGAAGATACTGTAGCACTCTTACCCATAGTCGGTTTCTTTCTCGTGCGTGGTATTCCTACAAAAAGTATATGTAAAATTCATGGCATCCAAATAAGGATTTTAACACCCCACACTTATACAAAATCACAACCCCCGAATAATATAGCCTTAGAATGCACAGGATGAATTTCCATAAATTAGTGCCAAAACCAAGGTCTATATGCATTCCTAGAACACTCTTATGCACTAAAATTGAATACAGATGAATCATGGGACATAATTAACATTCTGGAATTGAATTAATGCACCGATGCCTTGTGTTTTAACATTTTTATTCATTGAGACAATTCAACAAACACATGGCATGCATAAATAAACAATGAATTTTTCTACATATAATGAGCATGCAATCCCTTCCCAATCAACAAATCATGCACAAATTACTCAAAACACATGTTTGAAGTGGAATCCATTACAAATTAAAACAATTAGAGAATGAAAAATCAAAACTTCCTCACAATTTAAATTGAAACCCAAAAAGGGAAACCATAAGAAAAGGCCAAGAAATTCATACCTTGACTGAATTTTTCCTTGAGAAAGAAAGGTTTATGTGGTTAATTGAACAATTAAGAGCGAGTTGATGAATAAGAAGTGAGAAGGTTTGTACGTAAGGGTTGAAGGGAAATGAAGGGAAAAAGTTAGAAAAAGAGGAAGGGGTGTCATTTGAATGAACTTGCAATCGAGGGTTTACCCTTTTGAAATACCGTGCACACATGCGCAGCCTAGGAGGCGGGCATGTGCGTGTGAGGCAGTAGCATTCATTTCCTAACCGCGAGACTTGTATTGGGTGGGATTTTTTGCTACTGGTTTTTTCATATATATGCGCCAAATAGTGTGCATGCGCGTCAAAACACCTTTCCAAGCATAACATTTTAATTCCTAAACCACCCAAACAACATAAAAAACCTTCAAATGATAATTTTGGTTTTTTAACTTCTTAATTAAGGTGATTTCTGACACCAAAAACACACAAAACTATAAAAACACTATACACAAAATAACCGAATAAAATTCAAAAACAATTAAATGGAATAAAATATAAATGGACATGAGTTGCCTCCCATGCTACGCCTTTGTTTATTGTCGTTGGCTCGACTTAATGCTCTTTCTTCTACGTACAAATAACTACATTTTCAGGAGTCCAAGAGTCTTTCTCTTCATCTTTCTCATAAATGATGGATTTATCTTCCTCTGTCTGTTTACAAATCTTGAACAAGTTATAAGAGACAGGTGGTGCTTCGTGCTGACTGGAAAAGATCACCTTTTCTTTATCCTTATCCTCAGAAAACAATTACTTCAAGTGACTAGGGGACTAGGGAGACCGTTGTAATCTAGAATTGCTTCCTGCACAATAGATAACACAAATGTTTTAGTAGGAGTTGGTAAAATGTTAGAACCTGCTTCACCCATCTGCCTAGACATGGCAGAACTTTTAAGTATTACCATAGGCTATTGCACATTATAATTGGAATATAAGCTCTCATCATTTTTCTCAGCATGTTTGTTTGGACACTCTTCCACCACCTTGTTGCTATTAGATCTAGTAGTTTCCTATATTTTAGGCTTAAGCATGTCAATCACAAAAAAAAGGTTACTATGCTCAGAAGATTCTAGATCATCATAAATAATTAACCTTAACTCTAGTTTCTCCAAACTCCATGCTAAGTGTGCCATTAGAACCATCTTTAGTTTGAAAATCAGCAAAGAATGGCCTTCCTAATAAAATAGGTGAAGTAAAATTGTGATTTTCCATTTCAAGCACATAAAAATCATGAGGGAATACCAAATTCTCAACTTGAGCTACAATATCTTCCACTACTCCCTTCGGTTAGGCTAAAGATTATCAACTAATTGAATTACCATACCAGTTTTATTCAATGGCCCAATTTTTAATGCATCACAAATAGAGTAAGGCATTACATTTATAGATGCGCCTAGATTTAGCATGGCTTTTTCAATTCTTTTATTGCCTGTCTTACAAGGAACAAAGAACATACATGGGTCCTTGCATTTTTCAAGAAGAGATTTTTGAATTATGGATGAAACATTACTCCCAACTTCTACCTTCCTAACAATTCTCTCTTTTTGCTTTCTTTTGTGAGTACACAATTCCTTCAAAAATTTTACAGTCCTAGCAAACGAGGTATTTGTTTGATAGCATCTAGTAATTGAATATTTACCTTGTACTTATGAAAATTCTTGTACAACTCTCTATCAAGGTCCTCTTTCGCAAACTCCTTTAATGCTTCGGGGAAGAATTGAAAGGGTTTATGCACTAGCCACACAGTTGACTTATCTTTTCCTTCACCTTTGCTGCCTTTCTTGTTGCCTGGAACAATTTCTTTTTCAACTTCAACCTCTTTCTTCCTGATGTCAACACGTTTGAGGACTACCTTACTTGCTACCTCAAAATTCTTGCCACTTCTAAACACAATTGCGCTTACATTTTCCTTAGCGTTGACAAATTTTGAGAGGCTAATTTGCCAAAATTTTTCACTTCCAACAGGCTAATTGCAGTTGCCATTTCTCCCATTTGGTTCTGCAATTGCTGTACACTAGCCTTTTGTGTCCTATTGGAATTTCATAGTGTTAGCAATTAAAGCATTCATCATTTCCTCTAAAGACTTATCAGATTGAATATAAATGCTAGATTAGATTGTTGTCTTGAGCAATAGAGGCCACTACAGTTGGAAATTCTGTCAATTTTGTTGAGGTACTTGCTGTGCTGGATTCTCGTATCTCAAATTAGGATGATCCCTTCACCCAGGATTATATGTTTTAGAATAGGGTTCATGATTCGCTCGGGTTGCCCTAGAAATCCATCTATGGCATTTACCTGCTCTTAGACTTGTCTTGTAACGTAGGACACACATCTTATACACATGTATGTGTATACATTAGAACAAATTGTGCAGCCTTGTATGTGTGCATAGTTACTAAAGCCATGTGTATAAGAGTACAAAAGAAGTTAGACAGGCCATTTGTTGTTCTCAAGACAAAATATTCACCTCATTAACACGTTTAAGATGTTGTTCATGCTATGTTTCAAACTTTTGAGAACGTGCTGCCATGTTTGATACGAACTTACGGGCAGCATCAACAATCAAATTATCCAACACCCCTCAACTTGCAGCGTCGATCATGTTTCTTCTATTTACATAAACAAACCTTCATAAAAATATTGAATTAATAAGGGGTCACTGATCTGATGGTGAGGACAGTTTGCACAATGTTTCTTCAAACGTTCCCAGTACTTGTATAGAGACTCATCATTGAACTGCCTAATCCTACAAATTTTTTTCCGGATATTCGCAATTCAAAAAGGTAGAAAATATTTTGCCAACTACAATCTATTGATCTACTCCTATGTTGTAATGTTGCCTGAAGGTAAAACGAATAGCTAGTCCTTTGCCTCCTCTTTGATTGAGAATGCCTTTAGTTTAATATGCGTCTCTGAAACCCTGGTGGGTCTCATACCTGTGCATACTACGTGAAACTCCTTAAGATGCTTGTTTGGATCCTCACCTGCCAATCCATAAAAGAAGGTAATAAATGGATTAGTCTAAATTTCAATTCAAAAGTAACGTTTGCATCTAACTCAAGACAAGTAATGCAAAGAGGTTGTTGATTTAAAGTTGGCACCGCTAGTTCTCTAAGAGTTCTTTGCGCCATGCTTGTTTCACCCTGTTCTTCTTGATTCTCTGCAAAAATGAAGTTAAAATTTTGATCTTTCCGTAGCTATCTATTTTGTTGGTATAGGAACCAACCTAAGAAGGGGATGAATTAGATTTCTTAAAATTGCTTTGCAAGAATTGTACTTATAAAATCTTTTGCACTAACAGGTAAGTTGATAGAGATAAAATCAATTAAGCTTATAATGTATAGAGTAAGAAAGGAGAGAGATAGAGATTAAACAAACAGCACTTCCAAGCTAGCAAACTTGGAGTAGTATTCACTAAGATGCTCCTTCAAATTTGGTGAGACGATAATCCCAAATGTACACAATGTAGGATAATCCATGATCACACTAATTCTCTTTAGTTGAGCCAAGAATTTTACTCTACTCCTCATTTTTGTACAAAATTATCACTCTACTAAATACTTTTGAATAGCACTCTTAAAATACACACTAATATAATATTGTTCCAAAAGCAAATTTGCACTCCAATTAGTTCTTTTCTACTTGCTTATATTATAATGTGTAAGATATGTTTCATAATACAAATGAGTTGGTATTTATAGGTGCAATAAATTAGGTTCCAACCACCTCCTAACGGCTCAATAATAAATGCTCAAAAATTAGTCGTTATAGGTTTTAGACGTATGACGTTATTGTTATGCGTTCAATCCATCGTCCGATCTTAGATATTAGGAAGTAGAGGATACCGTTCGAACGGCCGAGCTTGCATCCGTTCCTTTGTCCGAACCAGATATGTTTGAAAGGTTCACACATTGGACGGTGTAGTGTGTTCGAAAGGTTTAATGTTTAACTGGGAAAGTTTTTCTTCCGAACTGTTAGCCTCATCCTATATAAGCTTCTTTTGTACAGTTAGATGCGTCTGTTGCAGGTGCCTTAAAATTCTTGACTCTGCCTTACTCTTTCGGATGGACACATTACGTCTGAGATAAATTTGTTCTGACGACCTTGTGTATCCGTTGTAGATGCTCCAAACTCTTGCTAACATGTCTGCCTGATCGTTTGGACAGTGTATTGCATCCATTGTAATCTCGTTCAGACGAGCTTATGAGTCCGAGAAACATACTGCTGTTCGGACAGTGTTCTTTGTCCTAAAACCCTACTAATGAACAAATGTACTAGCAATCCTGCATAGCTCCAATTAAGATAGTTAAGTTACATTTGTCATCGTCAAAACCAAGATTGTAGATCATAAATCTCTCCTTTTCTGATGATGACAAATTTTGAGACCAAATAAATTACAATAATCATGATCACACAATTAGTGCATTAAACAATTCAAATCAGTGTAACAAACAATTCTAATGGCCATCTTACTTCCCCTTTGGGCATTATCAAAGCAAAATAAGCTCCCCCTAAGAGGATGGTCCCCCTTACGCAGGCAATATAATAAAATCAAACCAAAATAGTCATAACCAAGGCTAAGTAGAGATGTCAATAATGACAACTAGAGTAGTCAATTGCAAGGAAGTAACAAAAGTCTAACAAAAGCCTACCAATCATAACAAAAGTCTAAGAACATTAAATTGCAAAGAAGTAAGGAACATGTCTAAGTGGAGTCCTTCTTCATCTTGGAGCTTTCCTCAAGTTTGTGCTTCTTGGTCGGTGCATCATCCTCGGTAGCCTCGCAGTTGTGACCACTTAAGTTGTCAGGATCTCGGCGTTGCATGATGTAATTAAATGTGTCATCGACATTCTCATGAGTATTATCATCAGCTCCTGGACCAGTAGATTTGCCAGGATTGGTGGTGCCAATTGGATCACCATCATCTATGTCGTCACAATCGCAAGATGACTCGAGAATGTATTGGGATTGAATGTTAGCAAACTGAACTTGAGCTGAGGCAGAATACCAAGACTGAGTGCTTCTTAAAGAATAGTTTGTCTAGTCTCAAGCCTTTTTACCTTCCAAAGGGTGGGGCGTTGAAAGAAACTCATTTGGTTGCTTCAGGAGGTAACAAGGGTGCATAGATGAGAGAGTGAGGGTTCAGATGAAGAGATGAATATGGGGTTCATGGAATAGTGGATGTGTGGAAATGAGGGTTGAGGAGGAGGAGAGTGAAGAGGTACAAGGCCAAAGGTAGACTCATTGAGATTTGGATTGTTTAAGTTCACATGCATCTTTTGTAAACCATTGATCATTAAAAAACCTCAAACCTTTAGGCTCAATGTAAGCTTTGTTAAAGTAAGGAGGATATTATTTTTTGCTAGTGAAGGGGATGTCAAAATGATAGAAAACTTTAGAGAGGAATTTGCCAAAGGGAATGTTTCTGCATGTATCAGTTAAAAAGAACTCCCATAGAGAGCAAAAGAGATAGCCAAAGTCAAGTGGGATACCTTTAAGAACACAGTAAAATAAATACAACTGTATTTTTTCGGGCTCAGTGCGTTGCCTATCAGTTGGCAGCAGTAAATTAGTGATTTAGGTGTATAAAATGTTGAGTTCAGGTTTAAGCAGTGTGGTTTTGTCTTTTGAAGCCTGTTCAAAATTGACGTTAAACATTTGTCGGACCTCTTCAATATCGAAACGAGTATCTAATGCAGGCCATTTATCCAAAGAGAAAAAATAGGAAATATCACTAGGAGAGGTAACTTCACATTCAAAAATAAAATTAATGAAAATTGTGGAAATTTCAAGATTTTTGTTATTGACACAAGAAACCAACGTACGAATAGCAGGACCCTTCTTAAAATTGGCAGTAAATTGTAGCACCATATCGTGATAGACAGGCAAATCGAAAATGACCCCAATTTTGGCTTTCAAAGCATATTAGAATCAGAGCTTTTAAGATCATCTCTTAGACTCATGAAGATTTGTATAAGACACAATAATAGATTTGATCAAGAGAAGTGTACTGATCAGATGCCTTGGTATCAATGAATTTTGATAGAGAGGGATCGGGAATGGATTGAGGATTTCCATGTTTGACCTTGCACTGGAGCCTTGCCATTCAATTTTCTACCTCTGGTAGCTGTTGAAGATCCACAAAGATGTTCTCTCCTGTACTTACTCCTGTCTCTTAAAAAATGATTTAGTGCATTTGTGTCAGCTTTTGGGGAATGAGATGTTATACAGTGAAATCTTAATCAATTGAGATGGGTGAGGAGTTGGGAAGGGGAATTTCTGAAGTAATTTCAGAGCCGAAGAGAAAGATTGAGAGAATTTTGAGTAGGTTCTTTGATGCCAAAGTTAGGGTTTGGTGGGGGGAAATTGTCCGAAAAGGAGAAAATGAAGGGATTTAAATGAGTAGAACAATCGCTCGGATGTCTGGATGATTCGTATGCATCAATCGTGCGTCCAAATGCTGATAAACAGATGGCCCGAAAGTCTATGTTGTGCGTCCAAAGGAGTGTCAACGGTGATAAGCGTCTGTAAGAAATTCCAGAGAGTTTGAGAAATGAGAAGGAAAGTTCAAATGCTTATAGGTGTTCAAGACTAAAGAGTAGAGTTTGGACATTCCTGTACGTCTGATATAGTGAGTAGTTCGGATGTTGATATTCGTGATTGAAGGATCAGATACTATATATTTATGTCCGAAAGCATAATTCATACAGTTTTGAAATCAATGATGCCCAAATAAGTTCTTAGAGATTTAAAGCGATCTAAAGGCAAAGGTTTAGTAAAAATATCAGCTAGTTTATCCTTTGTACACACAAATTCAACACAAATTTCCTTTTTGCACACAAGATCTCTATTAAAGTGATGATTGACGTCAATGTGTTTAGAGAGATTAATTGCACTACTGTTATCGCATCTTATAGGCACACAATAAAAAATAACACCAAAGTCTTTTAATGGATGTTTCATCCACAAAAGTTGAGCACAACAGTTTCCAGCAGCAATATATACGGCCTTTGCCGTAGAAAGGAAAATAGAATTTTACTTCTTGCTAAACCAAGATATTAGACAATTACCTAAGAATTGACACATACCACTACTACTTTTTCTATGAATTTTGCAACCTGCAAAGTCGGCATCTGAGTAACTGATCAAATCAAAACTAGTGGATAATTAGGAGACCAAAGACCAAAGTTTAATGTCCCTTTCAAGTATCTAAAAATTCTTTTTACAGCAATTAAATATGATTCCTTAGGACATGATTGAACTCTAGCATAGAGACAAACAGAAAAAATATTATATCTAGTCTACTAATAGTTAAATATAGTAGGCTTCTGATCATACCTCAATGGTGTTTTTCATCAACACTATTACCTTCTTCATCTCTGTCAAGTTTGGTTAAGGTACACATTGGCGTACCAACTTGTTTACAATCCTCCATTCCGAAGCGCTTGAGTAGCTCCTTCGTATATTTGATTTGGGTGATGAAAGTTTCTTCTTTTGTTTGGTGAACTTGAAGTCCAAGGAAGAATGGTAATTCTCCTATCCTACTCATCTCAAACTCCTTTTGCATTAGACAAGAAAAATCATTGCACAAATTTTCATTAGTTGCTCCAAAAATGATATCATCGACGTAAATTTGGACAACTAACAAATCATTAAAATTAGTTTAGGCGGAATCAGAAGAGAGTGGCATCAACAACACCCCTTTTAAAACCATTTTTAATCAGAAAACCACTTAACCTTTCATACCAAGCTCTAGGAGCTTGTTTCAAACCATACAGAGCTTTTGAGACTTTGAAAACATGATTTGAAAGATTTTTATTTTCAAAACTAAGGGGTTGTTCAACAAAAACTTCTTGATCAATAAAGCCATTTAAAATGAACTTTTAACATCCATTTGAAATAATTTTAAACTATTAAAACATGCATATGCAACAAAAATGCTAATAGATTCTAAACGAGCAACGGGTGCAAAGGTTTCATCGAAGTCAATACCTTATTATTGAGTATATCCCTTTGCTACAAGTCTAGCTTTATTTCTAATAATATCACCTTTATTATTAATTTGTTTCTAAAAAACCATTTTGTTCCTATCACGGGATGAATTAAGGGTCTTTTAATCAAAGTCCACACATTGTTTTTATCAAATTGGTTAATTTCCTCTTTCATAGAAAAAAACCAAGACGATTCATCATTCAATACATCATCCACATGTTTAGGTTCAATATGAGAAAATAAGGCACAATTATTATTCAAAGGTTTAATGGAACAAGTTTTTACCCCATCGAACGGATCACCTATGATCAAATCTTGAGGATTGTTTGAGACAAATCTCCATGCTCTTGGAATATCTTTTGGAGTATCTTCGTTCTTTTCTTCTTCTCCATCCAAGTGATGAACGTTATCCTCGTTGCTTGTCGTGGTCTGTTGATGTCCTTCATGTATGGTGAGTTTCTCAGGTTCCTTTTGTATACCTACATCTTCATCTTCACAAACATTCTTTGAAATAATATCATTAGCCTCAACAAATGTAACATGCACAACTTCTTCAATTAAAAGAGTTCTTCTATTGTATACTCGGTATGCTTTCTTGCCACTCGAATATCCTAGAAAAATTCCTTCACCCGATTGCTTGTCAAATTTTCTAAGATTTTCATTGATTTTTAAAATAAAACATTTACAACCAATGAAACTTTTAAATAACTCACAACGGTTTTTTTACAAAACAAGAGTTCATCAGGTGTTTTATTTAAAACAAACCTCAAAATAACTCGATTCATAGCATAACAAGCCATGTTAATGGCTTCGGCCCAAAAATATTTAGGTAAATCACATTCACAAATTATGGTTCTAGCGGCTTCTTGAAGTTTTCTATTTTTCTTTTCAACAACACCATTTTGTTAAGTCACTCTAACAACCGAAAATTCATGCGAAATACCGTTGTGATCACAAAATTAGGGAAAACCTCCAAATTTAAATTCAATTCCATTGTCACTTCTCAAATGAATGATTTTGAAATTCAACAAATTTTGTATTTTGGAAAATAATTTTACAAAATTTTCAAAGCGTTCATTTTTGTGAACAAGAAATGGTACCCAAGTATACCTAGATTAGTCATCAACAATCACAAATGCATATTTACTACTACCGAAACTTGATGTTGAGTTGGACCAAACAAGTCCAAATGCAATAATCTGTCTAAAGGTTTAGAGGTAGACACTCAATTCTTTGGTTTAAAAGACACTTTAACTTGTTTACCAAATTGGCATGCAACACAAATTTTGTTTTTCAAAAAAACTTCAATTTTGGCAAACCACTTACAATTCTTTCTTGGCAAGATTTTCAAGTAAATCCATGTTGAAATGACAAAGCCTTCTATGCCAAAGCCAAGGATCATCTATAGAAGCAGTTAAACATTTTACATTGCCACCACCAATATAAATCACAGAAACATCATTGTGCCTAGTACCTTTAAATAAAACAACAAAATTTTAATCAAAAATTAAACATTCATGCTTAGTAAAGAACATATATAGATTTTTATCACATAATTGGGTCACACTTAAGAGATTGTAATTTAAATTATCAACAAGAAGCACATTTTTAATCAAGGTCTCACCATTTTTACTTACTTCACCAATGCCAATTGATTTTGCTTTCATGTTATCCCCAAAAGTCACTTTTTCAACAAGTCAATTTTTTCACTGTTTTTGGACTTAAGACTGGTGAAAAGAGATGCATCACCGGTCATATGTCTTGAGCACCCACTATCTATGAACCATTTAGTATTGTTGGTGATGTTCGTTACCTACACAAGAATTTAGGTGCTAAGTTTTGGTACCCATATTTTCTTGGGTCGAAAGAGTTAGTAAATTGGCCACAAATCCATACGGAATTGTTCCAAGTTTTTTATTTCTCTTGACATAACAATTATTTTTGACATGTCCATATTGTTGGCAATGATTGCAAATAATATTTTTATTTCCATATAAAGAAGACTTTGATTTTACGAAACATAAATAATTTCTTCTAAAAGTAACAAAGTTCTTGTTGATCAACATATTTCTATTCTTTTTCATATCAACAATATTTTCCCTTTTTCTATGCAAGAGAGCATCAAAATCATCCATTTTTTTCTTCAAAGAGGCTTGTTCTTCCTTGATCTTTGTTTTCATATGCATTATTTTCTTCAAATCAACAGTTTTCTTGTGATAACCTATTGTTTTCATTCACAAGTTTGGAGTTAGCATTTAATAGAGCATTTATTTTTCTAACTTACTCCTTATTTCTAGAATATGATTCTTTTAAAAACTTCCAGATAATCATCATTATCATTTTCATCATTAGAATCATAGGTAGTTGTTACCTATTTATCACCAATATCCATAAAGGTCATTTGTGCCGATTCCATCTCTTCTACAACTTCTCCTTTGAAGTTGCAATCATCCCATGTGATTTAGAAATTGTTGAAGCAAGGTTTTCTTCCTTCCTTTTTCTTCTTGGAAGGACACTCATTTGTAAAGTGTCCGGATTGACCGCATTCAAAACACTTTTCATTTTGCTTTTTCATTTCTAACTTGGTCTTTCCTTTGAAATTATTCGGGTTGATAGCTCCACTTCTTCTCATTTTTCCATTTATTGATGTAGTGTTTGTGAAATCCTTTGGTGATGAGTGCAAGATCCCCTTCATCAAGATCTTCAGGCTCTTCTAGATTGATGTCTCTTATACCATCTAGATGTGTTCTTGAGAAGTCTTTAATGCAATGCTCCTTTTTGGTCTTGCTTCTTCATCATCCACAACTTTGGCCTTAAGCTTAAATTCATAAGACATAAGAGAGTTAATTAAAAACTCAATAGGCATGGAGTTTAGATCCTTTGCTTCCTCTACAGTGATAGTTTTGGGCTCCCATTTTTTGGATAAAGCATTCAAGATTTTTCTATTATTTTTGCCCAAAGAATACTCCTTACCCAAGGATTCAAGATCCTTGATAATATCGTTGAATCTACAATACATCTTATCAATGTTTTCATGTGGTTCCATCTTGGAAGACTCATATTTGGTGACGAGTAAGGTTTTCTTTTGTTCTCGAACATCATTGCTCCCTTCATAAATTTCTCTCAATTTGTCCCAAATTTCCTTAGCCGAAATGTGTTCTTTGAGACGTTTTGTAGATTCGTTAGATGTGTAAGGCATTGTATAACATTTGGGTAAATTTAGTGCATTTACTGTCAAGTTTGCTTTGTTTTGCAGAGTGAGCTCATCCCTTATTTTTTCTCTTCTTCTATTTATGTGATCATCAAAAATGGTGATTTCAAATGGATCTTCATTGACAACATACCATAAATCAATATCAATAGATTGCAAAAAGATTTTCATTCTATCTTTCCAACTAATAAAGTTCACCCCATTAAACATGGGAGGTCTAGTGATGGATTGACCTTCAAAAAATAAAGCCTTATTGGTTGCCATAGTAGATGTTTACTAAAATGCAATTTAACCAAATTAAAGAGACCAAGGCTCTAATACCAATTGTTGGTCCCAAAGTAACCTAAGAGGGGGGTGAATTAGGTTTCTTAAAATTTCTTTGCAAGAATTTTACTCATTAAATCTTTTGTACCAACAGATAAGTTGATAGAGATAAAATCAATTAAGCTTATAATGTATAGAGTAAGTAAAAAGAGAGAGAGAGATTAAACAAGTGATAACTCTAGTAAACTAGAGTTATTTTCCTCTAAATTCTGAAATTAGATAAGTAATTGAAGATTTTAGTTAATTTCCTTCATATGCATTTTTATTTTTCTTCTTGATTTAATTATGAAAATTTTGTGTTAAATTTTTAGTTTAAATAATTGCTTAATGGTGTTAATATTAGGCAGGTTAAAAATTAAAGGTTGGAAGCTGGAAGGAACAAAGCTCAAGGGACCAAATTGCAAAATGGATGAAATGAAGATTGCTGGAAGGAGAGTCGAGATCGCGATCTTGACTACTCCAGACTGCGATCTCGACTCGGGAATTAGTTTTACTATTTTAGAGTTGAGATCGCAGTCTCAAATGTTCCAGACCGTGATCTCAACTCGCTGAATGTTAAGTTGTAGGGGCAATTTTGTAAACTTCCAGCCAGAAAACCCCTAATTTTGCCTTGTGTAATGCTGCACTATTTAAGCCAAGTAGAATTAGCTATTTAAGCCAACTAGTAATAGTAAGTATACACCATTTAAATAGATAGGGATAGATAGTTTTAGAGTAAAAAATAGTTTTAGTTAGCTCTAGATAGATTAGGATAGCTTGAACTACAAGTTACTTTTTCTAATTGAAATTTCTCTTTACTTTCATCTTAGATCTTCTTTAAATTTCTTGACAAGTTTAAATTTTGATTAGATAATCATAGTGGGTTCTTCGCATGCTTCGCGTAGACATAATTTTTACTTGCTTTCTTGTCCAATTTAGTAAAAAATTGTTTACTTTCAAATTAGGGTTTTTAGGAAAATTAGGGTTCTTGTCAATTTCTTGCTTTCTATTTAAGAATTTTCAACTTCTAGCTTTAATTTCTAGTTAATTTTTAGTGGGCTTTCTTTCTAGTTAATAATTTTTGAAATCTAATATGTTCTTTGACCCTGTCTCTTATACACATCTGATGTGATAAGAGACAGTTTATAAATTTTAGTCTTAATTTGATTAAATTAGGTTAGAATTAAAATTATAGTTTTCATTACAATAGTTCTATCATCTACCAATATAATTTTGCTTAACTACACACGCATCCTTAAACCTTGGTAACTGCAACCGACAATCCTTGTGGGAACGATCCCTACTTCCCTTTGCTACTAGTTGACAACCGTATACTTACGGGATGCTATCTAGTTAGTAGTAGGATTTAGGTGTTTCATTGAATTATAACTAGATGTGATAAAGAGGCATCAAGTTTTTGGCACTGTTACCGGGGATTGTCTTCGATTTTTGGCAATATCAAGTGCTTTATGGGTCATGTAGATTAAGCACTTTAGATTAGTTTAATTTAGTTTTTAATTTTGTTGATTTTTGAGTTTGATTTGGTTGTCTTGTGGAATTGACTTGGAATTCCAATTGACTATTTGCCTTGTTTGCGTAGTGCACTGTAAGAGGAGCTCAAGAGCCATTCATTTGCTTAGACAAGGAAAGGGAGAAAGAGCTAAGAGAACTTAGAAGATTGAGAAGGGTACAACACGGGAAAGAAAGGATAGAAATGGCACATGCTAATGCTCATTACTCAAGGAATGTGAATATGGAGAACAAAGAAGAAGAGGTAGGTGGAAATAATGGAACGAGTGGCTATAGGAATAGAAATGACATGAATAGGAATGGAAGGCCATTAAGGGAGTATGCTTTACCTAATATTGATGGGGCGAACTCAAGCATTGCATGGATACCCGTGCAAGCCAACGATTTTGAAATCAAGCCCGCCCTAATCCAAATGCTCCAAGCCCAAGCCATGTTCGAAGGTGGACCAAATGAGGACCCCTACACACACCTCATGAACTTTGAAGAAGTCTTGAACACATTTAAGTTTAATGGAGTACACTCGAATTGTGTTCGGATGAGGGTGTTTCCTTTTTCTATTCGTCATAGGGCAAAGTCATGGTTGCAATCCCATGCCCAAGGAACATTCACCACTTGGAACCAACTTGCTCAAAAGTTCTTGGCGAAGTACTTTCCTCCCGCAAGAACCGCTAAATTAAGGAATGAGATTACATCGTTCATACAAGATGTTCATGATTAAATGAAAGCCTAAGGGAAGCTTGGGAAAGATTCATAGAGTTGCTAAGAAAATGCCCGCATCACGCCATTCCTTTGTAGCTTCAAATTCAAACTTTTTATAATGGTTTACTTCAAGAGACAAAATCCATCGTAGATGCCTCCGCCGACGGTTCTATCTCAAATAAGACTCCGGAAGAAGCTCAAGAGTTGTTGAATAGGATAGCATACAACCACTACCATCATGGACCGATAACTCCACCGGTGGTTCAACATCAAGCTAATCAAGCCAATGCAAGTAGTGGAACGTTGAATCTAAACATGAAAGATGCCCTTTTAGCTCAACAAAGCATGTTCATGAATGTGATGAATAAAATGGCAAAAGCGTTGGAGAATCTAGGGAAACCTAGTAGTGTGAATGCGATTACTTCTTCTCCAACTCAACCAAGCATGACATGTCATTTTTGTGGAGGCGGCCATGCCAATGGGTATTGTGAGATGCCATATGTAGCTAATGAGAAAATCCTCCAATTATGTGGCTAATCAATCTTCATTTCCAAGGAACCAATCCGGAGCTTATGGGAATACTTACAATCCTTCTTGGAGGAATCACCCAAATTTCTCATGGAGTAACACCAACAACCAATCCAATCCTCCTTACCAACCAAATCCCCCTACTGAAAATGCCCAACACACTCAAGCCCAGAATTGTTCATCTAGACCTTATCAACCGCCACATCAAAGAAATGTCCAACCCAACTCATATCAAAATTTCCCCAATCCTTCTTTTCAAAACCAACAACAAAGACCTCCTTTCCATTATGCAAATTCTTCCCAACCCATGTACCATGATCAATATGCTCCTAGAGATAATTTGGGTGCAGAAGTTGGAGAAGAGAAGCTGAGTATTTGAGAAGAGAATTGGATAGGAAAGCGGAAGAGCATAAAAGAGATTATGAGAATTTGAAGGCTTGAACAAGGAATTTGGAGATTCAATTGGGGCAATGGGAAAGGTTGAATAACAACAAACCATATTGGGGCATTTTCGAGTGATACTATTCCAAACCCCAAAGAGCAATGCAATGCCATAACCTTAAGGAGTGGAAAAGAATTGGTTGAATCTAAGGAGAAGAAAGAGGTGGAGGAAGGAAGTAAAGAGCAAAAGGCCAAGGTAGTTGAAATTTAAAAGGAAGTAGTTGATGATGAAGCCAAGAATGAGATCAAGGTATCTAAGAAGAAGCATGTGGAGGAACCTTTGAAGATAGATCCATCAATAAAAGTGCCATGCCCTCAAAAACTCATTGAACCAAGAAAGGAGGAAAAAGAGAAGCAATTCACCCATTTCTTGGATATGTTGAAAAAGATTAATGTCAACATTCCTTTGATTGATGTCCTTACCAAGATTCCCAACTATGCTCGTTTCATGAAGAATCTTTTGGCAAGGAAGCGAAAGTGGGATGATGATGAGAAAGTATACTTTGATGCCCAATGTAGTGCCATTGAGACAGGCGGTTGCCCCTGACTTGAATTGTGTTATTATCCGGTAGTTTTATCTTACCGGTGAATGTTGGAGGAAAAACGTGGCATCGATCACTTTGTGATTTAGGGCAAGTATAAATATCATGCCTAAGGCCATCTAATGTCAAGTTAGGGATCAACAATGTCAAGTCAACTAATATCACACTCCAATTGGCAGATTTATCCGAGAGGAAACCATATGGCTTGTTGGAAGATGTGCTTGTACAAGTTGAAAAGTTGGTCGTTGATTTCTTTGTGCTAGATACAGGTGAAGAGAGTGAGATTCGATTGATTCTAGGAAGGCCTTTCCTGTCGACCGCTCATGCATTAATTGATGTGCACAAGGGAAGTTGATCTTACGAGTTGAAAATGAATCAATCGAATTTGATGTGTTTGAATACAATGATAATATTCCCATTCTTGAAGAGAAATGTGCTAACTAATCTCTTAATTCTATCCTTGCTAGGTCAAATGAAGAGCAAAATGATGTGAGCCAGGGCAATTATAAGAGCAAGTGTTGGAATCTTAACTAAAGGAAAATTCAAAAAATGAATTGAAAGAAAAACCACCCGATAAGGGATGTGTATTGATGAAGGATGAAGAGAGTTTTGCAAAGAATAAGCACAATGGTGATATTAACAAATTGAGAAGGCATAAAAAGAAAAGAAAATTGTTTGAGAAACAATTGGAGATGTTAATTGGGGCACTAGCAATGGCTAAGGCTAGTAAAAAAGGACTTGTGCACGGAAAACCCGAAAATCAAGATTTAATCATGAAGAAAAAAAGAGATCAAACTTTTTTTGTGGAAACCAAAAGGTAAAGGAGGATCAATCATCCTCAATTACTTGGAATGAGGATCATGCCATAGTCAAGCTAGTGACTATAAAAGAGCGCTTATTGGGAGGCAACCCAAGTCTTTTTTAGTTATTATTACTTTCTTTTGGTGCAATTTTTAATTGTCTTGATTTTGAGTAAATTGGTTTGAATTAGGTTAGAATTTTTATTAAAAAAATATATATATATTATAATATTTTGAAAGGATTTTGAGTTGAATAAATGGTGCTAAAGAATGAGTCTCTTATACACATCTAGATGTGTATAAGAGACAGGCTTGTTTGTAGGTTACCCTTGCAAATGGAGAAAAGTATACAAGAGTAAAGCATTTCGGCTAAGAGACAGGATTTGCTTTGCAGAAATTGAGCTTGAGATCGCGGTCTCATCCTCAAACTTCTGGAGGGTAGAAGCGTCATTTGGTCAAGACCGCGATCTCAACTCTAACTTCTGCAAAGGCTTATTTTGTACCGAATTGAGATTGCGGTCTCAAAACTCTGACCGCGATCTCAAACTATTTGAGACTGTGATCTCAACATCAGGCCAGATCGCGGTCTCAAAACTAAGACCGCGGTCTTGACTGCTAGAAATTTTTAAAAAGTATCGATGTCTTCTTTTCTTCTCACAAACACTTCCTATTCTTCTTCCCTCTTCCGAAAGCCCTAGCCCAAATCCTCCAATTCTTCTCTCATCTTCATCAAAAATCACCAAAAACTCCACACACATCCACCACTAATTTCACTTTGTTTTTCCATAGGAACATCAAAGCAACCATCTTTTTGAGGATTTGTGGAAGAAATTTGGCTTCAAGAGGGATTGACACAAAGGCAATTCTTGGAAAAATTTCAATTCGAAAAAGAACAGGTAATATCTTTCCTTAAATTATTAGTTGTAATGATCAATTTTTGAAGAAATTGTGAAATTTGGTGGATTCCTTTCTTGAACCATAAATGTGGGTGATTGAATTATTGACATCTGTGATGTGTAGTATTTCAACTTTTTTGTGCTAGAAGAATTTCTGGGCCTTCCAATTGTTGAAATTCTTGGTTTGATTTGTGATTGAGTTGAATTGAAATATTCGAACAATTGTTGGGAATTTGGATTGTGATTTTTTGGTGTTGAATCTTGCTTGAAAAGTTGGATTTTTGAAATTGGTGATTGAATTTGTTGTGCATAAAGAATATAACGAGAGATGTATATGGCAGTGCTGAGAGAACAGTTAGACTTGAGGTTACCTGAGAGGGAGAGACTGGTTCTAGAAAAGGGAAATCCGGAGAGGGTACAAGCGGAGAAGGGGGTTCGGAACAACTATTTAAGGGTGGTGATCAAATTGAACCTCAATTCTCGAGTGATAGGGCTCAACAATTATTCCAGAGTAACGAGAAGCATGAGGTAATTAGAGAGAGGAACTTTGACCTAACCATGCATTGGGGAGTATATGAAGATTCTAGGAGAGCGATAGAAGAACAAATTAGGTCAAGGCTGTCACGCCCCAAAAACGGGACCGTAACACGCCGCGCTAATGGTAAACAGGCCCAAAGCGCAAGGCACAAACGAACAGAGCAACAAACTTAACCGCAATGTAATAGAACCATCAAACCATTACTTAACTATAAAACCGAATATTTCATTTTACACAAAAAATACGAATTACAAAATTTCTTCTTAGTACAAAAGATGCTACAACAAAAACAAAGTTCATCAAAACAAAACCTATCTAATACACTACCCCTCTCCAAACAAAAGAGAAGCTTGGAAGATTATCCGCAGAGTCCTACCAAGTAATGGCTGTCTCTTATACACATCTAGATGTGCTAACGCGGTGGAGAGTCAAAAACGAGCACCTAATCTGAAAAATTATAAATCACGTGGGGTGAGCATAACTAGCTCAGTGGATATCATAAAAGCTCTTCAAATGGGGCCAAGCATTTCGATAAAAAGAAAACATAAAGATAATAACATTTGCGAAAACCATAGTCATGAAGCAGTTTCTAAAATGTCTCATGCCATTTAAACGTCAATAAACCATAATCATAAGTAGTTTCTAAAATGTATCATGCCATTTAAACGTCAGGCATGTCCAAAACATAGCCAAAAAGATCCAATCATTTCAAAACATAGTATGCTAAAGCATAGCGAACAAATCCAAGTACAGTTTCAATCCGGAATATAATAAAATAGCATGAGTATCTTTTAGGCTCAAAGGTATGACCTACAGTACTAGTCAGATCTAGTAATCTACTACACCTACTAGTCTGAGTCACCGGGAGGTCAAGTTATCCCATCACAAGACCCCGCAGTCAAATAGTTCATAAACTATAGAACCGGTTCTAAGACGACGCGAAACGATAGAAAACGACACCAATAGCTCTTTGGTCACAAATGACCTTTTCACAATTTCTGACCAACTTCGACAAGCTAAAACCCAGTCAAAACACTTAGTGAACCCCTCAAATTCGTATTACAGCTACATTAGCAGATAATAAGCTCAGTTTTCCAGAAAAACCGAAAAACTTCGCCCCTCCCTAGGCTATAAGTAATGATGTCCCTAATATTTTATCATGTGTTCTAAGGTATTCAAGGGACCTTGGTTACAACCCAACTCAAAACAACATATTCAACCAACCAACAAAATCCAATTCCAAGGTATTCAAGGGACCTTGGTTACAACCCAACTCAAAACAACATATTCAACCAACCAACAAAATCCATAAACGGAAAGATTCACCGGAGCAATAGCCGGGACTATATCAATAGCATTCCACAACAATCCATACCCCATAACCATTACAATTAACTCTATTACAACATTAGAGCAACAACCTATGGGTGGAATTCCTTCTTTACTACCAAACTGAAATTTTTACCGATTAGCCACATGCATGATTCAAACATGCTTCCTATCCAACCCACTACCAAGGAAACACTTAAAATCATCAAAAGATCATTAAAGATCCTTCAAACATAACCAATTATCCAAATTATCCTAGTTGCGCCAAACTTCCGCTTACTTACAAAATGAAGGGAAATCAATTCCACTTGGTTTCAAGTCTCAATTCCTATCCAAACTAACCTTAAAACACTCTTAAAACATCATTATGTGCATAGACATAAGCATTCATAGCATAACACTCTAGGCCACATATGGAAGACAAAACCCCAACTCATAATCTTAAAATTTGTAATCTAACCATGGAAAGTTGTTAAAAATCAACCCCAATCACTTCCCAACCTCCAAAACACTAAAAACAACCCATAACATACATAAATCAACACATATAAGGCTGCAAAGAGGGTTTTCTCAGCCATAAAGAATCCTACAAAACTTGAAATTAAAGCTGTTGATGGATCATAAAGCCCATAAGCCAAAAAGTGCTAAAATACAAAAATCTTACCTTCCAAGTGATTTCTACTTGAAATCCAAGAAAATTTTTGGGGAAAATGGAGGAAGAGGAGTTCGGCTGCTGCTAGGAAGAAATGAAGAAGAAACAACAAGAAGAAGACTTATAAAGCTTCCAAAGTTGACCCAAATAGTACCCAGTTGACCAAATAGTCTCCAAGTTGACTATTTGACCCAAAAACTAATTTTTTGCTACTAAATTAACATTATTAATCAGCTGATTAATAACTGTCTCTTATACACATCTAGATGTGTATAAGAGTTTTCGGGTAAACGGGTCAAAAGTCAACTTTGGAAGCTTTATAAGTGTCTTGTTGTTTGATGGCTGATTAATAATGTTCTTTATGAGACAAAAAATATGAAAAACTTATAAACATCTTAAATCAAAGAACAAGGTCTTAAAATACTGGGTTTCACATTCTACCCCCCTTAAACAGAGTTTCGTGTTCCTCGAAACTTACGAAATCACGAAGCAAACAAAGCTGAATACTTCGATCTCATGAGGCTCTCAAGCTCCCAGGTAGCTTCTCGCTCAGAATGATTAGACCATAAAACCTTCACGTAGGGGATAACTTTATTCCTCAATGTCTTATGTTGTTAAGGGGTAGTGCTCCTCTCCGAAACTTTCGTATGTCGTGTCGTCCCGATCTACTAAAGGTTCAAGGCTCAACACATGAGAGGGATCAGGGATATACCTCCTCAACTGAGAGACATGGAAGGTATTATGAACTCTAGACAACTTCGGAGGCAAAGCCAATTGGTATGCCAAATCACCAACCTTGTTCAACACCTCATAGGGGCCTATATAGCGTGGACACAATTTTCCACCTTTCCCAAACCTAGCTACCCCTTTAATCGGCGATACTTTCACATACACTTTATCCCCAACCGCAAACTCCATTGGCTTTCTCTTGCGATCCACCCAGCTCTTCTGACGATCTTAAGCCGCTTGACCAATCAAATTCTGGCGAACAATAGCAATCTTATCAATCATTGCCTGAATCAAATCTGGGCCCTCCAAGGATCTCTCACCAACTTTATCCCAATGTAAAGGTGATCTACACTTACGACCGTACAAAGCCTCAAATGATGCCATACCTATCTGCTTGTGATAGTTGTTATTATACGAGAATTACACATAAGCATCACATGCTCATCCCAGCTTCCCTGAAAGTCTATGGCACAAGCTCTCAACATATCCTCCAATGTCTGAACAGTACGCTCAGATTGGCCATCTGAGGATGATAAGCAGTACTAAGACTCAAAGCATCGGCAACCTTATTAGCTTTACCAGGATGATAGCTAATGGTCAGGTCATAGTCCTTCAATAGCTCAAGCCAACGCCTTTGCCTCATATTAAGCTCTTTTTGAGTGAAGAGATACTTCAGACTTTGATGATCAGTGAACACTTCACACTGCTCTCCATACAGGTAATGCCTCCAAATCTTGAGAGCAAACACTGATCTTTATCGCAGCTAACTCCAGGTCATGAGTAGGATAATTCTGCTCGTACGGCTTAAGTTGCCTCGACGCATAAGCTATCACCTTATCTCCCTGCATCAAAACACAACCCAAACCATTCTGAGAAGCATCACTATAAACCACAAATCCTCCAGAACCTGAAGGTAAAGTCAACACTGGAGCTGTCACCAACCTATGCTTAAGCTCTTGAAAGCTTGCCTCACACTGATCTGACCATTCGAACTTGGTTCTCTTCTGGGTAAGCCGCGTCAAAGGGGAAGCAATTTCGTGAGAAATCCTCCACAAATTTCCTATAATAACCAGCTAAACCCAGAAAACTCCGCACCTCAGTCACTGTGGTAGGTCTAGGCCAATCAACAATGGCCTCAGCTTCTTGGGATCTACAGAAACCCCTTCCTCTGACACCACATGTGTATAAGAAAATGCAACACTCCGAAGCCAAAACTTGCATTTGCTAAACTTACCATACAACTGCTCTTTCCTCAACAAGCACAAAACTGCATCGCAAATGCTCAGCATGGGCCTCCTCGCTCGGAGAATAAACCAGGATATCATCGATGAAGACCACTACACATACATCAAGATAGTCCTTGAACACCCTATTCATCAACTCCATAAAGGCTGCAGGGGCGTTAGTTAAACCAAAAGGCATAACCAAGAACTCGTAGTGGCCATAGCGAGTCCGAAAAGCTGTCTTAGGTACATCCTCTTCCTTCACCCTCAATTGATAATATCCGGACCGCAAATCAATCTTAGAGAAGTACCCCGCACCCTTAAGCTGATCAAACAAGTCATCAATCCGTGGCAAAGGGTATTTATTCTTCACAGTTACCCTATTAAGTTCACGGTAGTAAATGCAAAGTCTCAAACTACCATCTTTCTTCCGGTAAAATTGAGTCCGGCTGCTCCCCAAGGTGAAACACTTGGACGAATGAATTTCTTGTCCAAAAGTAGGAGAAGCTGCTCCTTCAACTCCTTTAGCTCCGCAGGTGCCATACGGTAGGGGGCCTTTGAAATTGGTGCCACCCCTGGCTCTAAGCAAATCTCAAAATCGACAACCCGCGACGGAGGTAAACCTGGCAGCTCCTTGGGAAACACGTCCGGAAACTCTCTAACCACTAGGATATCCTCAATGCCTGGCTCTACTTTATCAGAGTCTATCACATAAGCCAAATAGCTCTCACAACCCCTATCTAAGGCCTTAAACGCCTTCACTGTTGATATAATCGGAATCCTACTCTTGGGCTTCTTTTCATTCCCACGAAAAATCACCGTATCTAAACCAGGCATCTGAAACATCACATACCTCTCTTTACAATCAATCGTCACACCATTAGCCGCCAACCAATCCATACCCAAAATTAAATCAAAGTCGGTTATCGGTAACTGAATAAGGTCGGCCTCAAACTTCCTATCACAAAACTCTAACCGACAACCTTCCAAAACAAACCTAGACTCCAAAACCTTCCCATCCGGGGACTAGTTTTAATTTTGGATCGGATGACATTAGAGAAAGCCTTCTGACTGTTATGAAGATGTGATAAGAGACAATTGGTTTTCGCATCCCTAGTCATTCTTTCACTAAAATCATCTCTGCAACTACTGAATCGGTCTGATCGGCCTGCTGCTGACTCAACGCATGCACCCTCGCCTGAGTCCTCCGCCTCTTGTCCTCAGGCGGACCACCCTGCACTCCACTAGTCTGCCCTCGATTTGGTGCGACCTTAGGACAATCGAAGATCAAATGGCCGCGATCGCCAGGTTTGTACCAAGGTCCCTTGACAACCTAATTGCTCCCCTATACACATCTAGATGTGTATAAGAGACAGGTGCAGGGTGGTCCGCCTGAGGACAAGAGGCGGAGGACTCAGGCGAGGGTGCATGAGTTAGGATAGAGCTGATAGTGGGTCGTCCCCAGACTCTGTCTCTTATACACATCTAGATGTGTATAAGAGACAGGTTTTGAGTTGGGTTGTAACCAAGGTCCCTTGAATACCTTGGAATTGGATGAATGCACCATTGACTATCAGGGAAGATGGGATGAGCCGATTAAACTCGTCCATCTTCTGAGCTCTGATGGACGGGGGAAAATAATGAGCTAGAAACTGTTCCCGGAATATCTCCCAAGTCACAGGTTGTCTCGGTGTGGGCAACGTAGCCTCAACGATCTACCACCACTTGGCCGCCTCAGCAACCAAGAAAGGAATAGCCAAAGATATTCGTGACTCCACCGGAATCTGAAATAACTCAAAATCCCTCTCTATCTCGCCCATCCGGAGTTGATGAATAGGGTGTTCAAGGACTATCTCTGTCAAAGTACACATAGTATCTCTTCACTCAATCATGAGCAAAGAATAACTCTGTCAAGAATCAACAAAAGAGGTACAAGAAAGATTAAATAAGCAAGGACACTCTCAAAACCCCCCCGAAAAACATGTCACAATCAATAACTCCAGGTCAAAGAATTCCACAGATCCTGTAATGCCGCGAACAAAATAGAATCTTATATAATTCTAAGCCCGAGCACATCGATTTAAACCTCGAAAGACTCATCGAATACCTATTACTGGACTTAGGATTCAAACCTATGCTCTGATACCACTTGATGTCACGCCCCAAAAACGGGACCGTAACACGCCGCGCTAATGGTACACCGGCCCAAAGCGCAAGGCACAAACGAACAGAGCAACAAACTTAACCGCAATGTAATAGAACCATCAAACCATTACTTAACTATAAAACCGAATATTTCATTTTACACAAAAAAATACGAATTACAAAATTTCTTCTTAGTACAAAAGATGCTACAACAAAAACAAAGTTCATCAAAACAAAACCTATCTAATACACTACCCTCTCCAAACAAAGAGAAGCTTGGAAGATTATCCAGAGTCCTACCAAGTAATGTGGAATCTGCAGAAAATCTAAAAGTCGCTAACGTGATGGAGAGTCAAAAGCGAGCACCTAATCGAAAAATTATAAATCACGGGGGTGAGCATAACTAGCTCAGTGTGTTATGAATATTCTGTCTCTTATAGTTAAGTAAGGTTTGATAAAAGAAAACATAAAGATAATAACATTTGCGAAAACCATAGTCATGAAGCAGTTTCTAAAATGTCTCATGCCATTTAAACGTCAATAAACCATAATCATAAGTAGTTTCTAAAATGTATCATGTCATTTAAACGTCAGGCATGTCCAAAACATAGCCAAAAAGATCCAATCATTTCAAAACATAGTATGCTAAAGCATAGCGAATTTAGGGGTCCCATGGAAGTCTTAGATTTTCTCCCCAAATCAAACATTTCCAAACACATCCAAAATTATATACCTAGGTCACCTATGAGCCAAAACAGTTATAAAATGCTTTCATATCAAAAGAGTTTGCAAACATATCAATTGATTAACATAAAATAGCTTGGTCCCGATTTCATATGTAATAGTTCCAAAACTTGGTAAAAGTGCAGTTCCAAACATCATACACATTCTAAAATCCATCCAAACATATTTCGAAAGTCGTTAAACAAAATACAAGTGGAAGAGGGTCTATGTTACCCACCTATCAAAGCAAAAACTGCACAAATGATCACTGAACGCGATCGCTAGATCCCTCATGATATGTGGTACCTAAGAACAGCTATAAGTGAGTCTTATCCAGAGATGTGGCAGGAAGCATTGACTATCATAGATTCTGTCTGCGTCTTCGGAGTAATAGAAAATGACACCAATAGCTTTTATGGCAAAAGGGAGCTTTGCGCAAACTTTCTCAGGCTCTGGACAAGCTAAAACCCAGTCAAAACACTTAGTGAACCCCTCAAATTCGTATTACAGCTAGATTAGGAGATAATAAGCTCAGTTTTCCAGAAAAACCGAAAAACTTCGCCCCTCCCTAGGCTATAAGTAGGCTATCCTCTCTGCCAACAAAATCCAATTCCAAGGTATTCAAGGGACCTTGGTTACAACCCAACTCAAAACAACATATTCAACCAACCAACAAAATCCAATTCCAAGGTATTCAAGGGACCTTGGTTACAACCCAACTCAAAACAACATATTCAACCAACCAACAAAATCCATAAACGGAAAGATTCACCGGAGCAATAGCCGGGACTATATCAATAGCATTCCACAACAATCCATAACCCATAACCACTACAATTAACTCTATTACAACATTAGAGCAACAACCTATGGGTGGAATTCCTCTTTACTACCAAACTGAAATTTTTACCGATTAGCCACATGCATGATTCAAACATGCTTCCTATCCAACCCACCTACCAAGGAAACACTTAAAATTATCAAAAGATCATTAAAGATCCTTCAAACATAACCAATTATCCAAATTATCCTAGTTGCGCCAAACTTCCGCTTACTTACAAAATGAAGGGAAATCAATTCCACTTGGTTTCAAGTCTCAATTCCTATCCAAACTAACCTTAAAACACTCTTAAAACATCATTATGTGCATAGACATAAGCATTCATAGCATAACACTCTAGGCCACATATGGAAGACAAAACCCCAACTCATAATCTTAAAATTTGTAATCTAACCATGGAAAGTTGTTAAAAATCAACCCCAATCACTTCCCAACCTCCAAAACACTAAAAACAACCCATAACATACATAAATCAACACATATAAGGCTGCAAAGAAGGTTTTCTCAGCCATAAAGAATCCTACAAAACTTGAAATTAAAGCTTGGATCATAAAGCCCATAAGCCAAAAAGTGCTAAAATACAAAAATCTTACCTTCCAAGTGATTTCTACTTGAACTCCAATCCAAAAAAAAATTTTGGGGAAAATGGAGGAAGAGGAGTTCGGCTGCTGCTAGGAAGAAATGAGGAAGAAACAACAAGAAGAAGATTTAAAAAGCTTCCAAAGTTGACCCAAATAGTACCCAAGTTGACCAAATAGTCTCCAAGTTGACTATTTGACCCAAAAACTAATTTTTTTGCTACTAAATTAACATTGTAAATCAGCCATGAAACAACACTCACACACCACAATGCACTAATTACACTTAGTCCAACTTTTGACCCGTCTACCCGCCGGTACCGAAATCGCTTAAATCGAAAAATTTGCCGAATTGAAAAATGAATAAGTTGAAGTACTTTATGACTAAAAATAATATGAAAAACATTTTAAACCAGTTAAAATCAAAGAACAAGGCTATTAAAATACTGGGTTTCACAAAGGCCTTGGGAGGGTTTTAACGCTCAGGTTGACGCTGGGGCTACCCAGTCTCTCAAGGAGTTTCATTGTAATTTATGTGAGTTTGAAGATGGCAAGCGTGCGTATACGAGGGGTTTTGGTAGATTTTAGTGCTGATGTGATTAATGCGTATTTCAACATACCCCCGTACCTTCTAGTTAATATTTGGCATTTTTGAACAATAAAAATAAGGGTACTTCGTCTGCTACTGAATTAAAATTTCCTCATCAAGGACTCTGATTAGTGGCTAAGATATGGTTTTATTTCATTAGTAGCCGCATTTGGGGGTCCAATGCAGTGAGCTTTATCCAAAGGGACAAGGTACTCTTAGTCTATGCCATCATGACTGGGATCCCGGTGAATGTTGGTCACCTAATTAGACAGGAGTTTTTAGAGAGTGGTAGGTCGGGATTACCCATATTTTATGCCCCTAGTCTAATTCGCCATCTTTGCACCATAGCGGGTTGCCCAATTGGTTCTTTGGAATCATTGACACATCCTACGGGAAGGATCAATCGGGAATATGTCTATAGGATGGTGAGACAACATGAGAAGCACCACCAGGAAGAGCACCTTGCCCAGCCACAGCCTTAGCCTCAGCCTCCACCACCTCAGAGAACTTCAGTGATTCTGATACCCCCAGGTGTAGTATTTAATGCTCCGGTAAGTGAAGAAGAAAGAAACAATCTACAAGGGTACTGGTCGTACAGTCAAATGGTGATGCACAACAACTTGACCGTCATTGGAGAAGCTTTAAAGGTTACTTCATTAGGCACTTGGGTCCAGCCACCATCACCTCCGGCATAGCACTTTGGTCCACCTCGTGGATAGTACTACACACCACCGGCGGCTACCACATATCATGAGGGATCTAGCCACGCGGGTGTGACTGGAGGGGACATTGATGATGGTCATGAGGAGGCCCAACCTAGTGACGCTGAAGAAGGTCAAGATGAGATGGAATGAAGAGAAGAATCCACCATTTGTTTGAGCATGAAAGAAGACCAACCTTGATTACTGGATTAATTTGATGGATGATGATGATTTTCCCTGTTTTCATTGGACACAACAGCTTTTGATTACTTTAGATTATGTTTGTTTTATTTTTGGTTTTTCTTTTTAAGTAGTTTGGTTAATGGCCTTAAGCTGATGCCAAGTGATACATTTTGATGCTTTATGGATGAATTTTTTTTTGGTTTATTAAATTGACACTTGGTGAAGTTTGGGTATTGCCTAATAAGAGTAATATGGCTAAGGGCCCTAAGCTGATGCCATCTTTGCACTAGTTGATGAATTGAATTTGTTGAACCCCAGTTATGTTAATCATGTTTTGATGATGACCAAATCACACTAATGGTTTGAAAACAAGTGTGCAGAAAAATAGGTAGGTTCGGACGCAAATGATGGTCCGAACGAAACACCAGAAGACTCCATGGACATAAATGACTGTCTAAAAAATAGAGTTTCGGATGATGGTAATCGTCCGACACAAAGAATTTGAAGCAAGTCTCGGACAAAGAACAGCGTCCGATCATATTTCCAGAAGACTTTGCTTCGATCGGACGCATGTTCGGACGCATCCTCGGACGTCCGAACGTCGTCTTGAATATCCTCAGAGAACGGACGCAGCGTCGGATGCAGGGTTTAGCAGCGGCCGTCCGAACGGTCCAACGGCTAGTTCGTTCGGACGCACACTTGCTGCATCTGCCGTCCGAAAGGTCTCAACGGCTCTAGTTTTCCAGTAAACAGAAAATAGCCGTTGGAAAGTTGTTGGAAGCAGATTTTGGGCAACTATAAATATCCCTTAGCCTAAATTAAACAAGAAGAGACTTCTACATTGATTACAAATAATTCTTGAGCTATTTGGGAGAAATAGTGGGTACAAGTGTTGTAATAGTGTAGGTAGTTTGGTGAAAAGAGTTAGAAGTGTGAGAGTTCTTCAAGTGTAAGAGTGTAGAGATAACAATTGTAACAAAGGGAGGTTGTGAGTGTAAAACTCTTGGCTCAACTAAAGGAAATTAGTGTGAGCAAGAGTGATCCTCATTTGTGTACAAGAGGTTATTGTCTCACCTACTTTGAAGAGACTTTTAGTGGCTAAACTTCAAGTTGTGAACTTGTAGGTAGTTGCCTTGTAAGAAACTCTTTGTAGTTGTAAGCTTCAAGCTTGAGAAGCTTGGGAGTTTGGTTTGATTCTCTTAATCTCTATATTCTTATTTGTTCTTTAAGCTTAAATTGTTGACTATCTATTGCATTCTTTTGTGCTTAAGTTTTTATTTGGTGCATAAAGTTTGTATTTTTATTAAGCACATAAAAAGGTTTGTTTTAGATACAACATAATTCACCCCCCTCTTAGGTTGCTGTTTGGGGCCAACAGAATTGAATGATGATTTTGCTTGAAGCTTGAATGGTGAGATGCATGGCACGGTTGCTCTTGACATTTTTACTCAATTTTAATTCTAGGCTTAAAAGTAGGACATAGTTTAAGTAGTTGTCGTTATTTTTGGGTTTATCTTGATGTTTAATTTTGAGTGACTGGAAGGATGATTTATTCATCAACTTGAATAAAAGAGATAAATTTGGGGGTGTTTATCTTTTTGTGTTGGAAATGGTTATTTTATATATTATTTGTTGCCACTTGATGATTAACGGATGGAAAGTTGATCAATTAGGTACTCAATGATGATAAATTTTGATGTTCAATGCCTTGTGAGTGAAGTATATGATTGATTCTTTTCAAGAATTTTTGTGTGAGTGAGTAGTTCGTTTGCAATATAAAGAATTCATAAACTTAGCATTGCCATTTTTCAAAAAGAAGTGTTGAAATTTTAGGAAAATTTATTTGAAATGTTGTTTCTTATCAAATCATTTATATTATGTGGTTGATGAACTATCTTTTGGAAAGAAATGAGTTAAATGAAGTAGAAGGAATTTTGGGACATTTCGTGTGTTTGCATAGGGAATGTTCTTCTAACTTGTGAATAATTGATATTTGAGATTAATTTTTGGTACATTTCACTCCTTTTCTTTGGTTTAGGGCGGAAAAAAGAATTAGGAATAAGGCAAGTACGGGATTCCGACATGTAACCATGTTGTTTCTCCGAAATAAGCCATTAGAGTAGTAATAAGGCGAGTACGAGACTCCAACATGTACCCATGTTGTTTCTCCGAATTAAGCCATTAGGAATTGCATTTTTAGTATACCAATAAGTTAAGGACCAAATGTTTGTAATACTTATCATTAATCTCATATTACTTATTCCTTGTTAGAGGTTTATTCCCGAAATGTGTGACAATTGCATTTAAGTTGATTCCTAATTGAACTTCTATTTTCATGATGCTTAGTCGTGAGAGTTGATTAACTTTATAATATTTGTGATTTCAGAAGTAATGATGTTTCAAATGAAAAGAACTAAAACTTTTGGTAACTGTTTTCGAGAATGGTAATGCTTGGTGATGTGAAATCTTGTGTAGTGAATGAATGTGTGCTTCTTTGTAAAATGAAATTTCAATTTTGGATTGATTTACGCATATTCCTCACATATCACGTGGTGTTGAACATTTCTTGAGAGATCGCTTAATTTTTCTAAGTACATCCATGATTCATCAAGTGTCATGTCAACTTTGGAGGATATGTTTAAATGTTCTAATGTTTAGTAGGTTTCGTTTAATGTTAATCTTTGTTTTGCTAGGGACTAGCAACATGCTAAGTTTGGGGGTGTGATAACTCTAGTAAACTAGAGTTATTTTCCTCTAAATTATAGCATTTTGATAGTTTAAATTCCGAAATTAGATAAGTAATTGAAGATTTTAGTTAATTTCTTTCATATGTATTTTTATTTTCGTTCTTGAATTAATTATGATAATTTGGTGTTAAATTTTTAGTTTAAATAAGTGTTAAATGGTGTTTATATTATGCAGGTTAAAAATTAAAGGTTAGAAGCTGGAAGGAACAAAGCTCAAGGGACCAAATTACAAAATGGATGAAATGAAGATTGCTGGAGGAAGAGTCGAGATCGCGGTCTCGACTACTCCAAACCGCGATCTCGACTCGGGAATTATTTTTACTATTTTAGAGTTGAGATCGCGGTCCCAAATGTTCCAAACCTCAACTCACTGAATGTTAAGTTGTAGGGGCAACAAATTTTGTAAACTTCAAGCCAGAAAATCCCTAATTTTGCCTTGTGTAATGCTTCACTATTTAAGCCAAGTAGAATTAGTAAGTAGAGAGTTTTTAAATAGATAGAGATAGATATTTTTAGAGTTAAAAAATAGTTTTAGATAGTTCTAGATGGATTAGGATAGCTTGAACTACAAGTTACTTTTTCTCATTGAAATTTTTCTTTACTTTCATCTTAGATCTTCTTTAAATTTCTTGACAAGTTTAAATTTTGATTAGATAATCGTAGTGGGTTCTTCGCATGCTTCGCGTAGACATAATTTTTATTTGCTTTCTTGTCCAATTTAGTAAAAATTTCTTTACTTTCAAATTAGGGATTTTAGGAAAATTAGGGTTCTTGTCAATTTCTTACTTTCTATTTAAGAATTTCAATTCTAGCTTTAATTTCTAGTTAATTCTTAGTGGGCTTTCTTAATTCCAATCAAAAAATCCAAAAATATTTAAATTTTTAGTTTAACTCTTTCTACAAAGATTTATAATTTGGAAATGAATGCTTTTGATATTCAAAGTTTCTCTTTTGTAGTCTTTTTAGTTGAGTGATTCACTTGTTTTTAAATTTTAGTCTTAGTTTGATTAAACTAGGTTAGAATTGAAATTATAGTTTTCATTAGATTAGTTCTATCATCTACCAATTGATTTTGTTTAACTACACAAGCACCTTTAAACCTTGGTAATTGCAATCGACAATCATTGTGGGAACGATCCCTACTTCCCTTTGCTACTAGTTGACAACCATATACTTGTGGGATGCCATCTAGTTAGTAGTAGGATTTAGGTGTTTCATTAATTATAACTAGATGTGTTAAAGGGGCATCAACAAGCAACACTTCCAAGCTAGCAAACTTGGAGTAGTATTTACTAAGACACTCCTTCAAATTTGGTAAGACAATAATCCCAAATGTACACAAAGTAGGATAATCCTTGCTCACACTAATTCTCTTTAGTTGAGCCAAGGATGTTACTCTACTCCTCCTACACTTTTGTACAAAATTATCACTCCACTCAATACTTTTGAATAGCACTCTTAAAATACACACTAATACAATATTGTTTCAAGAGCAAATTTGCACTCCAATTGCTTTCCTACTTGCACGTATTCAATGTGTAAGATATGTTTCATAATACGAAGAAGTTGGTATTTATAGGTGTAACAAATCAGGTTCCAACCACCTCCTAACGGCTCAATAATAAATGCTCAAAAACTAGCCGTTATAGGTTTCGGACGTCCAATGTTATTGTTATGCATCCGATTCATCGACCGATCTTAGATATCAGGAAGTAGAAGATACCGTTCGGATGGCCAATCTTGCGTTTGTTCCTTCGTCCGAACCAGGTATGTTTGAATGGTTCACACATCGGACGGTGTAGTGTGTCTGAAAGGTTTAATGCTTAACAGGGAATGTTTTTCTTTGAACGGTTAGCCTTGTCCGATATAAGCTCCTTTCGGACAGTTAGATGAATCCGTTGCAGGTGCCTAAAATAATCTTGACTCTGCCTTACTCTTTTAGACAGTGAAATACGTCTGAGGTAAATTTGTTAGGACGAGCTTGTGTGTCCGTTATTGATGCTCCAAAATCTTGCTCTCTACCTGATCGTTCAGACAGTATATTGTATCCATAGTAATCTTGTTCAGACGAACTACACATCTCCGAGAAACATAGTGCCATTCGGACGGTGTTCTTCATCCAAAAACCTTGCTAATGAACAAATGTACTAGGAATCCTACATAGCTCCAGTTAAGATAGTTAAGTTACATTTGTTATCATCAAAACCAAGGTTATGGGTCATCACATCTCTTAACTCCTCCCCAATTTGCATAGCATTCTTTGGATTTCCTGATCAAATTAAAATTCAACATGTGATGTAGATTGTGTCACTGACATACATAATTAGTGGAAGAAATAATAATAAAATAAATAAAAATAAAAACATAAATTAATGGCACAAAAATAAATAAAATCGTTCCCCAGCAACGGTGCCAAAATTATTTGGTGATGTTGTCGTATGGGCCCAAAAACTAATTAAATTCACTATTACAAATGTAGAAGTCGCGAGTTTGATGTTGTTCCATAGATTTATCGCGAATTATTCTTTTGCTAATTATGAATGTCAGTATTGCAATATACAATTCTAGAGAATTTAATAATCTGTCTCTTATACACATCATATCCATATGAAAATTGTATGGCATACTAGTTGTTCATCGACACCAAAAGTAATTCAATTTTTTATACCAAGTACTAATTGAATAATTAACCCAAATTTTGATTCAAAGTCAATTCTCATAGTTTTTTCTAAGTTGGTTAATTTTCAACAATCGATCCAATTAACCCTATTTATTAAATTAATCCAAACACATGCCAAAGATTAATTAATAGCAGCATTAAAACCAACAAGAACAATTAAAAAAATTTAACATAAATAAGATCGACATGTCATTAGTTCCAATTTTTCCTAAATTTATACACATCTAATATGATGGAAATCATTAAACTAGTTACATCTAGCATTAGAAGAACTTATAAGATGATAAAGATAAATTTAGCAGTAGAAAAATTCCTAAGTTCACTATCCTACAACACTAGTAAATTAACAAGAACAATCATAAAATCAACAGAGAAAAATGATCAATACTTGACATAAAAATGAATAAATTCATGTACAAATATCCTACAACATAGTAGAATCGACCACGGCTTTAATTCTCTCGGCCAAGAAAATGTGGTTTTAGACACTAAGTTCCATGGAAGAACGCTCAAGAATTTTTGCTAGAAATGTTCACAATAAAATACAAGAATAAAAAGTTGTCCTCCTCTTCTCTTCAACCTATACGGAGTATTTATAATGAAAACTAGGGTTACAATTCTAGATGTTTAAAGATAAGAACATAAATCAGGTGAAAAAGAGTCCAACCGGACAAAGAAATCTGCCAAAAAATAAAAATTATGAAACCTTACTACTTCGCGTGCATGTGTATGTCTTGATCCTCACGCATGTACGCACATCCCTACACGACTTAGAAAATTGCTCTCTGGGAATCACGCACGTGCACAACTCTAGGGTTGTGTATGTGTGCAAAATCCTAATTGCTGTGTACCATATTCGAATTCAATTTTGACCCTAATGCTCTTAGAATTTAGAAAAATATAAAACACAAAATTTCTAGTTTCTTTCTCATGACCTTTCCAAGAGCAGGATCTGAATCTATCAATGGAGTTCATACCAGAAAGTTGTTTTTAAAATACGAAACAGCTTCCAGATTTGCTCCATACTCGTGCACAATTTGTCCTTAGAATTTCTTCTCATCTTTTTCCATCCTTTTCAATCCTTTTCCACTTCAACCCTACAAAAACTAAGAATAACCAAATTAAGGTCATTATTAACTCAAATCTTTCTTACAATCCATAAAAATGTGGTAAATGACACATAAGTTGTGACCTTATCAGGTAAGCCTAGTGATATCATTTAATTTTCAGTCGGCCGATAGTGATTGTGCAATATGGTGGTCGTGGCTATTTGATGGGGCAGAAAGGAAAGGGGGATAAAATAGAAATGAAGAGAGAAGAAGAGACTAGGTTGGTTGATTTCAAAAGAGATCGATGGAGGTGAAGGTTTAGGATGGTGGTGGAAGATGGTAGAGAAAGGTAGAACGTGGAGGAGAGGATTTGTATAATTTTAGTAAGAATGAGGGGTATGAAGGTTTTCTATGTTTATCAATTGCTGAATGATGAATATAAAGTTCTGTTCATAGCAATAGAAATATATGTGGCATAGTCAATACAAACAATCTTCTTGCACAAAAAAAATTCTTTTTTAATAAAAAAAAATATAGGAATGACAAAATTCGTTGCTATGAAGTCAACTAAATAAAGTTAAAATCAATATGCTTTCAATGAAAATTTCCATCACAAACATTTATTTAAAAATTTGTGACAAAAATTTCTGTTACAAAGGTTTTGAAATTCTTTTCTTTTTGTAATAAATCATTTCTTTTTACAATGTAATTTGTAACCAAAAGTTTTTCATCTACATTTGTCTAAATCCGCTGCAAATAGTTGTATTTCTAGTAGTGTGGCAAAACTCACATCCCAAAGGGTTTACACCTTCTAGGAAAATTTACCAATTTCCAGGTGTGATTACTCATTATGGAATTCATAATTGAATTCATTGCCTCTTTATATATTTTTTGGTCTTCTGCAGATGTGAAAGCAGTTACAAAATTAGGCCTAGAGTTAGTTTACATCCTTGCCCTCTTACTCCTTTTAAATTATTGAGTTTCTTGGTTTTCATTTTCTTCAATGTCTTGAATATCTTAATATGGTGTTATTATAGAATTTTTAATTATTGGGAAGATTAGTTTCCATAACATGGTTAGACTCCAAACTCAAGAACCTAGTAGCACTATATTATGCATCCTCTATGAAGATATTGTCAATAGTTTTAGTCTTAATTTTACTTCTTTTAAAATTTGGTATTCTTGCCTTAGCTAGACTCCCACACTTTGAGATATCTAAGGTTTGGATCATAATCTTTCCACACATGTTTGATATGGTATCTTTAAAATTTTTTTGTGAAGTGTTCTATTAATAATATGACAAGAAGAGAAAATAGCCTCTCCCCATATATTAGTAGGTAACCCAAAATTTATTAGCAATGCATTCATTATGTCTTTTAGAGTTCTACTTTTCTTTTCTGCTATTCCTTTAGATTAAGGTGGGTAAGGTGAAGCAATTATTCTATTTTGTTGGAAAAAATGCTTAGAACAATTTTGAATCATGCTCGCTTCTTCTATCAAATTTAAAACTTCTAATAGTTTCCTCTGACTGATTTTCAACTTAATTTTTGCATTTAAAACATTTTTTCAGCTTTATCTTTTTTAACTTAAAAAATATAATTTAGTATATCTTGAGTAATATCAATGAATATGAGATAATATTTCTTTCCACCTCTACTTATATTATTTTTAATGCCCCAAATCGCTATGAATCATTTCTAAATGATGTTTGGCTTTCAAATTTGTCAGCATAGGCTTAGTTAGAATAGGAATCACCAGCTTCTACACAAACTTTATATTTTGCGAGCTTGCTATTAGCCAAAGAGTAATGATATTCGCACACCCTTTTTGATCTTTTGCACACCCCTTTAATATCTATTTGTAGAAAATGTTCACTTGAAGGGCAAAGAGCTAAAGAGGTTGTATAAGGAGCTAATTATGCCAATAATATTGAAAAAGGTGTGCAAGAATCTAAAAAGCCAAATTAGGAATCAAATTTAAAGTTTGCATCCTTTTAATATAATCAACATTCACATGTCCTAAAATAGTATGCCACATATCAATAGAATCAATAATCTAAGCAAAAGTAGCATGCACTAAGTATATATAACTCCCCACAAGAAAAACCCTATCTTGCAAACTTCCAGTTCTTAGTCAAAATCAACTTATCATCTCAAAAACAAGTTTAATGGTAGCCTTATTAAGAAAAGATCCAAAAATAAAAAATTTCTTCTCATGGAAGAAATATGTAGCACACTAGTTAGAGAGATTGATTTTCGCAGAGGTAAGTTTCAAACGAACCTTTTCCTTGCTCATAAATGGAGCAACACGAGCATCTGCTAGGAAGACTTGTTCCCCATCATCTCATACTTCATACTCAAGCAAATGGCTTTTGTTAACAACAATATGCTTCATGACTCCAATATCTATAATCCACTTCGTCACGTTGTAAGCTAAGTTTAATTCCAAGAAAACTACAACAATCACCTCGTCGCCTTCAGCAAAATTCACTAATTTGGTTGATTGCTGCTCCGATCCCTTGTGAAACTTGCATATGTTTACCTTGTGACCAATTACTCCACAGACACAACAAGATCCTTTAGACTTTTTATTAGTTTTACAATTTTTTTAAACTTACTAGCTACTTGTTCTGGTTTTGGCTACTCTGGTTCTAACCCTTGTTCTAGTTCCTGTCCGTCTTAGATCCACATGTTTGCCTTTGGACCATGGAAAAGCTTCCTCGGGCTTGCCATCCACCAAATTCATCTTTGTTGGAAACTTTGACCATGAGCTAGATCGGACTGGTTCTTTAGATGACTACTCTCCGCAATCTAGATGTAAGATATCACCTCAGCAAGCGTCAAATCAGATTTGTCATGCTTTTTCGTGTTCAGATACTTATTCCAAGATGGTAGTAGCTTCTCAACCTAGCGCAGCTATTTGGAAAGCATCATCAATCTTCATGCTTATTGAGTTACGTCCACTTGAAATCCAGGAACTTTCTTGCCACGTACTTATTCTTTCCAACATCTTCAGAGTTGTGTTCTTTTCTAGAACAACCTACATTTCTTGAGCAAACTTATATAGGCGATATAGATTGAACAGGACATCAGACATGAAATTCAAAATGTAACCCCTCGCAGTTTGATTATATCGACATAAACCCTAGTGGTTCCATAGGTGCTTGACCACCAAATAGAATGTAATCTTCTTTGAGAGTCTGCAAAAAAATTAAAACCATCTCTTCTCATGCCAATATTTTTAATTTTTTTCCATCAAACAATTATAGTTTAGGCATGTTAGCAACACCAGCGTTAGCCATCACAGCAGCATAGATCAAATTCACTTTCATGACTATTGGAATAAATGGATAGAATCACCGATGCATATAAATGAACACTGGAACAAGAGCTCCCTTGAAAGTAATTTTGACCCCCACAGGAATGTATCTAGTGCTGCAGCATGGATCTTGTGACAGTCATTCTACAAGATACTGCGGGAGTCTAAGTCGAGTGCACTCGCAAATAATGTTTGAAGCCTAACACCAAACTACATAGTACCAAGGACAGAAAGAAAGCAAAAACGAAGAAGAGAATTTGGTGGTAGAAAAAAGTACCCCAATACGAGTATTTATATAGAACAATTTCAAGGGAGTTAGAATACAAGTGGTCAAACTTGTGAGAAAAGCTAGAAATAGAACTAATTTTCTACAAGGACCTAAAAACCAAGGACCAAACTCGGTGCCAGTGCTTTTATAAGGAACTGGAATCTAAAGTCATTTTAGAATTCTTAAGAATAGATAGAGCGTCAACAGAAAATAATAGAAGAAAAATTGTACAAGAAGTTAAACTCTAGCATTTCATAGTTCACATGTGATGCACTACGATAGGTATGCATTTGTGCATGATATAGAAGATTCCCCAAAATCTCTAACCCTGTATGGTCTTAACTCCCAACTAGTGATGCCTACAGGAAAAACACTACCTATATCCACATATGTATTGAGAAAGACCCTACAAGTTTCTAATGTGGTAAAAGTGCTTTCCAACTCAGAGGGAAACAAAAAAATTAACAATGTGAATTTTTTAGGCAAAAATCTAAAAATATCTATAATTATAATATATCCCTATTTCTATATATATATGTGTGTGTGTGTGTGTGTGCGTAAAATAAAGCTTTGGCATAAAATGGCAAAACATTTAAAGTTTGCCTTGTAAAGCTATAAATTACTTATTTTAAAGGAAACTAACCAAACATCTTTCACATCTGTAAAAAATCTTTTTTTTCTTCCCTGACATTTTAAACTATATCCACTAATTCGTACCTCACATTTTTAAAACATACCAATGTGATCCCTCACAATTATGCCGCACCAAATTCATCCATCACATTTTTAAAGTCTACCAATTTCGTCCCTAATATTGTCAAAATATACCAGTTTTATTCCAAAATAAAATTAAATTTTAATACTTTTTATGATATAAAGTTATTGTTATAAAAAAAATAAAAAAAAAGTTTCAAATCTTAGATTCATCAAAAAAATGCGGTCAAATCCCCTTTCATGTGCGAATTATTATGAAATCTAAACTATAAATTTATCTTGGATAAACATTTAAATGAACTAAATAAGCAAATAAGCAAATTGTCTGCCAAATTTTGATCTAGATGTAAATAAGAGACATTTTGAAAACCTCAAATCTTTAGTTATATAGTTATTTAATAAATTAACTATATTTCATATAGTGCGACCAAGCTATTTTGACCAAAATTTTGATTAGATTTAGTATTGGATGAGATTAGTGTGTTTTGAAAATGTTCTATGTAAGGGAGGAATTTGTGTCGTTAAAAATATGAGGGATGAAAATAATATGTTTTGAAATTGTGAGAGATCAAATTAGTACATTTTAAAAATGCAAAGGATGAATTTGCATCATTTAAAATGTGAAGGATGAAAGAAAGATTTTTTTTTGAAATGTGGGGGATGTATTTGGTCATTTTGCCTCTTTAAAATGAAAAAATACTTTTGAAAAAAAAAGTGTTACTTTTGAAAACATTTTTTTAACTTTTCTAAATGTGAAATATATTTATATAAAGGGTCAGTTCTCTACATAAAAGGGAAGATTCCCTCACTGATTTTTGATTCTCTTATAAAATTTTAACATCAGCCGCATAGTTACTTTCCGTAATGAATTTCCATTTTCTTAGGCTTGCCAATAACTCATCGAGTAAGTTCAACAGTCGTGTACTAGAAAATAAAAATATTTTTAGCTTCAATTGGTTGTAGCTAAAACTACCAGTGTTTTTGGTCCACGATGATGATGAAACTAAAATAGAAAGAATCAATTCAATTATTGGTTCTGTAAATAGTAATGTCTGAAAAGTTTTAGCTACAGGCAACCATTAAACTAGATTTGTTATACAGAACACTGTGTAAAGTAAGTCGATTGTTTTGATTTAAAGCACATTTTCTGTGGCAGTATTATGCTATTTTTCTGGTAATTATTGATGGGTTTGTTGCCTTTGAAAAGTTGGCAAAACTGAAGTAGCCCAAATGTTATCGAATGGAATTGGAGTCTGACTCAAAGCACCAAAGAATTCATTGTACTAATTCAAATCAGGTCGTGGCATTAGCTGCAGTCTAATTTCGATCACACGCTTTTTTTCTGGGTTTACTTACCTTTTGGACTTCAATCAACATGCTTTAATTGTGTAAAAGCATTACTATATCATAGGCAAACTTTTTCTCCAATACACTCGGAGTACACTAGATTTTTGTGTTGATGAATCCTGGTTTTGAGTTGGCAAGCATTGGCCAATTTCCCAGCCGAGCTACAAAATGACGAGCTACCATATAACCCAATAAAGCTCAAAAGTCAGAACTGACCTCAGTTTCTTACGTTGACGGAGCTTCTGTAATGAAGGGAAGGGTTATCATACTGGATTTTAGGATATTACAATACTATGATTTTGGTAATAAAAGTTATTTGGATCTCGAGTACAATCTTAAATTAGATAGGATCATGTAAGATTATAGAATTTGTCAGAGAGATTTTAGAATCTTACTATCCAATTCGATCTTACTATCTTACATAAAAGAATTTTTTTATGTCTTTTTGGCATTTTGAGTTTTGTTTGTTGAATGTTTTAAATTTCTGAATTAATTGGTTTGTCCTTCTACAATGTAAATCAATTTATTTATATCAATATTAGTGCAATTTTATATATTTTTCATTTCAAATCTAAATATCTTTATTTCTATTGTACAAAGCCCATAAAATTTTTATGGAATGAGCACATGTCATTAGATCTTCTTAAATTTGACAAGTATTTTTTTTAAAAAAAAAAAAATCAAATTTCATTCATAATATTTGGTAATCCTATTCAGTTAATTATATTAAAGAATTTTGAACTTTTGTCATGTAAATCTATTCTAGTTCTTAAATTTTTAGATTTATAATTCTATAATCATTTTAGCCGTTTATTTTTTCTAGTTCTGTTAAGTACGAGTATATTTGTCCTTGCATAATTTTTCTAGATACGAAAACTAAAGCTATTCTTTTTGTCCTTTGTTGGTGCCCATATGTTTCTCTTTTAACTCTTTCCTTTACTTCATGACTAGTGTATATATTTTAATGCAAAGACATAAATGCCCCTGCACTTGAAGAAATTAAAGGATATACAGGTGAAAATAGGCAGAATTATCGCTATTTTATGAATTTAAAAGGGTAAGCATTTTAAAACTTTTAATAGTTGAATGACCAAACTTTAATATAGAAGTAGTTTTATAGGTTTTTTTGCCATGAATAAAGACCAACCAAAATATTCAACATAAGTACTATTCAGGTTATGCACTATCATAATTAGAGCTGAGTCAAGTTTGAACGCTTGTATATTTGAACTCGACTCGACTAAATATTTTGAGTTCCATAGTGCCTCCAAAATAAGACTCAAGCTTAAACTTCAACTTTAATCAAGCAGTAAAAGTCTTAATTTTCTTTCTTTTATTTTATTTTTCTTTTTTGCTTTCTCGCAAAACTTTACGCTAGGGACCCCAAACCTTTTTCTGTCCTTTGCTAGGCTTATTCTTTCATTGCAAACAAAAATACAGACATTATACACCCAAAATTTAAGGGATCAGACTTAAAGTAATTGCTGGACATTTTATCCCGCAGCTTTTGAGCATCCTTCAGAGTCTTGTTCAACATTAGGGATCCATTTACTGAACCGTCTACTAATTCACCAGTTTCTTGAAGCATCCCATTGTAGAATATCTCTATTTGCATCCATAAGGGTAACCCATGATGTGGAAACTAAGCATCCCATTGTAGAATATCTCTATTTGCATCCATATGGATATGGAACCCATGATGTAGACACTTATTAAGCAAGTCATTATACCTTTCACAAGCCTCGCTAAATTTTATTACAAGGTGGTGAGTTAAAGATGTTATATTATTCTTTAGCTTGGCCATTTTATATGGGAGAAATATCTGGACAGAAAAGCTTGCGCTAACCTATCCCAAAATGAAAATCCCCTACTTATACCCCTGCAGCCACAATTTTACCTTATCCCACAATAAGAAAGGGAATAAGTGTAGTTTAAAAGTATCCTATGACACACTATTCTTCTTAAAGTATCATAGACCTCTTCATAGTTGATTAAATGGCAGTTCAAATTCTCACTATGCAAATCTGAAAACATTGCATATTTCTGAAGCATAGACAATCTTATTGTGGCTTGATTTCAAAATTGTTTGCCTGAACAGGAGTTTGTACGATGGTAGACTGTGATCCTCCAAATGCAAGTTGGGTGTAGTCTCCCAATGGTCTATTATTCTATAGAGGTAAGTTCTGACCATAATCCCCATACTCTTCTTCATTCTCTACTCATTCACGGTTAATTAGTGGTACTTCTCATTGCTCCACAGGTTGATGTGCTGCCTTTCCGTCAGCCATATCCACCTGCTACTATTGCAAGCTTGTCTTCTCAGTTGCCTAAAATTCTATCAATTTCCAAATCAAACTTGGCTAAAACTTGACCAGACCTGTGCATGAACTATCAGGGACGAGAAAACTATTACGAGCACCACTTAAAATAATACAATGACTAATAGAAAATAAACGGAGCAATGGTTTATGAAGAATTAACAAAAAAGAAAATAAACAAAGAAAATGAAATCTAAAGTAGGAATTGTTTTAGCATCTCAATATTGTCATTATAGTTCCCAACAATGACGCCAAAAAGTTGACATGAGCTAAATATTTTTATGAGTTAAAGAAAATGAAATATAAAGTAGGAATTGTTTTAGCGTCTCAATATTGTCACTACAGTCCCCAACAATGACACCAAAACCTTGACAAAATAAAACAAGAACAAAGAAAATGAAATCTAAAGTAGGAATTGTTTTAGCGTCTCAATTTGTCACTACAGTCCCCAACAATGACACAAAAAACTTGACATGAGCTAAAAGGTTATAATTACTTGTCCCACGCTTTCATTAATATCTGCAAGAATACGGTTATCAATGTAGGAGGGTGAACAAGAGTTGATCCCACGTGGGCTGGTACAAGTACCGAGATTCTAGCACGATTTCTATATGGATAATCAAGTTGCAAGGTTTTGGATTTTGAAAATAAGTTGCAAAAATAATTAAAAAGCTAAAAGTTAAAAATTTAATTAAATTGAGATATCAGCAAGAAATAAAGACGGGTTGAGTACAAGGCTAGCAATCATGGAGGTTCAATCAAATCATGGGTAAATTGGTTATTAAATTACAATTAATGGTCATTCTATTCACATATTTCAACCCAACCCCGAAACCTTTAGTGATTGAATCCTATCAAATTAATTAACTAGGATTCAAGAAACCTTCTTCAAATCAACCTAACTAACTTGAGTTATTAACCTTTTGCAATTTGAGTTTCTGTCTGGAAATATTCGACAAATAAACTAATTAAATCCATCAACCTTAACTAGATTTAATTAATTTACCCATGATTTTTAACACGGGTCTATAACTAGGGTATAAAAACCTTATTACCCCAACCAATCTAACCAAGAAAAGGTTAGATATTCCAGAGAATATTCTATTTATGTTACATATTAGCCTGTTATTATGATTAAGATTACTAGCTCTTAATTAGACTTCCCCATGATTGGCTGCAATACCTACACCCGAACCCTGACTAATTTAACAATTCATAATGTGCGAGAACAAAAATAAATAATTGGAATTGATTGCAAACATATTAAACCGATAACCAAAATTTTAAAAGAAAATACAATTGAAAATAAAATAATTAAAATACAGAATACGAGAATTGAAAGACTCGTAAAAAACTAAGAAGTAAAGTTTGAGAATTACCTTCCTTTTTGAGCGTAATCCTACCAAGAATTGTCTTATTTATAAAATAACTTAACCAGGCCTAGAACCATTCACCTCAACTGCTATTAGTGGTTGAATTTGTATTGATCAGGCATTGTCAGCAGGTCAAACGCTGTTAGTGGAAGTTTTCTACTTCATCAGTCACTGTCAGCGGATATGCTTCTATTTTAACCGATGTTAGCAGCTAAATAGCCGTGGTCCAACTACTGATTCCTCTTTTTTTTTCCTTGCTCTTCCATTTCCAGCTCTTTGCTCCACTACCAAATGACCTTTTTACCCTTAATACTCCTGCACACGGCACGAAAGAACATAAATAGATAACAATAACAATTAAACATACATTTGACTATAAAAATGATTAAAACTGACACGATGACTATACATCCTAAACATAATTTATCTATCAATGAACACGACAAATGGGACTAAAAACACTAAAACTTAGCAATAAAAAACATACAAAAATAACTCTAAACTTAGAGTCATCAACTTTCTCTAAGAAGACTTAGTGGTGATGGTGGGCAGAATAGGAATAGTACTTAATGGAGAAAGCCCATGCTTATTAGGAAAATCTGTTAGTCTATAATAGTTTAAATTGAATCTTTACAAGATTTAAGTCTTCGCATAAATATCGTTGTCGATGAAATCAATATCCCTAATGGTTTCATTAATATGATCTAACTCTAGTCATTTAAGTTTCTCTAGTAGTGTTAATTGGTAGCTAGAAAGTTGTTTATTTATTTTCTTAGATAACTAAGAGTATTAGCTGAGCCAGTTGTTTCTAGAATAGCTATCTTGGGAATGATACTCTTACTCTTTATCACATTATTAGTTGAGCGACTAGTGCACTTGCTAGTAGTTTAGCATGCACAATGTTTTTGAAGCTGTGATCAAGGACTATTTATTTAAATATTTCATTTAGTGTAGATAATTTAAGATTTTAGTTTATTTTCATTTTAATTATTGTTAAGCTCTTTATTTCACCCTGATTTTTTTTTTCTGTTTTATGACTGGGAAAAATGTAGAGGAGGTAATCTTGAAAAAGTGAATCTTGAAATTGAAAGAACAATCAAATAGATTAGGAGAACAATACACAAGAATGCAAAGGCAAAAGAAGATCATAAAACTATGAGAGATTATGCTGCACCCACAATGAAGGAGCAAGATCAATTAGGCAGAGGCAAATGGTGTAGGCAAACACCATTGACGTTAAGCCTGCCATAATCAACATGGTGTAGTCTAGTCAATTCGATAGTTTTTCTCAGGAAAATCATAACAGTCATCTTACCAATTTCTTGGAGTTGTGTAATATTTTTCATTACCAAAAGGTGTCTAAAGGAGCCATTAGTCTGCATTTGTTCCCATTTTCTTTGGGGATAAAGTTGTGTATTAGTTTGACCAATCTACTACTGGGGTCAATCACAACATGGGACACTATGGTCAAAAAAATTTTAGGTAAATATTTTCCCCTATATAAAACTACAGATTTACGTAATGAAATTACATCTTTTGTGTAGAATGAATTGACTGGAGTCAGTGTATAAAGCATGGGAGCATTTTAAGGATGTTTAAGGAAGGTTCCCAACCATGAATTTTCTTTATGGCTGTAAGTCTATATATTTTTTATAATGGAGTCAATCCTTTAGAAAGAAAACTGGCTGATGTAGCACCAGAATGGAGCATTATGAAGAAGTCATCACAAGTAGCCTATAAGTTATTGGAAGAGATGGCCACTAATTCGCATCAATTAGGCCTATAAACAGGTTAGATTTCAGCTAGAATTGGTAATTCTGACCTAGATTTGATTAAGATTTTCGATTCCATATCTGTTCCAATTGGCCAACATGTCTTTGATTGCAGACCCGTCTCCGTGTCTAACCAGATCCGACTGTAAATTTGATACATTCATTAAAAATAGTTCAATCTAGATGAATGATAACTCTAGGAAAGTAGAGTTATATGTACTCTAATTTTGAGTAGTTTTGCTCTAGTTTCAAATATTTTTAGGGTTTAAGTGTGACTTTTTCTAGTTTTACATGCTTTTATGTTTTAAAATGTGGTGGTTGTATTAATTTAGCGTTTCTAGTGTTATTTTAGTGCTTTTATGTAATTAATAGAGTGTATTTATTTGTAGGTTTTGGTTGGAAAAAATAGTGCAACAATCAGATGAGAAATGGATCAAATCAAGCTATTAAGCACGGGTAATTGCAATCATTAGACTCAATTTTGCATTGAAAGATTGACCGAGCTCAGCAACCATGATTAACAACAAGAAGTATCAGTGACCGTAGTCACCAGAGAAGTTAACAAAAGTATCAGTGACCATCGTAACCAAAATGAAGATGGGATTTTAATAACCGTGGTCACAATGCTGATCAATCACCCCAGTCACTAAGCACGGTCTGAGCAATTTGAGGGACAAAATCGTCCAGTCTATTGCAAATTGTTACTTCAGACTTTCTTCCCAATCCAAACACTATAAATACCTCCTTTAAGCCTCTTACAGGCTAAGTAGAACTAGGAGTAGTATAGGAGTAGGAGAGTAGATGAGATAGAAAGCTTGTAGTGTAGTTCTATCTTTTTCCTCCCCGTTTGGGTAGGATTTTCTTATATTAGTAGTTTAGTGTAGTTTCAAAGATCCTAGTTGTACACTAAAGACTCCTAGGGTAAGTTCTGTTTAATTTATTTCTAATTTCAATTGCTTTCACTTCATTTAGTGTAGTTTGTTTTAATTGCTTAATTTAATCGTTCTATTAGATTAATTGATAATTTAAATTGTTGTCTTCTTTAAAAATGTAATCCTTAGTGGTAAATTGTATCTTAGATTAGTTAATTACGGTATACTAGTTAATGTCTCTTTAATTATACTTTTAGTGGTAATTAGTAGTGTACATTAATTAAGCGCTTTCTTAAAATGGTTTTTATTTTACATGCTTTCTTCTAAATGCTTTCTTAAATGTCTTCCTAGTTTAATATCCATTAGCTCCTTCAATCTTTTTCTTTAAAATAATTTCTTAGTGTTAATCTTTACTTTAATACAATAGTTAGTATTTAAATTATTTTATTAGCCTCTTAAATTCTAGTTTTAGTTAAGTCTCTTTAAAACAAATCACTTCAACTATTAATCTAACCAAATAATTGGTAATTATCGACAAATTCTTGTGGGTTCGATCTCTTCCGCCCTTTATTACTAGTCGACAACTGTATAGTTGTGAAATGGTGCCTAGTCGTAATAGGATTTTAGGTATTTTTATAAATGATATAACTAGATATTTTTTGAAAAGGCATCAAGTTTTTAGCATCACTGCCAGGAATTGGTTTTTGGTAATATCGATATAATTTGAGAGGAATATTAGATTGATGTCTTTTTCTTTCTTGTATAGTTGTTTTGCCTATTGAAAAATAAAGCAAATTTTTTTTTATTTTGCAGTTGTGTTTTTATACTGAAAAATACAAAAAGGATTTTTCTTGTGATGGATAGTTTGAACTAGCTATAGTCTAAGCTTCCCTAATTTTTTTGTTTGTATTGTTTTAGTTCTTTTTCTTAAAAAGTTTTTCTTCATGTTTTTTGCTGTTCAAGAACATGCAAGGACCTAATTAGAATTATCATACCAAGGAGATTATTATTTTTATTGTAATGGAGTTAAGCCTAATGAGTATAATTCTTGTTACAGTTATTCTCCCTTCCCTTAGATTATCAAATGGGATGGTCTAGACATCCCTATCCATATGAGAGCTATCAAGAAAATTCCTATTCTTTTCCTCCACCGCAAGGGCCTTCATATGAACCAATAGAGCCCCAATTCTTTCGCCAACCAACTCAATAAAGTGAAAAGGCAAGAATAAGGGATGAGTGGATGATGCTTCAAGAAATAGCCCAAATCTAAGAAGAGATAGCTAGATTCTGAGAAGAACAAGCTAGATTCTTCAGAGACCGAAACACATCTACCAAAAGGTTATGAGACCTACTTGCCAAAGATTAAGGAATGATGGATAGTGAAGGCCAATGGACTCCAATACTCCTAATAATGGGTGTAGAACTGATTCAAGAAGACATCAAAATTGATTAATATATCCTGGAAGAAACTGGTTCCCAGGAGCCTCTTGAAATTTAAGCCACAATAACCAGGTCACTCAACACTTATCTAAATGTGTATAAGTTTGGCCAAGTTAAAACTAAGGAGGTGCTAGTTGAGGTATTTATAGAAAAAGAGCCGACTTGTGGAGAAGAAGAAGAAGCATACTTTCACCGGGGAGGCACCACTACCAATGTTGAAGTTTAAATCCTTGGGGACTTCGAACAAGCTGAGCAATAGGAGCAAATTCACTAAGGATTACAATATCCTTGGGAAGCAAATTGATGTTGAGAGAATATTTCTTTTTCTTTTATTTATTGTGCCTTATTTTCCTTGTTTTAGTTTAAGTACCCTATGGGTAAAAAAGGCTTGTAGCCATGTTCTTAGTTTAATTTATGTTTTGATGTTGGTGATTGATTTTTGACTTTCTTGGACAAATTTATTTGTTAATGAGAATATTGATGGCAATGTATGACTTGTTGTGACATTTGTGAATGATATACATTCCTTATGGAATTACTTTGAACTTGGTTTTTACTGTATCCTTGTGGACATTCTAGTTGTTGTACACTTTATGTGCTAAATGTTTGAGCTTTTTTTGAGAAATTCATTTAAATGCTTGATATGGTTTGAGAGCAATCTCTGTGATTGCATGTCTCTTTGAAGTCTATTATGGTTGAAACCAAGTTTGGGAGGATGAGTTTTGCAATTAGATAACCTATTTGTTGTGTTAAACCTTGTTACCCTTATTTGTGTTTTCCTTTTCCTTTAATTGTTTGAAACCCGTGAAGCCCCAAGGACCCTTTCTTAGTGTAGCCTTGATTAGTTGTTGAAGAAAAATCAATTTCTAAGACTCATGATCTTAATGCATTTGCATGATCTACTTGAAATTGCTTATTGCTTAGCCTAGATTAGTGTTGTACATATTGTTAGTGAATTCCATAATTAAGGGTAGAATTCTTGTTTATAAGCTGCATTTGTGTTAATTCACCTTACATTTGCATTCACTAGATTAATATGTTGTCCATCTTCTTTATGAGCTCTTTAATTGCACTAAGTGTAGTTCAAGGTCATTGCCTAGTTTTAAACTAGCTAGTTATGTGCTTTCATGCTTTTTAGTAGTATTTATATTTCTTGTTATACACAGCGCTGGGATGGAGTTGTACTCATTATTGAATAATATGAAAAGTGTGGTAGTGTCTATTGTCTTGTTGATTGGGAATGGTGTTGTTCTTCTAATTGTAAAGTTGAAATTAGATGTTCAACATAGGTTGCATAAGAGACATGTGATAAATGAGATTTAACCTTGAAACTCAACCATGTTTTTAACTGCTTAGTAAAATGGTTTTCTCAACTAGTTTTCACCTCAAATTTTGCTTTTTTCAAATGTGTTTTTCCAATGCCAAATCAATTGATTATTGATATGGTTCAAACATTTCAAGAATTTTGGAAATTTGTTTTTGAGTATGGAAAGAAATGAATTAAGCATCTTATAGTGGTCATGTAGCATGGATTTTTATTTTTGTATATTTTGTGGGTTTGTCAAGGTTTGCCTTGGTACATTAGTTGAGGTAGTGTGAATTCCCCATTTTAAAAAAAATATCCATATTTTGGAAATGATTTAGGCATTTCCTTAGACCGTTTGAGGCAAAAAGCCTATCTTATATTAATTTATCCCTACTGTTGCTATTGAGCCTTATAGCTTAATTTTTTTGGCTCACATATCAAAACTGTTCCATATATTTATTTATTTGCTCTTTATCCCAGCACCAAAGTCATTGTGGAATCTATTTTAGTTCTCCAATGTAATAGTAAAGGCTTTTATGATTGCTTTGGGGATTGAAGTTAAGATGTCGAATATTAATTATATTCCCCTTGTTGTAATTAATTGATGTATTTCATTATTATTTTCAACACATTTGGAAATTTCAAAAATGTAAAAAGTAAAAAAAGTAAAGAAAAGAAGAGAAAAGCAAAGAAAATTGCAAGTGTTATGATTCTTATTGAATAAAGAAGTTTCATATTGCCTTTGAAAGTTAATTTAGTTAGAAATAATGTTTTTGTTTTCCAAGTGTCGGTTGGTTAAGTCATGTTGATTTTTGGGGACTTGAATGTATGGGATAGTAGTCCTACAATTTGTATTGAAATGAGCAAGGTGATTTGAGTAACTTATATCCAAATTTATCCTACCTTATTACCTTAGCCTATATTACAAGTTTTAGAAGTCCTAAATAATCATTAATCTAGGCCATTAGATATTATAGAGTTAATGGCAAATCATTGCTTGATTGATGTCCTTTGCTAAACCTTGTGGTGCCAACAATTATTCTTGTGTGTTCATTTGCATCAATTTGTGCTTCTCCAACCAAGTCTTGATGATCATTCTATACTTGAAGCAAATTTTTGAGAAACTTAATTTTTTTTCCATATATCAACTTGGATTTGAATTGGGATTTCATTAACACTTCATTAATCAATATAATGTTTGTGATGCAAAACTATAAGTGTACACTTTTGTTAATGGAGGAGTAGATGAAAATGTTAAGTTTGTTGAGTTAAAACCCCATTTTCACTCTTGACTACTGCACTATAGTTTAACATTTCAATTTTGTTGCTGATGTTATGTATTTTGTATTAGTCATTTTTGTTGTTCATTTTCTTTTCTTTTTTTATTTTGCTCGAGCTAAGTAAAAGCTTAAATTTGGGGGTGTGATAACTCTAGGAAAGTAGAGTTATATGTACCCCAAACTTGAACATTCTTGCCTTAGTTTCGAATATTTTTAGGGTTTAAGTATTGTTTTTGCTAGTTTTTTATTTTGTGTTCTAATATGTGGTAATTGTGGTAAATTAGTTTTTTTAATGTTATTTAGTATTTTTATATATTTAATAGAGTGTATTTATTTGTAGGATTTGGTCGAAGAAAATGAAGAAATAATCAGACAAGAAATGGATCAAATCAAGTTGGTAACCGAAGTCACTACACTCAATTTGGTACTGGAAGTTTGATCTTGAGCTCAGCAACTGCGGATACCAACAAGAAGTATCATTCACTGTGGTCATAAGAATGAAGAAAGGATTCCAGTGATCGGGTCACCAGAGAAGTCAACCAGAAGTATCAATGACTGTAGTAACCAAAATGAAGGGATTTCAGTAACTGCAGTCACCACATTGATCAGCCATTGCGGTCACTTATCACGATTTGAACAGTTTGAAGTTCAAAATCGTCCAATCTGTGGCAAAATGTTGTTGCATCCTTTCTTCCCAACCGTAGCACTACAAATACCTCCTTTAAGCCCATTTGGAGAATACATAGAAGTAGTGCAGGACTAGGAGTAGATTAGATAGGAAGCTTGTAGTGTCGTTCCATCTTCTTCCTTCCCAAATAATTTTCTTTGATTAGATGTTTAGTGTAGTTTCAGAAAGAAAATAGTCGTAGATTAAAGACTCTTAGTGTAGGTTCCCTTTAATTTATTTCTAATTTCACTTGATTTGAGTTAATTTAGTATAGATTATTTTAGTTAGCACTTAATTTACTTGTTCTGTTAGATTAATTGGTAATTTAAATTGTTGTCTTCTTTAAAAATACTTTCTGAGCAGTAATTATAGCTTAGATTAATTAATTACGGTAGATTAGTTATGGGTCTTCTTTAATTATACTTTTTTAGTGGTAATTAGTAGTCTTATTAATTTGTTGCTTCCTTAAAATGTTTTCCATTTTACATGCTTTCTTCTAAATTCCTTATTTAAATGCCTTCCTAGTTCAATATTCGCATGCTTCTTTAATCACTTTCGTTAAAATGCTTTCTTAGTATTAATCTTTACTTTAATGCATCCCTTAGTATTTAAAATGCTTTTTTATTCCCATAAATTCTAGTTTTAGTCAAATCACTTTAAAACTGATTACTTCAAAGAATAATCCAACTAAATAATTGATAATTATTGACCAATCCTTGTCGGTTAGATCCCTACTTCCCTTTACTACTAGCTGACAACTATATACTTGCAGAATGCCGCCTAGTTAGCAGTAGAGATTTAGGTAATAAAAGATATGACTGGGTATTTTTTGAAAAGGCAACAATGAACGATGTAATCTTGATGAACAACGACCACAATGAACCGCAATCATATGATTGGTGCTAGCCACAGCCAAGAAAGTTTTGTTTAGCTACTACTGAGCACTACCAAACCATGGCTACATCTCCATCTGCCTTTCACAACAATTCTTCTACAGCAGTTGTAATCAACTTCTCTCCAAATTCTTTTGTGTATCCCATTTTCTGTTACTCTAATCTAAACTAATGTTCTCTTACTTGCTACTATTGCAATAATTCCATTTTTTCACCTAATAATAAAATGTTGCCATCACAAAAGAACACATCCATTGGAATTGAACCCAATAGAAAATCATCTGACCATCAAAAATTCTAATTAAATATCAAATTATAATGATTTCTCAAATAATGAGGTGACCGGGTGATGATCGGTGATGACTATGGATGATCTCAAAAGAGAGTGAAATTAGAAGAAGTGTTGAGACGAAATATGAATAGAGAATGGAGATAAAGGTGATGATAAGTGAGGGAGGGAGATAAAGTACGGAAGATCAAGGAAGCGAGATGAAGAGATAGAGGGAAAGATCAAATTGATGAAAGAGAGAGAGAGGAGAATGATGAGTGATAAAGATGAATAGATGTGTGTTTGATGGAAGATGATGATTTCTCCAACTCTAACTTAATTCTATACTATATATTTTTCTTTTTCTTTTTTTTTTAATTTTTAGTTCGATTCACAAATTAAATAGGTCGAAACTAGAAAAATTATATCCAGTCCATTTATATAAGAGCCCAATCAAATCTGAATTGAATTAGAATAAATGGGTCTACATTTAATTCTATACCCGGATAAATGGGTTGGAATCGGATTAGATTCGAGTCTAGACCAGATCCGTTGACAGGCCTAGTGTCAGTGGCTCAAATGATAAAGTCAATAGGAGAGCTACGGAAGTTATAGTACAGATCAGTCTATATCCTTTACAGCACAACTATGGATTCTATTCAAAGGAGTATTAGTAAGTTATCTGTTAAAGCAATTACATGTCATTTTTGGGGTGAAAATCACCATAATCATGAATGTCCAACAAGTAACAAGTTTCAATGAGAATTTAAATAAGAGTGCTAATTATGTTTCTAATGCCTTCAACAAGAATAATCCATACAAAAATATGTAAAATCATTGTTGGAAAAATCATCCAATTTTTTAATAGAGTTAGAATCAGCAAGGTGTGAGATGACCACCTCCAGGATTCCAAAGACAAGAAGAATGATAGCAGAATGGGCCTAAATCTAATCTGAAGGATGTGTTGTGAAAATTTGTAAGTTCAACAGAAGCAAGAATGAATAATTAGAAGGCATTGTTAAGGAATTTGGAAGCACAAATTAGATAGCTAGCTAATATGATATTTGAACCATCAAATGAATCAATTCCTATTGATATCGAAATAAGGTAGTGACATTAAGAAATGGTGCACAGTTGGAGGAACCTAACATTCTAGTTGATACAACTATTAACTCCTACATAAAAAACTGATAAAAGGTATCAAGATAGAACGAGAATAGAACTCACTGGAGAAAGCCAGTGGATATTAGGGAACTCTGTCAGTAAATAATTATTTAAACTGAATCTTTACAGGATTTAAGTATGTGCAAAACCATAATTGTCAGTGAATTCAATATCTCTAACAGTTATATTAATCTGATAGTCCAGTCATTTAAGTTTGTCTGGTAGTGTTGGTAGTTAGAAAGTTGTTCGTTTATTTTCCTCGATAACTATGAGCATTAGATGAGCCAGTTGTTTCTAGAATAGTCCTCATAGGAACCATACTCTTACTCTTTATCACTTTATTACTTGAGCGACTAATGCACTTGCTAGTGGTTTAGCATGCATCAACGTACCTAAGTTGACTTAAGTCACTTCATATACAAATTTACCTTACATTAACGTTACAAACTTATAAAGATTTAAGTAATCCTGAATTTGGGCTAGTTTCTATTAGTGAAAGAGAATCGAAGCTAGATTGCTTGTGAATTTTTGTGTCGCTTGTTAAAACTTGCAGTCAGTTTAGTCTCGTCCAGATGAGTATGATTGACTTTGACATGGTGACTGTTTTTATGTAAATATTTTGTGGCATTTTTATGACAAGACGAGTTGTTAGTTGATAATTCTAGTAAACTAGAGTTATATATATCCTAAATTTGAGCATTTTCTAACCGATTAGAGATATATATACCTTAAATTTGAGCTTTTTTAAGGTTTAAGGGTTATTTTGCTTACTTTTGCTTTCATGAGTTAGAATGTATTAGTTGTGTTAATTTAGTGTTTTTAATGTTATTCAAGTTTTTTATTGTAAATAACTAAATGTGTATATGTGGGGCTGGTCAGAGAAAAGCCACACCAATCGAATGATATAAGGACAAAAATAAGCCATGATTGTTTGACGGAGCCAAACCAAAGTTCTGGGAGGAACTGAGTGTTTGGGATAGCGGTCTCAAAATCAAAGAAGGGAAAAACAAGACTGTAATGAATCAAATCATTAGGACGCTATTGGAAATAAAACTACAATCCTGAAAACCAATACAAAATTCTAGGACAATGGTCTGAAAACCTTATCAAGCTAAGTAAACCTTATTTGGGACCACTGTACAGAATTATAAAGCATGAAATACTGGACCGCAGTCTGAAATGTTCATAGGCAAAAATGTGTAGCTCATGCCTAAAGTGTTGTTGCATCTATTTCTTCAATCCACAATCCTAGACAAATTAATAAACCTTTTTAACCTCTTTGGATGCTAAGTAGTTAGTGTTAGCCAGTTAGTAGTAGGCTAGGATTAGTTCTTCTTTTTTCCCCATTCAAGGAGAGTTTTTTTTTTTATATTAGATGTCGTGTAGTTGCAATTTCTCGAAGACTCTAGTGTAAGATGTTTTAGTTTATATTTAATTTCCTTTTCTTTGTGTTAATTTAGTGTAGTTTAGTTTAATTACTTTCCTTTAAATACTTTCCTTTAATTGCTTTCTTTAGTTGCCTTCCTAGTGCTAATGGTTAGCTCAGCTTATGTGCTTTTCTTTACATATTTTTTTAATTAATTCTTGTCTTGAATTATGATTAAGTTAGTTTGGGTTAAGGTTTGATGATGTCAATTTTTCTTGGGTATTAATTTATTGGTGGGTTGGATGATGAAAATGGTGGATAATTAGGTAGTAGTAAATGCTTTGGTAGCTTGGTGAGAGAATAGGGCCTTTGTTAATCCAATTTAGTGGATTTTAGCACAACATATGAGTATTGAGTGTTAATTCCTAAATTAGTTTATTACTTCATTAGGAAGGTTAGTAGTTAGGCCAAGATACAAGCCTTTCTAGGTGGTTACTTGAACTCTGTGTTGATATTAGAGAAGAATCATGAGCCGAGTCAAGGGATTGATTCATAGTTGGGAGAGAACCTCTAGTTACACCCATTGAGCTACTATACCCAATCAATTGATTAAACCTTTGGAATTGTATAATCGAACCCTAACCAATTTTGAATCTTTTTTTATTTTCGCATTTAGTTTTAGTTTTAATAAGATCTTTTCCTAAATCAAACTCTTCAAATAGAAATTTAATAAAATCTTCGGTAATTTCTGATAATTCCTTGTGAGTTACTTGCACTTATTACAATTTGACCCCGTATACTTGTGGTGCGCCATCTAGTTAGCAATAGGATTTACGTATTTTATAAATTAAACAACAAGATGCGAGTATTTCATGCGCATTAGTCAATCTATTTTATATAGTTGATTAATTCTTTCTTTGATATTTTGCAATTGATTGTCATGACCATTGCATAACTATATGGAGTTGATGTATTTGCATGTGTTGTTTTTATTTACTGTGTATTCATTTTCTTTAACTCGGGACTAGCAAAACTTCAGGTTAAATTGTGATGACTCTACAAAATAGAGTTATTTTCCATTTTTTGGTCTAGATTTTTGTTAGTTTCTTTGTACTCTTTTGGGTTTTGTGCATTTTTCATACTTTTTGTGCTTTAGTATTATATGTATTTTCTTGTCGTGTTTACGTGTTGTTTAGGTGTTTTGTAGGTTAGAGAAAGTTTTGGTACCATAACTGGTAAAGAAAATGCAAAGCACAACTGAAATCTAGAACTCAAGTGTTGCAGTCTTCCAAAATACAAAGAAACAAGTGGCGCGGTGTTCAATACCAAAATTTAGAATCAGGGAGGAAAGAGTTGCGGCATTTTGATGAAGGCCATATCCAAATGCTACGCCATTGCGCCAACTATCTGGACAAGTCACTTCGCAATTTTTACGACTTTGAATCCAATTTTGGGTCAATTTGTACCCAATTTGACCCATTGCTAAAACCCCAAGACATTGTACATCTATGAATAGGACCCTTAAGGAGCTAATTATCGTCATTGGAGGAGTTGAAGTAGGGTAGATTAACTTAGAATAAATTCCCACTTAACTTAGGTTTTATAACTCTAGAAGGGTTCTTGGTAAATTGTCAAGAGGGCTTCATTCTTCATCTGAAGATAGGCTACAATTAATGACAATGAATTTCTTCTTCAATTTCCCATGCATTATAGTATTTTCTTTCTTATTCTTATTTTCTATGTCTTAAATTTTCATAAATTAGTTTTGTGTTAGGGATTGGTGTAACTCAACTACATAACTCTTGAGTACTAGACATGAATAAATCTTGACACCATTCCCTTATCCTCTCAACCAATCAAAAGGCTCATAATCACACTTTTCCAATTGGTTTGTTACTTTGTTCTTCATTACTCATTGGTTTCATCAAGATTTGGGCGAGCTATTTGGGGTCTTCTACAAAGCTTATAGTAAGATCATTCCCATTAAATTTTTTGTAAATTTCGTGGAATTGGGGCTTTACTTGTGCTTGTAGTTGGGTTAACTGTGTGGTGTTCATCTTTGTGCCATATTATGAATTTGGTTAATTGGTTGAGTTAATTTTTTGTTGATTGTTCTTATTTGGATTGCATGAAGCAGTTGAGAATTTGTGTCATTTGTTGATATAGTCTAATCATTATAATGCGGAAAGAAATGAAAGCAAGCCGAAGATCATACTCGTGTTGATAACGTGTTTGTTTCCTTAAAAGTCAAAAGACTGCATGACAAACTCCATGAGCGAGTGAATCATCTTTACGAAAGAGGTTTTGATTTGAGTCATGTTTGAACAGAAAATAATGAGGAAACGATGAATTACGTCACAATATTGTAAATAACATTCAAAAGAGAATGGAGAGATTTTTGTAAACCTCCTACTAATATGGCAAATCAAAACATGGTCTGCGAATTCATTGGTAATAGTCTTGATATATCGGGACGTGTAGTTAGGGTCAGGAAAATGCCAGTCAGTTTTAGGAAGGAAATAATTAAAGAGCTTTATCACTTGCCCATTATTCCCAACAACCAGTTTAACACGTTATTAGAGGGTAACATAGATTATGGTGAAGTGGCTAGTAAATTGACTAATGGTTGGAGAACTTGGGAGATTATCGATGGTCAAAGGAAGTAGATTCGGCTCAAGTATTTGAATTTGGCGTTACTGCCTGTTAGGCTCAGGCATGGATGCAGTTCATTTTTACATGGATATTACCTATCTCGCATTCTACTGAGCTTATACCTAATCGGGCTTTACTGATTTTTACTATTATGGAGGGCCTAACTATTGATGTTGTTCAGGAGATTCAGTAAGAAATTCTTCGAAACAGGAACCGCAAGCACAGAGAACTTCATTTTCCTAATTTGATCACTCAATTTTACTAATATAGGTTTGCGCATTGCTATTACTAAAAAGTTTGAAGCACAAGTGCCAATCGATTACAAATGTCTTCATTCAATTGAAACCCAATATAAGTCCGCAATGATCATAGTGCAAAAGAAACAGGTGAGCAAACTGCTAGTTAGGGTTAGAATGTTCAAGGGGTTGGACCATGTGGACCATTGCTAGTGCCACCACCTTGACCTAATACTAATTATGTTTTCCATTTGCTTCAAAATAGTAAGACTCAACAAGAACTCCTTGTCTACCACAATCGTGCTTCTAAGAGATGTGCCAATTTAAACATGGATTTCGTAGTCTGGCAGCTCAGTCACTTAGGTAGCTTTGATATGTCTCACTGGCCTCAGGCTTCTCCACCATTGGATTAGCATTATGGGCCACTTGATAATATAAAGAAAGAAGGACCAAGTAAAAGGAAGGGAGGTGATGGAGCTAGTTTGTCGGGACGACATATGACGACCTTTTACATCTACAATTCAGTTAGGGGTATTATTTTTCTGTTTTGATTTTTTTAGTATTTCATGTTAAATTAAGTGTTTTGTGTCAACCACTTGTCATAGTTTTGTGTTGTAGGGTAAGTGGTGGTTTAGTTGAAATGTGTCTAAAAGTAGATGGTTTAGTTGAAATATGTCTAAGTTTAGTTGTGCTTAGTGTTTAGTCATTTTTTGTTATGTCAAACCAAGTATGTAATTGTATTGGTTGGAATGGCATATTTTTAATTGGATTGAGTCTAGTTAACAATTATATGACAACCTAGAATTTTTTATCCACATGATTCATGTTGTACACATTTTTGTTTAAAAAGAGTGGAAATTCGAATTATGTGAAATGGTGCTTTCTTAGGTATAAATTGTTGAAATAAAGGATATTAGAGAGGAGTCACATAATTTATTTTGATTCCCATACTTATTTGGATGTTATTGGTTTTTTTCCTTGCGATTGTTGATTGGGGTACTGTAGGATATGACTTAGTCCATTGTATTCTCATTTGTATGTCAATACATGACAAGGTAATAGGATCTATTATGATTGTTTAATTCCTTTACATTAATATAACCCATTTACTTGTGACTAGTTCCTTGTGCTCTCATGTGCTCCAATGAGCTTGAAAAAATGGTTTGCTTTACGTAAAATACGTAAGCATGGTAAGAAATAAAATATTTAAAGGTAGCTTGCACGAAAGTGTTTCTTTCTATGAGAATCATTTTTGAGTCAAATAAAAGGTGGTCATAAAGGAATTACGAAATGTAATATTACAATTTTTGGGTTAAACAATTATAATGGCTCTAAGAGACATTTAATGCTTGGCCTTTGTGTGACATTTGCTTGCTTGCATTGTAAGGTTCTGTTGATCTATCTCTACCTTCTTAATGGTAATGAGGTCTCGATTTTTAGCACCTTTTGAGTTAGTTGAGGAAAGTCAAAATTTCTTCATGATGTGTATAATATTAGTACACTTGAGCTCTTCAATGACGATTATTTTCGAGAAAGTCTATAGGACATTTATTCGAGTGGAATCTTGGTGTATAATCTTGTGGAATTGGTTGGATTGCGGACTAGGTTTATGAGCCAATTATGTCAATCCGATTAATGTCCCCATTCCTATTTTATTTTGTTTATTTTGTCTATATTGCTATCATTCTAATTTTGCTCGAGACTAGCAAAATGTTAGTTTGGGAGAGTTGATAACTGTATGTTTAGAGTTATTTTTACACTTCGCTTGTTATGAGTTTTGGTGAGTTTTAGTTCCCTTTGTTGGTGTTTTGTGTGAGATTTACTGTTTAGTAGATTGATACACAACTAATCTATTAAAACATGTCTCTTATGTGAGTTTAGGAGGTGTATTAGCTATTTACTGTTTTTCATTGTGGTGTGCAGGTGTTAGAGGGGTAAAATGGTCATTTGGTACATGCAGATCAAGAGTTAGAATGGAGATTAACAAGCCAATATGCCATTGAGAAGGCTCAACCACAAACTACAGTTGAGCAAAAAAGGATCACTCACTGACTACGAGTAAAACCGAAGGCCTGTTACAATTTATGATAGGTTTAGAGCAAATTACTCACTAACTATGAGACACTCGTAGGCCGCAAGTGACCAGGCCAAATTACTCACAGAGTACAAGTGAAGCAACGTTGGCATGGGCTTTTTAGCCAATTGCTTATAAATAGATTTGATTGTAATGATTAAAACACAAAATTGTTCTAATTTTTAACCTAGGATTTTAGCACTACTTTTCTTTGATTTTTAAGCATTATTATTATTGTCCACCATAACATAATTACTTTAGAATTATTAGTTTATTAATAGGTATCAAGTTCAGATTTTCATCAAGTTTATTTCTGGTAACTTGTTCTTATTCAATATTTTACATTTAATTGCAATTGTTTGTTTTTTATTTTTTAGCAAACTACCGGAACCATAGTGGGGGTGTTCTATTCCCATATTTTATTAATATTAATAAAAAATGAATACAAGGAAGGGGACTATACCAATACCTTCAAAGCAAAAAAAAAAAAAAAATACATGGCACAGTCCTAACAAGCTTTATTGTACTTGGTCCGAATATAAGGCAACCCCTTAAGATCCAAACTAAGAAGTCCACGAATACATGAAGGAGTATTAAAAGAATTAAAATACAAATTACAAAGAAGGTCCAAACTCCCTAACTTAGCTAACCTATCAGTAACGCAATTGGCTTCACGGAAGGTATGACAAAGTTGAAAATTTCCTTTGCAAAGAATAGCTTTTAGCTTTCGAATGGTGGTATCCAATCTCCAAGGTATCTTGGCTGTGTCATTGAGCATATGAACCAGAATTTGGGTGCACTACATCCCCTCAACATGCAAAAAATGACCAGCCACACAATATTGAAGTCCAAGTAGCAGTCCAAGAGCCTCAGTCTCCAAATTGGAACCACTGCCAAGATGTTTAGCAAAGCCAAAAATAAGATTACCTTGAGTGTCACGAAGAACACCACCACAGACCATAACTCCAGGATTTCCAATTGACAAACCACCAACATTGAGCTTCTACCAACCAATAGCTGGCTTGCTCCAAGAAAAGGATTGAATCAAAAGCTTTTGAGTTAAGACATAATCTTCCAGTAACCAAGAGTCTTGGTTTGACATGAGGTTTTCTGTAGGAGGAATCATACACAAATCTCTCCACCAAGTAGCATTCTTGGAGAAGAATAGTGACCTTATTTACAAGGGTATGGACTGACCACAATTTGGAATAAAAATGAAGCATGTTCTTTGTAACAAAGAACATAGCAAATGATAGATGGCAGCAATGAAACTATGATACCTTCAATTGATTTAGAACCTGTTTGGAATATAGTCACCAAACCACCGTATTTGACAAGTGAGCAATAAATCTACTTGGGCAGGATAGATAATTCCAAACAGGCGACTAATTCATTAGGGTTCAGTACAGGTGAAGTAATCAATCATGAGTTAATTAAATTAAAGAACAATTGAAAAATTGTATTATAAATGGAAGTAATTAACACTAAAAGACAATTTTAAAAAATAGCTAACTTTAGTTTTGGTTAGGTTGGCCTTATACGATGTGGTAATTGAACCATTGTCATAGACCCATGTTATATTATTTGATTAATTAATCTAAAACCAAAGTGGCAAGATTAATTAATTGATTCGTGAAGAATTCCACAAAAAAATACTCAAATTAATTCAATCAAGATAGAGAGGTCTCAACCCCTAGTTAGTTAATTTGATAAGATCCAATCACCAAAGGTTGGGTTGGGTTGATTTTGGGAATTGAACCCTTGCAAAATATAATTGAATTAATTAACCTAAGATTCGATTAATCGGTGAGGATTTCTAACTAGCTAGCACTCGATCCAATTTTTCTATTGCTTGAGACATTTTTTTATTAATATGCATTATTTTATTTTTGCGTTTTTTAATTTCAATTAATTAAGTTTTGCAATTCAATTTTAGAAATCAAAAAGCATCACAATTTGATCGTTTAGATAGAAATTGGTTTAGAATCTCGATATTTATCTACACAGTTTTCGTGGGAGGGATCCTTGCTCAATCTACTACATTGATACCATATACTCATTGATATCGGTGGAAAGTGTGAAAGAGGTTAATTTAAACTTTTCTGGCAACTATCTTGTGATGAGACCCACCATTATTTGAATTTAATTATTTATGATTTGGAACTTGAGTGAATATGTTGTTTTGTTCTATTTTCAGTTAATACAAGAGCATCTATTATATCTATCAACATCTAGAATTTACTATGTTGAATGGAACCAACTTTAATAAATGGAAAGAAAACGTAATAATCGTTCTTGGCTATATAAATCTAAACCTTCCTCTTTGAATATCACATCAAATAGTAGTTCCAAAGAGGAAAAATTGGACTATGAGAAGTGATATCATTCAAATTGCATGAGTCTTATGATCATGAATCATGGTGTTCTATAAACCTTCAGGGGTAATGTGTCCAAAAAGCTAACTACCAAGGAATTTCTCAAAGAAATTGAAAAGAGTTTTGTTAAAAATGATAATGGTGAAACAATTATGATTTTTTTGAACTTGGTTTCATCAAATGTATAAAAGAAAAAGAAATAAAACGGAGTATATCGTGCATTTGGTTTTGAAACTTAAGGCACTAAAGGAATTTCTCATCTTGCTTCAAAACTTAAGGCTCTAAAGTTAGAGTTGTTGAAGACTTTCTCGTGCATTTGGTTTTGAAATCTTCCTGCAAAATTCAATCAATTTAAGGTCATTTATAATTACATAAAGGATAAATGGTCTCTTAGTGAGCTCATTACTCACGTGCAAGAAGAGGAAAGGTTAAGAAAAGATTGAAAGTGCTCACTTGCTAAGTAGCTTTTATGGACAAAAGTAAGAAATGGAAAAGGATAAAGAAGTTACGAATGGTCCACTTCAAAAGAAACATCAAAAGAAACAAATTGAGGAATTTGGCTATTTCTTTTGTAAGAATCCTAAACACATAAAGAAAGACTGTACCAAATATCACACTTATCATGCAAAGAAAGGTACACTTCTCGATTTAGTTTTTTCTGAGTTTAATTTAGTTTCAGTACCAAGACACACTTGGTGATAGACTCTGATGCTATTACTCAAGGTTGCATGAATTACTGAAAGCCGAAAGATTCATCTATGTGGTCGATGGCAAACCAATTAAAGTTGAAGCAATAGGGACTTTTAGGTTATTGTTAAAGATTGGTTATTGTTTTTATTTGAAAGAGATATATATTGTACCATTTTTTAGATGGAATTTGGTTTCTATTTCTAATTTGAAGAAATCTAGTTATTTTTATTCATCTGAAAATATTCAGTTTAGACTTTTTTTGAATTCAAATATTGTTGGCATACAAGTTCTTTATCTTTTTATAATAACCTTAATTTACTTGATGCAATTTATTTTTATAATGAAAGCTTTCATGTAAGTTCACATGGTACTAAGAGCAAATTAACCAATGAGAATTCCGCTTCCTTATGGCACATGCATTTAGGTCATACATCTAGACAAAGAATTTAAAGACTTGTGCCAAATAGAACTATTGATCCCCTTGATTTCTCAGTCTTCAAAGTATGTATTGAGTGCATTAAGAGGAAACAAATAAACATAAAGAGATAAGGTGCCAACATATTTTCAAACATCTTAGAATTAATCATACAGATATTTGTGGTCATTCCTTACCGTTTCTTGGAATGGTCAACAATATTTTACTATATCGTAGACGATTTTTCTCGCTAAGACTATATTTCTCTAATTCATCAAAAGGCTCAGTCATTGGACATGTTCAAGATTTTTAAAGTTGAAGTTGAGAACCAAATTGACAAAAAATTTAAGTTTGTCAAATCTGATCATAAATTGTAAACGAGTGGTGAATACTATGACAGTCCCAAACCTTTTGCTAAATTCCTAGAGGAGTGTGGAATTGTCCCACATTACACTATGTTGGGAACTCTTCCCCTGAATGGGATTGCTGAGAAATGAAACAGAACATTAAAGGACACGATGAGCAGTATGATTAGTCACACCAACTTACTATATTCACTCTAGGGAAAGGCATTAAACATTACAACTTTTATCCCTAACAGGGTCGCATTTAAGATAACAATCAAAACCACTTATAAACTATAGACGAACAAAGAGCCCCGTATAAAGCATTTATATATTCGGGACTGTCCAGCTAACAAAAGGCCTTATAGGCCAAATGAAAAGAAACTAGACTCAAAAAACTGTCAGCAAGCTATTTTCTTGGGTAATTTGAATGGTCTCGGGGGTATAAATTTTATGATCCCGCATCTAAATCCTTCTTTAGATGGGAAATGCCCAATTAGAGACTTTGTCTTTAAATAAGAATCTGTTTGTCTTCCTACAATCGTTCACTGTTATTAATAATAATCAAACTTTTATTACTGACATTGTTTAAGTAGTAATACCAGAACCACAAGACAATGTTAAAAATCTTCCCCGTCAAGAATAAAAGGTTATTCCTGAAGAACAAACTCAACAGCCTCAATAACAAATGCCATTAAGAAGATCCGTTAAAGATAGGAGAAGTGAAGTTCTAGATGATTACATCGTATTTCTCCAAGAAATGAGGACAACATTGGATTGTGAAAGATGATCCAATCAACTTTCATTTAGCCATGCAAAATACTAATTCTCAAAACTGTATTCATGCCATGAATGATGAAATTAAATCCATGAAAGACATTTATGTTTGGGAACTGGTCCACCTACCCAAAGGTGTGAAACCCATCAGTTGCAAATAGATATCTAAAACCAGAAGAGATTCAACGGGTAATATGGAGAAATATTTAAATTTCTTGTTGTAAATTCTGTTTCTTATACAGGAAGGCATTGGTTATAAAGAGACGGTCACCCTATCGTGTTTTATTAAAAGATTCTTTTAGGATAATAATGATATTAGTGGCACATTTTGACCTTGAAGAAAATCAGATGAATGCAAAGATTATATTTCTCAATGGTGACATTGATGAAACCATCTATATGATACAACCATAAACTATGTTGGAAGATGCAAAGAATATGATTTGCAAAATGAAAGAAATCCATCTTTGGTTTTAAGTAAGCTTCTCATTAAGGTATCATGAATTTCATGAAATTATCATCTCGTTTGGTTTTGAGATGAATGTCGTTTATGATGGTATATGCCACAAGTTTAAGGTAAGTAAGTATATTTTTCTAGTTCTCTATGTAGATGATATACTGATTGCTAGTAACCACATAGACTTATTGCATGAAACCAAGAGATTTCTATCAAACAAATTTGAAATGAAAGATCTTAAAGATGCCTCTATTTTATTAGGAATTCAAATACATCGAGATTGCTCTTGGGGTATTTTTGGATTGTCAGAAGAGAGATCTATAAAAAAGTTACTTAAAAGATTTGACATGTAGGATAGCAGACCAAGAGATATCCTTTTTCTAAGAAAAACAAGTTCTATCTCGCTTAGTGCCCTAAGAATGATTATGAAAGTAAAGAAATGAAGAAGATATCCTATGCTTTAGCAGTAAGGAGTCTGATATATGCTCAAATTTGAATGCATTTGAATATTACAAACATTGTTAAGATGTTAGGAAGGTACTTAAGCAATCTGTGAATAGATCATTGAAAAGCAGTCAAACAAGTCATATAGTATCTTCAGAGAACAAACCATTAGATGCTCACATATAGGTGGTCGAAAAAATTAGAAATCATTGGGTATTCCGACTCTAATTTTGCTAGATGCAAAAACAGTAATAGATCCACTTCAGACTATATTTATCTACTTGTTGATGGAGCTATCTCATGAAAGAATGTTAAACAAATACTCATAGCTCTTTTTACTATGGCAGCTAAATTTATAGTAGGATATGAAGTATCACATCATGGAATATGGCTGCGAAATTTTGTCACAAGGCTACATATTTTGGATGGTATTGAAAGATACCTTATTTTGTAACAATAAATCAGAAGTTTTACATTCCAACAACACTAGAGCTCAACGAAGTCTAAGAAAATTGACATCAAGTTCATAGTTGTCAAAGAAAGAGTTCATAGTGGTCTAATATCTATAAAGCACACTGGCACAAACTCCACAATTGCAGATCGACTTACTAAAGATCTAGCACCCAAGGTTTTTCATGAGCACAATACTTAAATGGGTGTTATTCATTTAAGGACATGATGGAGTAGTGTAATTTGTTTATATATGTTTTCTATTATGACACATCTTATGTTTATGGATATTTTCCATAGAAATAAAGAATTTATTTTCAGAATTAAAGAATTCAGTTTATGTTTCACTCTGATTCAACTTTTGGAATGATCTCTATAAAGAATGAAATTGTACCAACTGGAAATAAGCAAGTTTGGAGCACAAATGCATGTAATTTGTCATGTTACACATCCATACTTGATCTATGTCTTTTGGTTATACTGATATATGTGATCAAGCATGGGTAAGTCATAATTAATATAATGAAAAGTGTCTCTATCTTATATTGACATGATTAATGAACGAGATTGTTGAGAAATAACTTTAGTCATGATAACAAAAGGTTTTGAACTCATAAGGCTATATATATATATAGTCTAAAAGGTAGAATGTCAAGTTTTGGACATTTACATATACTAGGGAAGTGCACGTGCTTTGCACATGTACAAAACGTGACAAATCAAAACTATTTTGTACATAAAATATAAAACAATACTTAATTGTGTGTAAAAGGTAACGAAAGTTGGTTAATACATATAAATTTCTTTATATCTATTATGCTTTTTGTATTTGTTCTTTAATTTTTAAATGCTTTGGTTGTCTTCATCTTTTTCTGTAGAATTTTTGAATCTTGTATTGCTCTTTACAATATGTATTTAGTGTTTATCCTTAAAGTCTTAAAATCTAATTGAATTTCTCTTAAGAATAGCATAATCTTTTCTCCACATCGACAGTGTATTCAACTTCTTGACCAAGTATATAATTTTCGTTGTTCTCAAAAAAACAACATATGGCCTTTGGGGAAGTTTTCCTTACCTCATGTAAAGTTTATGAAACTATTTTTACTTACTTTAGCTAATTAAATTGAAGTAGAAATTGTGGTTTAGTTTAGGAATGTTGTTTGTCTAGCATATAAACATCTAGATTTGTATTTGTTACACTCTAGAGTACTACATTATGAAGTTCTACCTATTTATTTTCTAAGTGGTGAATGCTTTCAATCTCAACTAAATATCTCTATTCTTTTATATTATACACTTATTTAGGTTTTACTGATTGTAAATCTTATACTTAATTATGTTTATGTTCAGCTTTTTATCACATACATTTAATTCATGAAAAGCTATATTGTCAAATTAATGGTTTATAATATTTTTTAATTTTCTATGCCATTAAATTCACTTTCAATATTGTTTACGAATTGGAAAAAATTGAATATCATCTCTTTTTACCTTGAATATCAAAGAAATTCTTTGTTCTTTTTCACCATAAGACTTATTTAGTCTTATTATTTTTATCAAATATTTACTTACATTTATATTTTTCATTTTTTAATCTTGTCTCTTAGGTATGATGACTAAGATTACTATCAAATTAATGATTTTTCTATGTTTATTGAATTTTTTATGTCATTTAAATTGCAACATCTTTTTTGTAATTTTGATATCTTGACTTTATTCTCCTTTTTTTCGTTAAAAACTCGGGTGAAATTTTTTCTTTTCTTGAGGGCTCTTATAAGGTTTTGGTTATGTAGGTGACACTTTGTAATAACATTTTTCATATTTTGTTCATTTTGACGTCTTAATCATTCTTTTACTAGATATGCTGCCAGATGATCCACAATCCTTATTTTGATGATAACAAATGCTTTTAACCTCTTAATCTAAGTTGTGTAGGTATGATCAATCCATGGAAATAGAACTTTTAGACGATGTACACCATCCGAACAGCATTATACTTCTCGGACGCACAAGCTCGTATGAACAAGATTCCGTCGGACGCAATTCACTGTCCGAATGATTAGACAGAGAGCAAGGTTTTTGGAGTATCCACATAAGGCACACAAGTGCGTCTGAAGAAAGATCCCTCAGACGTATTCCTCTGTCTGAAAGAGTGAGGCAGAATCAAGAATTTAAAGCACTGCAACGGATGCATCCAACCATCCGAAAGAAGTTTACATCGGATGAAGCTGACTGCCGAAAGGAAAAATTCCCTCATAAGCACTAAACCTCTCGGACGCGATATACCATCCGAAGTGTGAACCTTTCAAATACACCTGGTTCGGACAATGGAACGGACGCAAGCTCGGCCATCCGAACGGCATCCACTACTCACTTATATTATAGATCGGATGTTGGGTCGGACACACAACAATAACATTGGACATCCAAGACCTATAACAGCTATTTTTTGAGCATATGCATTATTATTGAGCCATTGGAAGATGGTTACAACCCAATTTATTGCACCAATAAATACCAACTCTGATAATAATGAAAAACACATCTTACACATTAAATACAAGCCAGAAAAAAGGCAATTTGAGTGCAAATTGGCTATTGAGCAATATTGTATTAGTGTGTACTTTAGAGTGCTATTCAAAAATATTGAGTGGAGTGATAATCTTGAACAAAAGTGAGGTTGAGAGTAAAATCCTTGGCACAACTAAAGGGAATTAGTGTGAGCAAGGATTGTCCTACTTTGTGTACATTAGAAGATTATTGGCTCACCAAAGTTGTGAAGCATTCTAGTGGATTAACACTTCAAGCTTGGTAGCTTGGAAGTGTTTCTTGTTTAATCTCTTTCTTTACCTTTTCTATACATAATAATCTTAATTGATTTTATATTTGTCAAACTACTTGTAAGAACAAAATGTTTTATAAGTCCGTACTTTGCAAAATAATTTTTAAGCAACCTAATTCACCACCATCCCCTCTTAGGTTGCTTTGGGGTCAACAATTGGTATCAAAGCGTTGGTCTCATTCATTTGCTTCAATTGCTTTTGAGTAAAGATCTATTATGGAAACCAATAATGCTTTATTTTTTGAAGGTCGATCAATCACAATGCCCCCTATGTTTAATGGGGTAAACTTTATTAGTTGGAAAGATAGAATGAAAATATTTTTGCAATCCATTGATATTGACTTGTGGTATGTTGTAAATGAAGGTCCTTTTGAAGGTACCATCATTAATGATCATACAAATAGAAAAAGAGAAAAGACAAGGGATGCGCTCACTCCACAAGATAATGGATGAGCTCACTCCACAAGACAAGGCAAACTTGACCTTAAATGCGAAAGCTATGAATGTGCTATACAATGCCTTGGATGGTAACGAATCAACTCGTGTCAAAGGATGCATCTCCGCTAAAGAAATTTGGGACAAATTGAAGGAAATTCATGAAGGGAGCGATGATGTTCAAGAGTTCGAGAGCAAAAGAAATCCTTACTTGTTTCCAAGTATGAGTCCTTCAAGATGGAACCACATAAAAATATTGACAAAATATATTGTAGGTTCAATGACATCATTAAGGATCTCGAAGCCTTGGGTAAGGAGTATTCTTTGGGCAAAAAGAATAGAAAAATCTTGAATACCCTATCCAAAGAATGGGAGGCCAAAATAATCGCTATAGAGGAGGCTAAGAATTTAAATTCCATGCCTATTGAATCTCTAATTAACTCTCTTACATCCTATGAATTGAAGCTAAAGGCTAAAGTGGTAGATGATGAAGAAGCAAGACCAAAAAGGAGCATTGCATTAAAGACTTCTAAAGAAGAATATGAAAATGGCTCCATAAACCTAGAAGATGAAGATCTTGATGACAGAGATCTTACACTCATCACCAAAGGATTTCTCAAACACTACATCAATAAAAGGAGAATGAGAAGAGGTGGAGCTATCAACTCAAATAATTTCAAAGGAAAGACCAAGCTAGAAATGAATGTAAAACAAAATGAAAAGTTCTTTGAACGCAGTCAACCCGGACACTTTGCAAATGAGTGTCCTTCCAAGAAACAAAAGGAAGGAAGAAAGTCCCGCTTCAACAATTTCCAAATCACATTGGATGATTGCAACTCCAAATGAGAAGTTGAAGAAGAAATAGAGATGGCACAAATGGCATTTATGGCCATTGGTGATGATGAGGTAACCTCTAATTATGATTCTAATGATGAAAATGATGACAATGATCTTGAAGCTTTCATTTTAAAATTGCATGATAGCTTAAAGGAATCATATGCTAGAAATAAGGAGTTAGTAAAGAAATCAAATGCTTTATTAAATTTAATAACTCTATACTTGTGAATGAAAATAATAGGTTATCACAAGAAAACAGAGATTTGAAGCAAAGAATGCCTGTGAAAACAAGGATCAAGGAAGAACAAGCCTCTTTGAAGAAAAGATTGGATGACTTGAATATTCTTTTGCATAAAAAAAGGGAAAATATTGTTGAATTTGAAAAAAAATCTCTTATACAACTTTGTCACCTTTAGAAGGAATGATTTATGCTTTGTAAAATTAAAATCTTCTTTATATGGAAATAAAAATGTTATTTGCACTTATTACCAACAACATGGACATGTTATTACCAACAACATGGACATGTTATTACCAACAACATGGACATGTTATTACCAACAACATGGACATGTTCATAATAATTGCTACGTCAAGAGCAATGAAAAACTCGGTATGAATACCGTATGGATTTGTAGTCATTTTACTAACTCTTATGGACCCAAGAAAATATGGGTACCAAAAGTTATCACTTAATTACTTTGTGTAGGAAATGAATATCACCAAGGATGTCAAATGGTTCATAGATAGTGGGTGCTCAAGACATATGACGGGTGATGCATCTCCCTTCACCAAACTCATATCCAAAAGTAGTGAAAAGGTGATTTTTGGGGATAATATGAAAGAAAAATCAATTGGTCTTGGTGATGTAGGTAAAAATGGTGAGACTTTGATTAAAAATGTGCTTCTTGTTGATAATTTGAATTACAATCTATTAAGTATGAGTCAACTTTGTGATAAAAATTTATATGTGTTATTTACCACACATGAATGTCTAATTCTTGACAAAGAGTATGTTGTTTTATTTAAAGATACTAGGCACAATGATGTTTATGTGATTTATCTTGACAATATTGGTAGTAGCTACGTAAAATGTTTAACTGCTCCTACTGATAATCCTTGGCTTTGGCATAAAAGGCTTTATCGTTTCAACATGGATTTAATTGAAAAACCTTTCAAGAAGGAATTGGTAAGAGGCTTGCCAAAATTAAAGTTTTCGAAAAACAAAATTTGTGATGCATGCCAATTTGGTAAACAAGTTAAAGTGTCTTTTAAACCAAAGAATTGTGTGTCTACTTCTAAACCCTTGGAGCTAGTTCATTTGGACTTGTTTGGTCCAACTTAACATGCTAGTCTCGGTGGTAGTAAATTCATGCATTTGTGATTGTTGACGACTATTCCAGGTATACTTGGATACTATTTCTTGTTCACAAAAATGAAGTTTTTGAAAATTTTGTAAAATTGTTTTCCAAAATTCAAAATTTGTTGAACTTGAAAATCATTCGTTTGAAAAGTGATAATGGAGCCGAATTTAAATTCGGTGGTTTTCCCAAATTTTGTGATCACAACGGTATTTCACATGAATTTTTGGTTGTTGGAGTGCCTCAACAAACTGGCGTTGTTGAAAGGAAAAATAGAACACTTCAAGAGGCCGTTAGAACTATGATTAGTGAATGTGATTTACCAAAATATTTTTGGGTCAAGGCCGTTAACAAGGCTTGTTATGTTATGAATCGTGTTTTGTTATGGCCTATTTTAAATAAAACACCTTATGAACTCTTGTTTTGTAAAAAACCCGTTGTGAGCTATTTCAAAGTTTTCGGTTGTAAATGCTTTATTTTAAAAATCAAAGAAAATCTTGGAAAATTTGACACCAAAAATTGGATGAAGGAATTTTTCTAGGATATTCTAGTGACAAGAAAGCATACCAAGTATACAATAGAAGAACACTTTTGATTGAAGAAGTTGTTCATGTTACATTCGATGAAACTAATGATGTTATTTCAAAGAATGTATGTGAATATGAAGATGTAAGTATTCAAAAGGACCTTGAAAATCTCACTATTCATAAAGAACATCAAGAGATCACGTCAAACAATGAGGACAACACCCATCACTTGGATGAAGAAAGAATGAAGACACTCCAAAAGATCTTCCAAGAGCATGGAGATTTGTCTCTAGTCACCCTCAAGATTTGATCCTAGGTGATCCAACCGATGGGGTAAAAACTCGATCTCATAAACCTTTGAATAATAATTGTGCATTACTTTCTCATATTGAACCTAAACGTGTGGATGATGCATTGAATGACGAATCTTGGGTATTTGCAATGCAAGATGAACTTATCCAATTTGAGAAAAACAATGTATGGACCTTTTAGTTGAAAGACCATCATTTCATCCCATAATCGAAACAAAATGGGTTTTTAGAAACAAGTTAAATGATAAAGGTGAAATCATTAGGAACAAAGCTAGACTTGTCGCAAAGGGTTATGCTCAAGATGAAGGCATCGATTTTGATGAAACCTTTGCACCTGTTGCTCGATTAGAATCCATTCGCATGTTTCTTGCATATGCATGCTTTTACAATTTCAAATTATTCCAAATGGATGTCAAAAGTCCATTCTTAAATGGCTTTATTGATCAAGAAGTTTTCGTTGAACAACCCCCTGGTTTTGAAAACAAAAATTTTCCAAATCATATTTTCAAACTTTCTAAAGCTTTGTATGGTTTAAAACAAGCTCGTAGAGCTTGGTATGAAAGGCGAAGTGGTTTTTTGATTGAGAATGAATTCAAAAGAACCACTCTCTCTTACCAAAACTAATCCCAATGGTCTGTTACTTGTTCAAATTTATGTTGATGATATCATTTTTGGAGCAACTAGTTCTATGAAAACTTCTGCAAGGAATTCTCATGCTTGATGTAAAAAGAATTTGAAATGAGTATGATGGGAAAATTACAATTTTTCCTTGGACTCCAAGTTTACCAAACAAAGGAAGGAACGTTCATTACACAAATTTAGTACACAAAGGAGCTACGCAAGAGATTTGGAATGGAGGATTGCAAACAGGTCGGGACACCAAAGTGCACCTCAACCAATCTTGACAAAGATGAAGAAGGTAATAATGTTGATGAAAAACACTATAGAGGTATGATCGGAAGCCTACTTTACTTAACAGCTAGCAGACTAGATACTATATTTGTTGTTTGTCTGTGTGCTAGATTTCAATCTTGTCCTAAAGAATCACACTTACTTGCTGTAAAAAAAATCTTCAGATACTTAAAAGGTACAATGAATTTTTGTCTTTGGTATCCAAAATCTTCCACTTTTGATCTAATTAGTTATTCTGATGCTGACTTTCCAGGTTGTAAAATTGATAGAAAAAGTACTATAGTGGTATGTGTCACTTCTTGGATAACTGTCAAGTGTCATGGTTTAGCAAGAAGCAAAATTCTATTTTACTTTCTACGACAGAAGTCGAATACATTTCTGCTGGAAACTGTTGTGCTCAACTTCTATGAATGAAACATACATTAAAAGAATTTCGTTTTATTTTTGATTGTGTGCCTATAAGATGTGATAACACTAGTGCAATTAATCTCATAAAAAATCCTATCATCCATTCTAGAACCAAACACATAGATGTCAAGCACCATTTTATTAGAGATCTTGTATGCAAAAAGGAAATTTGTGTTGAATTTGTGTGTACAAAAGATCAACTTGCTGATATTTTACTAAACCTTTGGCTTCAGATCACTTTGAATCTCTCAAAACTCGTTTGGGCATCATTAATTTCACATCTGTATAAACTCTAAGTTCGGACACACATGATCGTCCGAACCATACTTTCTATCGGATTCTCTTAAACGTCTTTGATGTAAGAGAGGAAGTCTTGAACACTTCATAATCGTCGAAATTCTTCCTTTATTTTTGTTAACTCTCTGGATTTCCAAACGGACGCTTATCATCGTCCGAAACTTCCTCGGACGCACAGCATAGAGTTTCGGCCATCCGTTTATGTACATTCGAACGCACGATCGGACGCATACAAATTGTTCGAACGTCCGAATGATTGCTTTTCTCGTTTAAAACTCTTCATTTTCCTCCTATCGAACAATTCCTATCCTCCGAACCCTAGCTCTGGCAAATTTTGCTCCTTCTCAAAATTTTCTCAATCTATCCCTACTCCTATCAAATTGGTTAGGGAATCTTGATTTCAGAACCCTCCCTCATCTCTATTGAACCTCATTTCACCTTCCTACCATCTCCTTTCTTATAATTTCCCTCAAATCTCCTCAATCACACTTTTCCCTCTTCTTCCTCTTCTTCTTCAAAATTGCAATGGTTCGATCTCGTGGTGGATTTTCAACAACTACCCGTGGACGAAAGTCAAAGGGCAATATTCTGGTCTGCAGGGTCAATCATCCACAAATCCTCAAACCTCTATCGATCATTCTCTACCCAAATTCATTGATGCCAAGGCATCTGACTGTTATTCTTCTCTTCTTAGCAAGTCCATCATTGTTCAAAGACCTGTTTCTCAAAATCTTTTTGATGAAGATAACTTACCTATTGTGAAAACTTTCTTTGAAAAACAAAATTGATTCAAAACAAGAGATTCACCAGGTCTTTCATGATATGGTACTCCAATTCACTGCTAATCTTATGAGATGTCCTACTATTCGTACGTTAATATCTTGTGTGAATAACAAAAATTTTGAGATTTCATCCAATGTCATAAACTCTGTTTTTGAATGTGAGGTTCCCTCACCTAACGATTTTTCCTACTTTTTCTCATTGGTTATATGGCTTGCTTTGGATACTCGTTTTGACAGTGATGAGGTCCGAGCAATTTTTAATGTCAATTTTAAATAGGCCTTGGAATCCATCCAAAACTACTTTGCTTACTCAAGCAATCTAGGTTGAACTCAACATTCTATACACTTTGGTCACTAATTTAATGTTACCCACTGATGGACATCGCACTAAGCCTGGTAAAATGCAACTCTATTTATTTTACTATGTTTTTAACAGCATTCCATCTAGATTTGTATTATCTCTTCTGCTCTTACACTCTAGTTGTCCTAATTAGATACTCGAATTGCAACATACCTTTCGAAAAATTCATACTAAAATTTTTGATCGAAATAGATTCCATTCATCAGCAAAAAACAATATCCTCCTTACTTTAACAAAGCGTACATTGAGCGTAAGGGTTTGAGATTTTTCAACGACCAATGGTTCACTTAAGCAGCTCATGAAATTGAAAATTCTAAATTTCAAGCTTCTACCTCCGGACTTGCACTTCTTCATTCCCCTCCTCCTCAAACACATCTACCATCCCATGATCCCCATACCTCTTCTTCCGAACCTTCCCTCTCTCATATTTTCAGCCTTCTTACTTCTTTGAGCAACCAAATGAGCTCTTTTAAACTGCATCGCACCAAACGCATATTGAAACGCCTTGAAACTTGTCAAACAATTCTTCAAGAGGCACTTAGCTTGGGCATGTTTGCTTCAACTCAAGTATAGTTCACCAATATCCAGTCCCAATACACTCTCAAATCCTCTTCCGAAAGTGATGATGATGGCACCAATGATAATGATCATTCCATTCCTGAGGAGGACGATCGTGAGGACCCTACTGGTACCACCAATCTTGACAAATCTACTGCTCCTGGTGCTGATGATGACGAGGAAGAGGACGTTGATGAATCTTTCAACAACATCATGCAACGATGAGATATTGATGCTCATGACAGTGAAACTACCGATGATGATGTACCCACCAAGAAACGCAAGCTTGAAGAACTCTCCAAGAAGAAAAACGACTCCACTTTGCTCTTTTTTTTTCATTGCTCTTCTTTCCTCTTTTGTTTATTGTTGATGTTGACTGTTCTAAATATAATTCTTAGGTTGACTTCTATTATTTGACTGATAAACTGTTCTACATATAGTTGTTAATGTTGTCTATTTTACTCTTAATTTGCTCTAATTTGATTTGGCTTATCGACCATTTTCAAATATAATCTTCTCTCCTTTGGTTTGATTCTGAAAAGGGGAGCACCTTCTTAGGGGGAGTTTAATTCATTTTGATGATGTCAAAAGGGGAAGTAGGGGTGTTGATTTTAATTCATAAGATTTTCATCATCAAAAAGGGAAGATTGATGATCCAAAAACTTTATTTTGATGATGACCAATGCTTTTAACCTCTTAATCTTAACTGTGCAGGTTTGCTTGGAAACAGAGCTTTCGAACGATGTATACCATCCTGTTGGCCCAAAAGCAACCTAAGAGGGGGGTGAATTAGGTTGTCTCAAAAAATAAACCTTTTGAAGTGCTTAAAAAAATGCAAACTTTGTGCAACAAATGAATAATTAAGCATAAATGATCAAAGATAAATATTTAACAATCAAAGCTTAAAGAACAAATAAAAGATTGAGATAAAGAATATCAAGACCAAACTCTCAAACTTCTCAAGCTTGGAGTATATCCACTAGTAGTGTCTCTTCAAAGAAGGTGAGGCAATAACCTTCTAGTACACAAAGTAGGCTCACCCTTGCCCCAACTAAGTTCCTCTAGTTGAGCCAAAGGGTATTACACTACAACCTCACTTCTGTACACTTGTTATCCCTCCACTCTTACACTTGAAGATCACTCACTAGTCTGCTCTTGCTCACACTAATTCCCTCTAGTTGAGCCAAGAGAACTATACTACCCAAACCAATACAACCCATAATATTTTAGCCTATTTCTCCCCAAAATAACTCTTACAAGTGTTTGTATTGAATGTGGTAGTTCCTCTGTCTATGTTTTGCATTTACAGATTTGGGGTATTCATATATGCCCAAAAACTGCATTCAACAATTCTCTAACGGCCATTTTCTATTTATTGAAAAACCAGCCATTAGATCTTTCGGAAAGAAAATGCAGTGGCTGTGCGTCCGAACGAGCTAGCTGTTGGACCTTTCAGACGGCTGCTGCTAAATTGTACTTTCAACGCTGTGTCCATTCTCTGAGGGTATTCGTTCAGATGTCCGAGAAAGCGTCTAAACCTGCGTCCGGTCAATGTAATGTCTTCAAGAAATATGATCGGACTCTATTTTTGTCCTAGATTGCTTCAGGTTCTTTATGTCGGACGATTACCATCGTCCGAAACTCTGTCTTTCGGACAGCCATTTGTGTCAGATAAGTTTATCACTTCCAATGCCCTCTGGGCATGTATCAGACAGTCACTTGTATGCGAGCTCCTTTCTCTCAGATAGTCTTCATCATCCGAATCTCCTTCTTCTTCTACACACTTGTTTACAAGCCGTTAGTATGATTTGGTCATCATCAAAATATGATTATCATAATTGGGGTCCAACACATCCAAACAGCATTATACTTCTCAGACGCACAACTCGTCCGAACAAGATTCCCTCAGACACAATTCACTGTCCTAATGATCAGACAGAGAGCAAGGTTTTTGGAGTATCCACAGAGACCTCGGACGCACAAGCACGTCCAAAGGAATATCCCCCGGACATATTTCTCTGTCCGAAAGAGTGAGGCAGAATCAAGAATTTAAAGCACTGCAACGGATGCATCTAACCGTCCGAAAGAAGTTTACATTGGACGAAACTGACAGTCCGAAAGGAAAAATTCCCTGATAAGTACTGAACCTCTCGAATGCAATATACCATCGGAAGTGTGAACTTTTCAAATACACCTGGTTCGGACGATGGAACAGATGCAAGCTCGGCTATCCAAATGGCATCCACTACTCACTTATATTTGAGATCGGACGTTGGGTTGAACGCCCAACATTAACATCGAACGTCCGAGACCTATAACGAGCTAGTTTTTGAGCATTTATTATTGGGCCGTTGGAAGGAGGTCACAACCCAGTTTATTCCACCTATAAATACCAACTCTGATAATAATGAAAAACACATCATACACATTGAATACAAGCCAGAAAAAAGGCAATTTGAGTGCAAATTGGCTATTGAGCAATACCATTGTATTAGTGTGTACTTTAGAGTGCTATTCAAAAAGAATCTTGTACAAAAGTGAGGTTGAGAGTAAAATTCTTGGCTCAACTAAAGAGAATTAGTGTGAGCAAGGATTGTCCTACTTTGTGTACATTAGAAGATTATTGGCTCACCAAAGTTGTGAAGCATTCTAGTGGATTAACACTTCAAGTTTGGTAGCTTGGAAGTGTTTCTTGTTTAATCTCTTTCTTTACCTTTTCTATACTTAATAAGCTTAATTGATTTTATCTTTGTCAAACTACTTGTAAGAACAAAAGGTTTTATAAGTTCATACTTTGCAAAATAACTTTTAAGAAACCTAATTCACCCCCCTTAGGTTGCTTTGGGGCTAACACTGCCCCCATGTCATTTTATTTGACATGGTCAATCGTGCACACAGTTCAAGAATAATTGATATTTGACCAACTAGTAGAATGGTTTAGAGTTCATTATTGTCTCTCAATTAAAATTAAAAATTTCTTAGTTGGTTTTTGGTTTTCAAAATTTGAAATAGTTTATCAGAGTAATTAATGTTAAAACATGACATTAATGATCTCTTTTTGAAACTTGCATGAAGGGTAAATTAGGTAAATTGGCTTTTATTTATTTGCCTTTTTAAGAAGTGACAAACAAAATGGAAAAACTAAATAGAAAGAAGGACAAATAAAATAGGCATTCGTGAATATGATTTATAAAAAAAAATTAAATCTTTACGTTTATTTATTTATTTAGATGCCAATAAGTCACCCTAATCACTCTTAATCTACACAAGTAATTCTATGTTCATTTCTTTCAACAAATTAAATCTATTACCTAATTAGAATTTTGTTACAACTAATGACCATTTTGGCAAGATATTTATGTACATACTTTCTTTTTCTTTTTCTTTTTTAAAAAAAAAAAAGGTCCAATGAAATATGATTATAGGAAACAATACGAATTAGGCCTCTAGGGAAGTATTTCAATGAGTTCGTTCATTTAAATAATATTCTCTAAACTAGTGTAAGAGTAGCTAATCTGGGAGCTAAAACATAAATTACATCCATTTTTATTTATTCCTATTCACTCCCTTTGGTTCTAGACTAAATTTAATTTTATGATAGTGCATACACGTAGAACATGCCTCTTTGGTTCTAGTATGTTGATAAACATTTAGCTGTAACTGATATACAATATTCTTATATAGGTATATGGAGATCTCCTTTATTTTGGCTTGACAAACCTACTACTCGAATTTTAAAATGGTTAATAATATAGGTATAAATGTGACCAAGAGTATGCATATATTTTCTATGCTTTCGTTTTAAGCCAACCACCAGTACTATGGTGGAGAGGCGATGCTCCTAAGTTTTATTAATAAATTGAATGATAATACATGGATGGGGGCTAGACTAATACCTCCAAAAAATCAATGCAAGAATAAAAAATATAGAAAAGTTAAATTCTGTGAAATCTAAAGTTTGGGATACGCATGTAATCGAGTTGAACAACACCATGAATGGAGTTCCAGAATATCATCATCAAAATGAAGAGTAAGCCCTGGATTAGAGCTAGCCATCTCAGCTAATTTATCTAAAACCATGTTGGCTTCTCGAAAAATATGAATGATCTGAAATTGCCCCAAGGACAATTTGAAGCACAGCTTTTGAATGAGAGGACTCAATCTCCAAGTAATTGGCTTGCTCCCGTTAATTAACTGGACAAGAGCTAACGAATCCGATTCAGTTTGAACAGTATGCAAACCCTTACGAAGACATAGATTTAAGCTTGTCTCAAAAGCAAGAATTTCTGCCTCCATGTTGGTCTTGTAATCGAAACCTAAGGCAAAACTAGCTAGAGGGATGCCTGAACTTGGATGGATGATTCCTCCAACTCCGACTACTCTAGGATTTTTGATTGATGGACCATCAACATTTAATTTGTAGCCATCCACAGGTGAGGGATTCCAGCAAATCAATTTTTGTACAAGTTATCAACTGTGTAAAGCAACAGGTTATCCACCAAGAAAGGATTAGAGATTGAGACATGCATTCTGATAGATAAATGTTTAACCCAGGTTATGAAACAAACATCCCTTCTAAGACCAGCTAAGAGTAATGAAAAATCAACCTTTCTATCATCAAGAATGTATGAGTTACAATCCATCCAAATATTCCATAAAGAAAGAATCGGAAACACCTCCATAAGCTGGCTATCAATCCGATAACATGAAAAATGAAATATTCCAAATTTGCAGCTTGTGTTGGATAGAAAGAACTTGAACTCGAGGAACTCCAAAATTAGATTCCAATATGTTTCAAAGCTGCAAAGCGATAGGGAAAAAAAGGAACCAATGAAGTAGGGAATCAAAAGATATACAATGATAGCATTTGGAGGGCATGCTGAATCCCAATACCTCAAGTACATTATCAAAAGAAAGACAACCATTTAAAAGCTTCCACATAAAAATTGAGATTTTGATAGGTACTCGCAAGCTCCATATAAGTTTTCTTGAGCTCAAGATACTCCGTTTTTGCCAATAGAAATGTGGTAGGCCAAACAGGTAGTAAACACTCCTTGATCCGAGGAAGACCAAATTACCTTATCTTTATCATCCAAGAGAGAGATTTTGTGATCATAATGGTATTTCGGACATCATCAGGAAGTAAATGATTAATGGATTGAAACAACTATCCTTCATTATTAGAATAGAAATCCCTAACCTTGGCATTTGGCGGTAGAAAATTTGAGACTTAAGGTTAACCAATGGACCAAATCCTAACCAATTGCTATGCCAAAAGGAGGCTTCGTCCAATTGGATTAAAACCTGGAAAAGAGAATCTGCCAAGCTTCGAACCTTTTGCATTCTTTACCATACAAACAATAGACTAGAAATCTTACCAGAGCCATACCAATTACACATAAAAATTGCCCATAATGAAGTGGAGTTATAGAAATTCTACCACATTTTGAGAGAAAAAGTCATAATAACATCATTAAGATTGCGAACCCTTAGACAATTTTCTTCATTGGGAAAGTAGATTTCACTCCAATTTAGGTCAATGTCTACGGTTACCAAAAGTGGAATCTCCCCAGGAAAAATTTTCCATAGGATGCTCATGTTGGATATCGGATCCAAAATTAAATTCTCAAATAGAGAAAATAATCAAATTGATAATACAAATTTCTACTCTAAAACAACTGTATTAATATTAAAGTAGTGACTCACAATGATAACACTCACAAACAATAAAACTCTTTATTTAAACTAACACCGAAACTCTACTGGACACTGAGACTTAAACACTCTTGTTATAAACTCTAAAGCTTATAACCTGAACTCTAGACTCTTAAGGATGAATTGCACTTGAGACTTAGATGCATTACAACTGAAGGAAATGAACTCTATTTATAGTATTGGAACTCCCGACATTCATCACTATTTTTCCTCATCACCTTAAATGCTCAGCATGCGAGAGGATCTGATGAATTCACATACAAATTTGGCTGAAGATTGACGAGTGATCTTCCGGCCATATTTTGCACACTAAAGTCTCTGAAAAGCTTTTGGCAATGTTAATAATCCTATAAACCTATGACAAGAAAACTCCAAAAATGGTAGCCACATTTGTTGACTTTTCTTAATAAATTGTGCTGCTATTCTCAATACTCTCCCTTAGCACAAACTTTCCTTGTAGTCATACCGAGCAACTCTCTAAACTTTATAAATTTGGAAGGAGTCAAACTCTTGGTAAATATATCAGCAACTTGCTCATCTGTGTTGACATATTTTACATCAATTTCACCTTGCAACACTTTTTCACGAATGAACTGATAATGTACCTCAATGTGCTTTGTTCTTGCATGGAAAACTGGATTCTCCGCCGTATGTGTAGACACCTATTTTTGTCCCTTAAAGTTCTTCCCTATTTTCCTCTTAATTTGACTCTCAATTTTCTTTTTAATTTCCCTTTTAATTTCTTTTTAACCTGCTCTTTGATTTTCTCTTAATTTATCCTTTAATTCCCTCTTAATTTGTCTTGTGGTGTTTAATTATTCACATGTGTTTTATGCATTTGAAATACTAAGAATGAGTTTTAATATTATTAAGTTTTTAGATTTTTCAAAAAAAAAAAAAAAAAATTCATTCTTGAACAGTGCAGCGCGGTGACTGTTGATGTAAAATATGTCAACACTCTTTTGGCCACATTTTTCTCTGTATTTTTTCACCCATTCTCACCAAATATCAGATGCTCCATACTCCCAACATGACAAGGAATGGTCTTTGACCATTTTTACACTCAATCCACTTTGTTAAAAGCAAAAAACATCAGTCTAAAGTGGAAAGGACGAAATTTCTGCAGGAAGAAAAGAAAGAAAAATTTTTCTAAGTTTAAAAATCTTCCAAACAGCCAACTTTGAGCCAAAATTCCAAACGATTGAAAAGGAATTATACTAAACTCAAAGAAGAAAAGTTGTACAGGGTACCTGGTACTACAACTTCTCTTTGTGCTGAAGCAAAATCATTCATTTGGAGGGTCAAAAATGTGGTATAAGAAGGCTGGTGGCCAAGAAAATCTCATGCAGAAAAAAAGACAAATTTTTCTAAGTCTGGAAAATTTTCCAGACAGCCAACTTTGAGCCAAAATTTCAAGCGATATAAGAGAAATTAGACTAAACTCAAAGAAGAAAAGTTGTAGAGGGTACCTGGTACTACAACTTCTCTTTGTAAAGCTCAAGCAAAATCGTTCATCTGGTGGGTGAAAAACGTGGTGGAAGAAGGCCAGTTCATCAACCGGAAGCTTGGAGGTGCCGAAAGCAAATTCGGCTCAAACGCACTCCAAGCCAAGTATAACCAATTCCACCACATTCCTGAGGTTGAGGTGAGTTAAATGGGCTTTTGAATCGATTGTTTTGGTGACAAAATGCTTATCTTACTATTTTTACATTATTTATGACTTAATTTTCGAATTTAATTTTATAGTTCATAATGTTTAAATTTAATATTTTTATTGGCTTTAGAATATTTTTTGGAGTGTCTCTAAAGGTTTACACGAAAATTTTGTGGAATGTTTTATGCATGTAAACAATTGTGTTTGTATCGTATGCCCACTTTCACCTTTGATTTATGTTTATGTAGTGGTTTATGTTAATTAATTGTTATATCTTCATGTTCTATGTAAAAAATTAGAATTTTATGGCTATTTTCTTAGAATTTTTGGGTTAAAGTTTGAAGGTTTCATTTTTTGGGGTGGTTATGGAGTTGGGAGAATTTTGAATGGTTATTTACCGTTGGGGAAGAAGAGGAAGAAGTTGGGGGAATACAGAGAAACTTTTAAATGTATAAATAAAAAGAAACTGAACCCCCACCCAAAAATGGCTTTGGGCTAATGGTTCAATAGCTGGTGTTGCTTCATGGGGGCATGGGTTCGAATCTCCTTACCCCCATTTTCCTTAAGTTTTTAGTTTTTTCCCCTTGGATCCATAGGGCTGCCACGTCAGCGATGACGTGGCAATTCCTAAAAAAAAAAGGAGAGAAAAGCTTGCTGACAGAGCCCACTTGATGCCACGTCGTTGATAATGTGGCACCACCAGATTGACGCCATGTCATCGATGACGTGGCACACCAAAAAAAAATTTAAAAAAAAAAAAAGTTCAGAAAAATTTTTATTTGCGTTTTAACCCTCTAGATTTCAGATTTTTACATTTTAGCCCCAAATAATTTTCTAAATTACATGTAGGCCCTTAAGAAATTTTCCTTAATATTACTATTAATTTTCTTTTCAAATTTCTTCTAAGTTACATTTTTAATGACAATAACCACCAAGCTTTAATTTGATTTTTGTTTGACACTTTAATATGTTTAATTACCCTTTGATTGTGAAATTATCGTTTTGCCCTTATGAGTATTAAATTATAAATATGCTCTGATTTTGCACATATTTTTCGATTAGTTTCTTTTGTGATGATTTGTGCTTTATTTTTTATGTTTGTTGGTCTCAATATAATATTTATGCTTTTTCTTACTTGTTAAATGATGTGAATCTACTCTTCTGTCCTCAAATTTTGTTTAGTTGCACGACTAGACATTAAATATTTGAACCAAACTCAGAATTTAGTCCATGACTTAATAACTGTATCAATAATATAAAATCGGGCTAGAAGAAAACTCTGGCGTGCATGACAAACGACTGTTTTGCCCTTTGGGAGTTAAAGGGCACTACAAGCTAAATGTGTGAGACTTTAAATTGGACCCCGGGCTAAATTTACCTGTCAATGTTATTATTTATCATTTATTTTTATTTCCTCATTAATATGTACATATTTTATTACTTTTAAACTATATCAAGCACACGTACGCTACAAAGTCGGCAATAATGAATACTAAAATTAAAAAGGGAAACGCAATAAAATTATGCAACCGGTCCAACGTCGGGTAAAGTGGGTGCCGAGAGAAATTCATTATCTATCCCAAACCTTCCCATTTTACAATTGATGTATTTATAAACTCATGTTTTTTATAACATATGTGGACCAAGAGTCAATCTAGACTAGGGTTTATTTTCTCTTTAAATTTTGATGTATTTTTGTGTCCCGGCGCACCAACACACCGGGTGGCGACTCCAATCCAATGTGTTCCCTAACATAGATTATTTTTGTACAATTCATAGTCGCATTTAAAGCCCCGTTATGTAATAGTAAATAGGTGATTCATTTAAATTTGTAATAGTAAGTAGGTAATTTATGTTTGTAAATAGTAAATAGGATTTTTGCATTTAATAACCTATTTCACGAGCACCACATGGCGACGGTGCCGGTCCCAAAGGTGCCGGCCAGACCGCCGGTTGTGTGGGGGGATGCGACAGCGTGGCGACTCCACTGGATCTTTGAGAATCCACATCTAGACACGTTTTAACGCCTTTCTCTCAATTTTACCCCGTTCATTATAAACTGGCTAAATTTTACCGATTTTGTGTGCTATGTTACCGGCTCTATGCCTCGTTTTGTGCGCCATATGCAACGTGTTACTTTAATTGTTCTTTTTCAATTACTTTATACTTGTTTTACTGTGTTTCACTATTTTTGCTGTCTTGTGTGCTGGTTTACGGATTTTTGTGTCTCGTTTTACGTGCCACATGCTACGTGTTACTTTAATTATTCTTTTTCAATTACTTTACACTTGTTTTACCGTATTTCACTATTTTTCCTGTCTTGTGTGCTGGTTTATGGATTTTGGGTCTCGTTTTTTGTGCCACATGCTATGTGTTACTTTATTTGTTCTTTTCAAATTATTTTACACTTGTTTTACTATATTTCACTATGTTTGTTGTCTTGAGTACCCGTTTGCTCGATTTAGGTCTCGTTTTACGTGCCATACCCTGTCTGCCTATGGTGTGATTTGTTCTTGCTTTATTGTACATGTTTTAATATATTTGCTATTATACCTGTTTATGGTTAATTTGGGGGCAATTTTTGGAGTGTTGGGGTGCATCAAACCTTTAGAGTGTAACGCGCTAAAAAAGTGAATCTTACAGCCCTCCAAGTGAACACAGCATAACACATATCTCATTTATTGCATGTCCTATTTTTGTGGGTGTCGTTCCCGCATTCCCTGTAGGAATTAAGACGATCTACCTAGATATGCGGCCAGTGACACAATGTGCACGTAACAGTATCTGTGGCGATTACCTAACCACCGACGATAAGGCCCATCGAAATTGATGGATTTTATTTTTGGGCCCAAAGTCTGAAGGTTCGGGAACCAAGCCCATCTAGATTGCATAAGAGTAAACCAAGCCTCATATTCATATAGCTTAAACCATAGGGCAAAACTGTGTGGATGTTGTTTAGGACACTAGACACGAGGCGGTAGGACCCACCCATTTATCTGGCTTGTAATAGTATATAGCTTTACAATTTTGTTATGTAATAGTAATTAGTTTTTCTGATTCGTATGATTTACTTTGGCCATGTAATTTGTATCTACTTCCTGCAAGAAAGAGTAAATTTTGATTTTTGCATTGCATAAGCCTTAGGTAGGGTCAAAGGCATATGGTTGCCAAACCCACCCCCGCGACATGTTTCCAAAATTTTATTATCCCTTGTGTGCATTTAGGCTAACCCCAGCGTTGTAGGGCCACCGTAGGCTACTTATTAAGTCATATCATTAGCCGTAGAAGGGATACCTTGTCGGATACCCTATGAATAGAATTGCATACCTATCCCTAGGTACATAACCTACAATGGGATAGCAAGCTTGAGGGCATCTTATTTAGCTAAAGGCTCTGAAGGGGTACAAGCCTCAGGTAAGGCTAACATGTAATTCATGCAGATGAGTGATCCGCTCCTTAGGGTCCCTTGGAAAGGCTATATAAGTGTATTTGCTACAGGAGTGGGAACAAAACATGCAGTTGTCAGAATTGAATACAATAGCTGGTTATTTGGGTCACCTAGTATGTCTGCGGGATATTGAGCCAGATCAGACCATAGTAGATACTTTGGTACAGGTTTGGGACAGTGAAGCAGCTGTGTTCCATTTCAAACTTTGAAATGGCCCCCACACTAGAGGAGATACACATCTAGATATACACATCTAGACTGCATGTTCACACATCCCTAGATGTGTACAAGGGACTTCTCTTTTTTCACCGAGATATCAGAGGCTGCAATCACCAGGGGGACCTGAGGCTAGCTCGGTTACTTTGATATTTTTACACGAGCACTTCGGCACAAAATAGGGATTTCACAAGAACAAGACACATTTTATGCATCCCATTGAGGAGTTCTGGTCTCAGAAGCGAGTCCATGTTTTTGGTCTAGCACTGACCAGCGCATATCTTTTTCCGAGGCCTGATGGGAGGATAACATTTAAGACAGTATGAATGTTAGCCAATTTGATACACAGCGTCGGTGGTCAAGACCTCACCATAATCCCTACTATTCTAACTGACATATTGGTGGCTTGTACAAATACACAGAACGGAGTCAAATTTTTCAAGGGTTCAAGCCTTTTGTTGCAAGTCTGGTTCATGGAACATTTGGGGCGACGAAAGATTGTTCGGCATGATTTTTCCTGGGGTAGATGCATTGGGTACAAAAATCACTATCAAGAGATCAACATCTGAAGTTAAAAGAAAGACACTCAGATGTACATTATTGGTTGTCTTCATTGAAGGAGTAGAAGAGATACAGTGGGTTCTAGAATGGGTACCCTGTCATGCACCGAGTCTGCAATCTGCTAGCCTTCCGTTCATACCCTTGATAGGAAATGAAGGCATTGTTCCCTACATGCCTTTTCGGGTCTTACGTCAGTTTGGGAGGGTTCAGACAGTACCTCCAAAATCAGCGACTGATCGGTTCAATGTTATGTTCTACAAAGGGATACGCCCAGAATCAATACCAGAAAAGTTGAGTATTTTGTCAGCGTGGGCATCCAGACGTGCATGTCAGGAGTCGTTATACGATCCACAGCAGCGTATAATTTCAAGGACCACACCTCAGTACGATGTATGGTTGGAATATTTGCTTAGCCGGCAACCGCAAGCTGTAACAGACCCTTCAGAAGAAGTTGCTCGGTTGACCGCACTATTGGAGGCTAAGGACAAGAAAATATCAAAAAATGAGATAGCTCTAGATAAGCACAAACAAGCTTACAAAAGACTTCAAGAACAACAATCTTGTATTCGAGAGCTAGGAATACAATCGAAAGAGGGCATGCACCGAGATGGCCGATGATCTGGGACGCCAAATGCACAATGGGGCTGCTGAATCAACACGTAGCAAGCTTCTGCGGTACGAGGAGCAAATAATGAAGATACGAGACCATCTAAAGGAGCTCGCCGAATAAGTTCAAACGGGCTTCGTCCCCTTTAGAGTTTTTTGTTTTTAGGGTTCCTGGGAAAGGAACCACGTTTTATGCTGTAAACTTATGATTATGTTTGTTCATATGTATTTGAATTTTCTTTTTTTTTATTATAAAGGTACTAAGTGTCAAAATAGCTGTCCAATGCAGCCCTATTTATACCCTCTCGCGTGCACGTAAACTCTGATTTGAAGACAGTATGAGCACCGTACCAGCAAAAGATGTGGAAGGAACCAGTGGGGATCAAAACCCAGAGATGGCAGAGTTACGGAAACAGATGGAATCTATGATGGCTGCTATGGCCAGTAGAACCAAGAAATGCAATGGTACAGGCAAACTGGCTAGTCCCATTATGGGCCTCACCCCGCCAATCAGGAGATGCTGCCTCCTCATATGCCTAATCCCAGCATGGGGATACCGCTACCCCCAACCAGCCAAACAAATTCCCTCCACCAAACTCTAACCAAACCAGACCACATGGCAGACCACCCTACAATTTTACCAACCTGGGATGGCCCATTGAGCAACTATATGAGCAGTTGAGATCAGCAGGGAGATTGAATCCCATAGCTCCTCCTCTTATACACGGGGGGACTTGTGTATAGGTTTGACAGCCAATGCCCACTGTGCCTATCATTCTGGATCCCCAGGGCATTCCACAGCTAATTGTTGGACGTTGAAGAACAAGGTGCAGGATATGATCGATGCACGTGAGATTGTCATTAGGAGGCCGGAACAAAGGGCTCCTGAAGTAAACACTAATCCGCTGCCACGGCATGAGCCTCATGTTGGGATGGTTTGTATAGAAGCGGAGATGGAAGAGAAAGAAGGAGCAGTCAAAGAAGTGACAATGACTCAGACCAGAAACCATTTTATTTGGATTTGGAGTCAAATCAGCCTTTTATCATAGACATGGATCCGTTTGAGGTAGAATCCCAGGAGCTCGTTGTGATTGAACTGCCAATACAATTGTCAATTGAGAGCACACATGCAGTGCTGTGGAATTAGCAACCCTCAGCTGTGATAGTCGATGGAAAGCCAATTTCTGAGGAGAAAGTGTCCGCTGTCACAAGATCAGGACGAATCACAAATGACAACAGTTTTGAGGCCGGACAATCCAATAAAGGTAAAGAGCCCATGCAGGCCCTAAGGCTGTAGCAGACAAAGATGTGGAGGACTTTATAAGATTGATCAAAAAAAGTGAATATTCAGTAGTTAGACATGAATAAGATGCCCTCACAACATTTCTATGCTCAACTTATTGTTAACATCCGAGCTACACACGGAGGCAGTCTTGAAGATTTTGAGCGAGGCTCATATGCCTCGCGATATTCCCACTGACAAACTTGTTGGGTTAGTGGGCAGTAGGTGCTGGCATCAAACCAAATTTGTTTTTCTGATGATGACTTAACTTCTGAAGGGAACGACCACAACAAGGCTCTATTCATCTCGGTTAGATGTGAGGGGCAGCATTTGCCTAGGGTCATGGTTGATAATGGGTCTGCTTTAAATATTTGTCCTTTGAAGACATTGGATAAACTAAAATCTCTCATGACCTGGTCAGGAATTCATCCATGGTCATCAGAGGGTTTGATGGGGCTCGAAGACAAGCCACCGGAAAGATAAACCTTATTTTAGAAGTGGGGCCAACTGCTCATCAGGTCACTTGCCAGGTTCTTACAATTGTTAGGGTATATAATTTGCTGCTGGGACGCCCCTGGATCCATTCTGCTGGGGCTATTCCATCATCTTTACATCAAAGGATTAAATTCTCTTTACAAGTTTAAGCTGATTACTGTATTTGCCGAAGATGACCACGCCATGATGGTCAAGGAGGAAGTTGGGGAGAGCAGTGACACTCCGGTGCCTTTCTTAGCTTATGAGTGTGGTCTCTGTCAGCCGAGGGCCTGGAGAGCAGTCATCAATGAAAGCTGTCTAGGATAAGGCGAGTGTAATGATTGCAAAGGAAATGCTGCGTGGAGGATATCGCATCGGCCAAGGTTTGGGGATGAATTTGCAAGGCATAATACACCCTATTGAGCTACCAAGGCAGATGAATACATTTGGGCTCGATTTTTGCCCGAATGCCAGGCAGCTGAGGGAGATTAAGGAGCTGAAGAGAGCTGAAAGAGAAGGTCTAGCATTGCCTATGGTCATTCCACCTCTTAAGATTACTTTCCCACGTTCTGCCGCCATTATGGCTCCTGATGCAGATGAGGCTGAAAAGGAGGATCTTATCCAAGGGGTAGCCGAATTATTTGTAGGGGTAATTATTCAAGAGCAGACGGAGAAGGATGAAACTGAGCTACCATTTACTGAGATCGACCAACTGCACAACTGGACATCTGATGATCTCCCTAGTCATAGGGAGTTTCGGTAAATTTGAAAGGATATTGACTTTTTAGTTTTGCTCCTTTTAATTTCATCTTCGTATGTGTGTTTTGTACTTCTTAAGTCATTTTGTTTATGCCATCTAGTCAAGAAGTATATGCATTCACAGCATTGTATTCATGATTCATCTCATTCATCTGTTTTGGAGATGAATCTTGAAAATAATTTGATTAGCAAGGCAAGTACAATCATGATATTGCCTTCATGATTTATCTTATTCATCTGTTTTGGAGGTGAATTCTGAAGACAATCGATTTTTATAGGATATCCAATGAATGTTAAGTTTATGTTCTCTAGGATCACTTGTACAAATCTTCGATTAAATAGAACTTTTTCTTCAAGATGTTTTAGCTCATTTGGTTTTCTTTCATTTCATGCTTTATTTTTTCCCAAATGGCCCAAAATCAATGCTTTTGATCCTTCGGATACTACAGTTTATGAGGTCGATGAGTGCAATTTTGATATCACACCCGACCTTGATTTTACACAGTCTGAGAGTGGTGAGGACGAGTGGTGATATTGAAAATGAATTCGGGCGACACGAGAATAAACCAAAGCCTAACTTGGAAGAAACAAAAACGGTAAACATTGGGAAAGACACAGACGTAAGAGAGGTTAAAATCAGCATACATTTAACTAGAGGGCAAAGGAAAGAGATAATAGAATTTTTGATTTTGTTCCAAGACGTCTTTGCCTGGTTTTATGATGATATGCCTGGCATTTCAACAGATATTGTGGTTCACAAACTCCCCACCGATCCTAAATGCCCGCCTATAAAGCAGAAGCCAAGGAAGTTTAAGCCGAAAATGATCTTAAAGATCAAAGTGTAAATCATCAAGCAGTTTAATGCCACAATCATCATTGTATCTCCGGTATCCTATATGGTTTTCCAATGTGGTGCCACGTCCAAGAAGACTGGGGAGGTCAGAGTTTGCGTCGACTATCGAGACTTAAACAAGGCCAGTCCCAAGGATGATTTTCTGCTGCCAAACATTCACATCATTCTAGACAGTGCTGCCTGCCATTGTGAGATGGAGACTTTTGTCGATTGTTTTGCTGGGTATCACCAAATCCTAGTGGACAAGGAAGACAGAGAAAAGACAGTATTCATTACTCCTTGGGGGACATTCAGCTACAGAGTTATGCCATTTGGACTCAAGAATGCTGGTGCAACATAACAACGCACTATGACCACCTTGTTTCATGACATGATACACGAAGAGATGGAGGTCTATGTCGATGACATCATTATCAAATCCAAGAAGGCCAAGAATCATTTGACCAATCTTAAGAAGGTATTTGAGAGGATGAGGAGATATAATCTGAAGTTGAACCCAGCAAAGTGCGCCTTTGGAGCTCCTTCCGAAAAGTTATTAGGTTTCATTGTCAGTAAGCGGGGAATTGAGATAGACCCAACAAAGATCAAAGTTATCCGTGATATGTCTGCACCAAAGACTCAGAAGGACGTAAAAAGCTTCTTGGGAAAAATCAATTTCATTGGTCGCTTCATTGCTCAGCTGACAACTACTTGTGAACCTTGGCCTGTTCAAACTGTTGTGAAAAAATGTACCGATGTACTGGAATGATGACTGTCAACAGGCAGGATGAAAAAATCAAAGATTCTCTTTTGAACTCTCCTATGTTGGTCCTTTGAGCCAGGGAAGCCATTAATCATGTATCTGTCGATTTTGGACGGATCCATGGGTTGTGTCTTGGGGCAGCATGACGATTCGGGCAGAAAAGAGCAGGCTATCTATTATCTAAGCAAGAAGTTTACAGTCCATGAAGCCAATTATTCTTTTTTGGAGCGAACATGCTGTGCATTGGTTTGGACCTCCCAACGGCTAAGGCATTATCTACTGGGTCATACCACTTATCTCATTTCCAGGTGTGATCCCCTTCGCTATCTGTTATAGAAGCCTATGCCGACTGGACACTTGGTTAGATGTCAAATGTTGTTAGCAGAATTCGATATCATCTTCACTACTCAAAAGGCTGTCAAAGGACAAGCGATAGCGGATCATCTTGCTGAGAACCCAAGGGAGAATGATTAATCAACCCTTGCACACATACTTTCCGGACGAAAACATCTTATTCATTGGCACTGCCGAAGACATGAAAGATGAATATCCACATTGGAGGCTATTCTTTGATGGTGCATCCAACACTTTCGGTGCAGGAATAGGAGCAATTTTGATATCACCAGAGGGCAGACACTTCCCAGCAACAGCCAAGTTACAGTTTCCGTGTACGAACAACATGGCAGAGTATGAGGCTTGTACTTGGTCTGAAAATGGCATTGGACATGAGTATTAAAGAGTTAGCTGTGTTTAGTGATTTAGATTTGCTCGTCCATCAGACACTGGGGCATTGGGTAACCAGGGATTCTAAAATCATGCCATATCACTGCAGTATTCTCAAACTAGGTCGACAATTTGATGCTTTGGAATTCACTCACATACCCCGATCCAGGAATGCATTTGCCGATGCTCTGGCTACCTTAGTAAGCCATGAAATATCCTGATCTCTCATAGTCTTCAACCTGTTACCCATTCAGGTGCTCTAAAAGCCATAAGAGACAGCACTAGAGGATAAGAGACATTAACTTCGGATGGACTTTCTTGGTTTCATGAAGTCAAGGAGTCCCTGGACAAAGGTAGCTATAATCTAAGGGGCAGTACTTCAGATAAGAAGTTCCTACGCCGAATGTCAATCAAGTTCTTTTAAATGGCAATGTACTTTATCGAAGGACGATAGATCTGGGTCTTCTGAGGTGCGTTGATAAGAAAAAGGCCGCTTATATTATGGAGGATGTTCATAGGGGAGTTTGTGGGCCACACATGAACTGGCACTTATTAGCTAAGAAGTCTCTTGACACATCAGATGTGTATAAGACTACAGAGCATGATTGCATCGAATTTGTCCGCAGGTGTGTTAACTGCCAAATGCACGGGGATGAGATAAGGGCGGCACCAACTAAATTGCACAACATCACTACTCCATGGCCCTGTTCAATTTGGGGAATGGACGTCATTGGATTGATTGAGCCGCCAGCTTCTAATGGTCATCACTTTCATTCTGGTGGTAGCTGATTGAATATTTCACTGAGTGGGTCGAGGCTGAATCCTACAAGCACATAACAAAGAAGGTAGTGGCGGAGTTCATCCGAAAGAACATCATTTGTCGCTTTGGGATCCCGGATACATTAGTTACCGACAATGCCAAGAACCTGAACAATGACATGGTAGATGGTCTTTGTGCCCAATTCAAGATTAAGCATCGAAATTCCACCATCTACAGGCCAAAAATGAATGGGGCGGTTGAAGCAGCTAACAAGAATCTTAAGAGAATTATTCGAAAGATGGTTGACAGTCAGCGTGATTGGCATAAAAAGCTTCTATATGCATTGCTGGGTTATCGGACTGCCATTAGGACATCTACTGGGGCAACGCCTTACTCTCTCATGTACGGAATGGAAGCTGTTTTGCCAGCGGAAGTAGAGATCCCTTCTCTACGCATTCCTATGGAAACTGAGTTAGAAGATGTAGAATGGGTGTGGCTCAGACATGAACAGCTTGCACTCATTGATGAAAGACGGCTAATATAGTTGTGTGTCATGGCCAATGTTATCAACGTAGGATGGCCGGAGCTTACAACAAGAAAGTCAAGCCCAGTCATTTTCAGGCTAGCGATCTAGTTTTGAATCGCATATTGCCAATACAGGACGAACAAAGGGCAAGTTTTCTCCTAACTGGCAGGGTCCATTCATTGTAAACAAAGTATTATCAGGAGGAGCTCTTATTCCTAAGGAGATGGATGGACAGGTTTTCTCCCAACCGATAAATACAGACATAGTCAAAATATTTTTTCATCTGATTTAGCAGACTGTAAACCTTTAAATCATTACAGAACGTCGGATAGAATTCCACCTGTTATTTTCTTTCCCTTTTCACCCACATCCGGACTAAACCCTTTTATATCTCTTATCTTTATTTGCCTATCTTTCGTTTTAATTAGCTTTGTCCCTAGCATTTTCTGTAAAAACAAATTGAAACTAGCAAATTGCAAATTCTGGCAAATTTTTGTTTTTGGTTGGAAAAAAAAAAGTGCTAAGAGGCTGACCAAAACAAATTCCCAACAAAACTCAGTTTGTTAGAATAAAACTGGGGCAATTTTTAAGGGGATACAAGCCTAACCATATTCCTCTCAATTTCAAACCCATTTCCCCAGTTTCAGTCAGTTGCCTTCAAGTAAGACTCTCAGCCCAAAACTGGGGCAATTCTTTTAGATAAGGGACATAACCAGTTTTTCTCAGATCACAAACCCGCTCTTCCATCCCTTGTAGCTATGTTCTTTCCAACCAAAGCGCCCATCTTAAACTGGGCAAGTTTTTAATTGGGATAATCCCATCTTTACCAATCAACTGCCGTTACTCCCATACCTTGCCGTTTACTTGGACCTCATAGGTGAAAACCCAGAAAGGGCACCTTTGTTTAAAAAAAAAAAAAAAAGAGCAAAATAGAGGCTTGGTTGAAAACCCTACGGGGCATCCTAGGCAAAAGAAGAGTGTGCGAAAAAAAAATGCAAAAAAAAAATTAAAAGAGAGGGAAACCTTAGTGAAAACCTGAAAAGGCGCTGAGAAAGGGGTAAACTGAGCAAATGGTCAAAGCCTGGTTGACGACTTCTCTGGGTCCAAGTCTGGGAAAGTGTTCAACTGAAATTTGTTGACCGAAATTAAGCTTATTGGTTGCCTCTATGTCGTTCTCTCAACACAGTCATTGGCCTTTAAAAGGCACGTATCCGATGGATCCAAAGCATTGCCTGATCGGGTCCAAATCACTTGGAACGAAAGTCGAAGCGGTGTTAATACGGTGATGGCACGATTTTTACTAAGATTGCTCCTATGTGCCTGTATTATTTATTCATGTACTTCTATCAAACTCATCCATAATATAACATGCTGCCATTTAGTTTGTTTTTAGTTGTTCTTCTTGTTGTTGATGTTTTAGTTGTCAAATATGTGAAAATCATCTGTTAAATTGAACTACGTTCGACCTGATTCCTGTGGTGGGATATGTAGGCTGTTCTTAGCGAGCTCGGTCACCTTGCTTATAGTAATGTTTGCTAAGATTGACATTTTGTATGTTTTGGCACTGACCAATTCGAGTTTTCTTTTCTTGATATTGCATTGTTTTGAGTACCTGCAGGTACATGAAAATAAAGTGGACGCCAAAATCCACGACACTGGGGCAAATTTTTATTGATTGGATATCCTTCATAAACAACAAGGGATACACTAATCCTGAGAGCTGTCTTGATACCTAACGGTCTTTCTTCGCATTTTGAAAGGGGTGATTCACGCCAACCCCTAATGAAGCAATCAACCTCACAGGTAATCGCCACTTGGGAGATGGTACACTGAGTTCCCAGTCAAATCTCTCGGTTTAAATAATGTTGTCATTTCTTGTTTAGGGCTTAATGTCCCAGTTTACAATCCAGTCATGATTAGGGTTAATTACTAGTTGCCTTTTACACTTCATTTCATGGGTAAGCCCAATGACATGGCTCCGTGTACGTATCATACTTATTGCATTTTCACCCGATAAACGAATTTCGGGTTCTCATTTCTATTTTCATAACATGATAAACGAATTTCAGATTTGCATTTTCATCCCCGATAAATGAATTTCGGGTTTCCATTCTATTAACCTGATAAACGAATTTCAGGTTTGCATTTTCACCCGATAAACGAATTTTGGGTTTCCATTCTATTAATCTGATAAACAAATTTTAGGTTTGCATTTCTGCATCACCCGATAAACGAATTTCGGGTTCTCATTTCCATCTCTATTAACCTGATAAACGAATTTCAGGTTTGCATTTTCACCCGATAAATGAATTTTGGGTTCTCATTTCCATCTGTATTAACCTGATAAACGAATTTCAGGTTTGCATTTTCACCCGATAAATGAAAACCAGTTTCGGGTTCTCATTTCTATCTTCATTAACCTGATAAACAAATTTCAGGTTTGCATCTTTACCCGATAAACGAATTTCGGGTTCTCATTTCCATTTTCATAACCTGATAAACGAAATTTAGGTTTGCATTTTCATCCCCGATAAACGAATTTCAGGTTTTTCATTTTCATTAACCTAATAAACGAATTTCAGGTTTGCATTTTCATCCCCGATAAACGAATTTCGAGTTTCCATTCTATTAACCTGATAAACGAATTTCAGGTTTGCATTTTCATCCCCGATAAACGAATTTTGGGTTTCCATTCTATTAACCTAATAAACGAATTTCAAGTAAAAATCACAAACCTGAAATTCATTTATCAGGTTATCTATTAACCTGATAAATGAATTTCAGGTTTGCATTTTCATGCCATAAACAAATGCATCGGAAATTCTCATTTCCATGAAAATTAAATGTGATAAACGAATTTCAGGTTTGCATCTTGAAACCCGATTAAACGATGCAATCTCGGGTTCTCATTTCCATGCATAACCTGATAAACGAATTTCAGGTTTGCATTTTCATCCCCGATAAACGAATTTTGGGTTTCCATTTTCATTAACCTGATAAACGAATTTCAGGTTTACATTTTCATCCCCGATAAACGAATTTCGGGTTTCCATTCTATTAACCTGATAAACGAATTTCAGGTGTGCATTTCTGCATCACCCGATAAACGAATTTTGGGTTCTCATTTCCATTTCCATTAACCTGATAAATGAATTTTGGGTTCTCATTTCCATTTTCATAACCTGATAAACGAAATTTAGGTTTGCATTTTCATCCCCGATAAACGAATTTCAGGTTTTTCATTTTCATTAACCTAATAAACGAATTTCAGGTTTGCATTTTCATCCCCGATAAACGAATTTCGGGTTTCCATTCTATTAACCTGATAAACGAATTTCAGGTTTGTATTTTCATCCCCGATAAACAAATTTTGGGTTTCCATTCTATTAACCTAATAAACGAAAGATGCATTTCAGGTTTGCATTTCTGCATCACCCAATAAACGAATTTTGGGTTCTCATTTCCATCTCCATTGACCTGATAAACGAATTTCATTTACATTTTCACCCGATAAATGAATTTCGGGGTCTCATTTCCATCTCTATTAACCTGATAAACGAATTTCAGGTTTGCATTTTCACCCGATAAACGAATTTTGGGTTCTCATTTCTATCTTCATTAACCTAATAAACAAATTTCAGGTTTGCATCTTTACCCGATAAACGAATTTCGGGTTCAAATTTCCATTTTTATAACCTGATAAACGAATTTCAGGTTTGCATTTTCATCCCCGATAAACGAATTTCAGGTTTTTCATTTTCATTAACCTAATAAACGAATTTCAGGTTTGCATTTTCATCCCCGATAAACGAATTTCGAGTTTCCATTCTATTAACCTGATAAACGAATTTCAGGTTTGCATTTTCATCCCCGATAAACGAATTTTGGGTTTCCATTCTATTAACCTGATAAACGAACGAATTGAGTTCAGGTTTGCATTTCTGCATCACCCGATAAACGAATTTCGGGTTCTCATTTCTATCTCCATTAACCTGATAAATGAATTTCAGGTTTGCATTTTCACCCGATAAACAAATTTCGGGTTCTCATTTCCATCTTCATTAACCTGATAAACGAATTTCAGGTTTGCATCTTTTCGAAATTCGAATAACCTTTGCTCAACCTGAAATTTTGATTGTTAACCTGATTTACGAATTTCAGGTTTGAATTTTCATCCCCGATAAACGAATTTTGGGTTTCCATTTTCATTAACCTGATAAACGAATTTCAGGTTTACATTTTCATCCCCGATAAACGAATTTCGGGTTTCCATTCTATTAACCTGATAAACGAATTTCAGGTGTGCATTTTCATCCCCGATAAACGAATTTCGGGTTTCCATTCTATTAACATGATCTTAACGAATTTCAGGTGTGCATTTCTGCATCACCCGATAAACGAATTTTGGGTTCTCATTTCCATCTCCATTAACCTGATAAATGAATAATTCAGGTTTGCATTTTCACCCGATAAACGAATTTCGGGTTCTCATTTCCATCTTCATTAACCTGATAAACGAATTTCAGGTTTGCATCTTCACCCGATAAACGAATTTTGGGTTCTCATTTCCATCTCCGTTAACCTGATAAACGAATTTCAGGTTTACATTTGCACACCCGATAAACGAATTTTGGGTTCTCATTTCCATCTCCATTAACCTGATAAACGAATTTCAGGTTTGCATTTGCACTTCCGATAAATGAATTTCGGGTTCTCATTTTCCATTTTCATTAACCTGATAAACGAATTTCAGGTTTGCATTTTCATCCCTGCTAAACGAATTTCGGGTTTCTATTCTATTAACCTGATAAATGAATTTCAGGTTTGTATTTCTGCATCAACCGATAAACGAATTTTGGCTTTCATTTCAAGTTTGCATTACCCGACAAACTCACCGTTCGGGTTTTCATTTCACTCTTGTTACCTCGATGACACAAAGTCGGGTTTTCATTATCAGACTTTTAACTTACATGTCTTTACCCCGATGACATAAAGTCGGGTTTTCATTCATATTTACATACCCTTGCCTTGATGATACAAAGTCGGACTTTTAATTCACATTGCTTGTTGAGTTTCATTACCAGTGGCGTTTGCATGTTATGTCAAGTTAGTTTTCTTTGTCATTCACAGCTACGTTTCATTCTAAGTCCCTGTACTCCCGATAAACACCAGATCGGGATTTCATTCTTGTTTCCAAGTTTCATTTATGTCTCTTATGGTCCATTTCACTGGGCGTCTTTGTATTTACTTCTTTCCCCCAATGAAGACTTTTCCGCTCTGGATGAATAGATAGACCTAATCTCCCCGGTGTGTTTGTCAAGATGGTGAATTTCCTCTTTCATGACCTCATGAGCTTAATGTTGACATGTGGCAAATTTTGTTGCATGATTGGAATCACCCATAGGGAAGAACTGTCTACAATCTTTGCCTAGATTTCTTCGATCCTCTTCGACACTCTGGCAAAGAGGGGCAAGTCTATAGACACCTATTTTTGTCCCTTAAAGTTCTTCCCTATTTTCCTCTTAATTTGACTCTCAATTTTCTTTTTAATTTCCCTTTTAATTTCTTTTTAACCTGTTCTTTGATTTTTTCTCTTAATTTATGTTTTAATTCCCTCTTAATTTGTCTTATGGTGTTTAATTTTATGTGTTTTATGCATTTGAAATACTAAGAATGAGTTTTAATATTATTAAGTTTTTGGATTTTTCAAAAAAAAAAAAAAAAATCAGTATTTGAACAAGACTGCAGCATCTTGTTCACCGCCAAATCACTGACAGAGCTGTTTTGGCCACATTTTTCTCTGCATTTTTTCACCCATTCTCACCAAATATCAGATGCTCCATACTCCCAACATCACAAGGAATGGTCTTTGACCATTTTTACACTCAATCCACTTCGTTAAAAGCAAAAAACATCAGTCTAAAGTGAAAAGGACGAAATTTCTGCAGGAAGAAAAGAAAGAAAAATTTTTATAAGTTTAAATTGTCTATAAAAATGGAAATTTGAACCCGAAATTCGTTTATCGGGTAAAGATGTGGTATAAGAAGGCTGGTTATTAGGAAAATGAAGATAGAAAGACAGAACTGGAAAATTCTGGAAAATTTTCCAGACAGCCAACTTTGAGCCAAAATTCCAAGCGATATAAGAGAAATTAGACTAAACTCAAAGAAGAAAAGTTGTACAGGGTACCTGGTACTACATCTTCTCTTTGTAAAGCTCAAGAAAAATTGTTCATCTGGTGGGTGAAAAATGTGGTGGAAGAAGGCCGGTTCATCAACCGGAAGCTTGGAGGTGCCGAAAGCAAATTCACCTCAAACTTGGGTCCAAGCCAAGTAATAACCAATTCCACCACATTCCTGAGGTTGAGGTGAGTTAAATGGGCTTTTGAATCGATTGTTCCGACAAATTGGTGACAAAATGCTTATCTTACTATTTTTACATTATTTATGACTTAATTTTCGAATTTAATTTTATAGTTCATAATGTTTAAATTTAATATTTTTATTGGCTTTAGAATATTTTTTGGAGTGTCTCTAAAGGTTTACACCAAAATTTTGTGGAATGTTTTATGCATGTTTGTGTTTGTATCGATGCCCACTTTCACCTTTGATTTATGTTTATGTAGTGGTTTATGTTAATTAATTGTTATATCTTCATGTTCTATGTAAAAAATTAGAATTTTATGGCTATTTTCTTAGAATATTTGGGTTAAAGTTTGAAGGTTTCATTTTTTGGGGTGGTTATGGAGTTGGGAGAATTTTGAATGGTTATTTACCGTTGGGGAAGAAGAGGAAGAAGTTGGGGGAATTTTGAATGGTTCAGCAGCTGGTGTTTCTTCATGGGGGCTTGGGTTCGAATATCCTTACCCCCATTTTCCTTCGGTTTTTAGTTTTTTCCTGTTGGGTCTATAGGGTAGCCACGTCAGCGATGACGTGGCAATTCCTAAAAAAAAAAAAAAAGAAAAGCTTGCTGACAGAGCCCACTTGATGCCACGTCATCGATGACGTGGCACCACCAGATTGCAGCCACGTCATCGATGACGTGGAACACCAAAAAAAAAATTAAAAAAAAGTTCAACAAAATTTTTATTTTCGTTTTAACCCTCCAGATTTCAGATTTTTGCATTTTAGCCCTCAAATAATTTTCTGAATTTCATGTAGGCCCTTAAGAAATTTTCTTTAATATTACTATTTTTTTTTCTTTTCAAATTTCTTCTAAATTACATTTTTAATGACAATAACCACCAAGCTTTAATTTGATTTTTGTTTGACACTTTAATATGTTTAATTACCCTTTGATTGTGAAATTATCGTTTTGCCCTTATGAGCATTAAATTATAAATATGCTCTGATTTTGCACATATTTTTCAATTAGTTTCTTTTGTGATGATTTGTGCTTTATTTTTTATATTTGTTGGTCTCGATAGTCTAATATTTATGTTTTTTCTTACTTGTTAAATGATGTGTATAAGAGACTTCTGTCCACAGGGGTTGTTTAAGATGCACGACTAGACATTAAATATTTGAACCAAACTCAATTTAGTCCATGACTTAATAACTGTATCAATAATATAAAATCGGGCTAGAAGTAAACTCTGGCGTGTATGACAAACGACTGTTTTGCCCCTTGGGAGTTAAAGGGCACTACAAGCTAAATGTGTGAGACTTTAAATTGGACCCCGGGCTAAATTTACCTGTCAATGTTATTATTTATCATTTATTTTTATTTCCTCATTAATATGTATATTTTGTTACTTTTAAACTATCTCAAGCACACGTACGCTACAAAGTCGGCAATAATGAATACTAAAATTAAAAAGACGCGATAAAATCATGCAACCGGTCCAAAGCCGGGTAAAGTGGGTGCCGAGGGAAACAGGAATCTATCCCAAACCTTCCCATTTTACAACAGGATTCCCGAACTCATGTTTTTTTTAATTACGTGGACAAGGAGTCAATCTAGACTAGGGTTTATTTTCTCTTTAAATTTTGATGTATTTTTGTGTCCCGGCGCACCAACACACTGGGTGGCGACTCCAATCCTGTATTCCCTAGCTTAGATTATTTTTGTACAATTTATAGTCGCATTTAAAGCCCCGTTACGTAATAGTAAATAGGTGATTCATTTAAATTTGTAATAGTAAGTAGGTAATTTATGTTTGTAAATAGGAAATAGGATTTTTGCATTTAATCACCTATTTCACAAGCACCACATGGCGACGGTGCCGGTCCCAAAGGTGCCGGCCAGACCCCCGGTTGTGTAGGGGGGTGCGACAATATGTATCGCTGACTGGTTGTTGCAGTATAATTGAACTGAGTCTTCAGTTGATTGGTGCAAATCCTTCATAAGTTGCACTAACATGTGCATTCCTATGCTGCTGAAGCTGCTGCTCTATACTCAGCTTCTGTACTTGACAACAACATAGTTAGTTGTCTGTTACTAAACCATGAAACCAGTTGTTGATCCAAGGTTGAACACATAACCTGTAGTTGACCTTCGCATGTCATGTTCACTGGCATAATCTACATCACAGTAACTTATCACTTTGCATAACCTGAGGTTGACCTTCGTGTGTCATGATCACTGGCATAATCTGCATCACAGTACCTTATCACTTTGCATTCTTCTCCTTTCTTGTAAAGCAAACAATAGTGAATGGTTCCTTTGACATATCTGAGGATCTGACGTAAGGCTTCTAAGTGTGGCTTCTTTGAATTCTGCATGAATTGACTCACGATCCCAACTGCATATGATATGTCAGGTCTGGTCAAAGTGAGATAGATTAAACTCCCTACCAATTGCTGGTACATGATAGCATCCTTTAGGTCTTTGCCCTTAACTTAGCAATATCTGGCATTGACCTCCATTGGAGTTGAAATTGGCTTACAATCGAACATGCCAAATTTCTCCAACAAATCTTTAGCATACTTATTTTGACACAAGAACAAACCTTCATTGGTCCTATCAATTTCAAGACCTAGAAAGTGTTTCAATTCTCCTAGTTCTTTCATCTGGAACCGTACGGCAAGTTTTCTCTGATTTGGCGAATCTTATCTTCATCATCACCTGTAATGATGAGATCATCATCGCCTGTAATGAAGAGATCATCAACAATACCAAGAACAATAGCTAACTTTACTTCAGTGGATTTCACGAACAAGCTAGAATCTGCTAGTGCCACAACATTTCCCCTTTAAAGTAAAATTTTAGCTATCTTGCCATACCATGCTCTTGGTGCCTACTTTAATCCATATAATGCCTTTTTTATCTTAGAAACATAACCTAGTAGGACCACATCTTCAAACCCCTGTGGTTGCTCCATGTAGATGTCTCGATCAAGCTCTCCATGTAGAAAAGCATTCTTGACATCCATTTGCCAGAGCTTCCATGACTTGCTAGCTAAAAGTGCTGATAAAACTTGAACAGTGGTCAACTTTGCCACTCGATTAAACGTTTCATCATTAATCTAGTCCATACTTCTGTGAAAATCCTCGAGCCACGAGACGAGCCTTGTATCTTTCAACTGAGCCATCTGGATGAGTGTTAACCTTGTAGACCCCAATTACAAGAAATAGGTTTGACATCTCTTGGTTTTGGAATAAGATCCCAAGTTTTGTTTTGTCGAGTGCCTGAATCTCCTCCTCCATGGCCTTCTTCCACTCAATGCTTTGAGCTGCCTCTTGACAAGTAGATGGTTCAACTACTCCATTATCTTTGCTCAAAGCAGCATTAGCATACCTGGGATTTGGCTTTCTCTATCTCGTTGATCTGCAAAGTTGTTCTGGAGAATTGTCACCAACTTATGTCTCCTTACATTGACTCGATCTTTCATCTTCTGAAATCCAAGTATGCACTCCTATTCGCCAAGGACTTCTTTTTTTCTCAAGTGAGTCAATACTTACTGCATCTTGTGTTGGTAAAAACTCTACCTCTTCTTGGCTTACTTCATCCTTTATGTTAGTTGATCACAATCTGATCTTTCCAACAACTTTTCCTCCATCGCTTTTGAATCTGGTAGGATGTTGTCTGTTATGACCATCAAGATGATGTCATCGAATACAACATCTTCTGAGACATAGCACTTCTTACTTGTAGGATCAATGCATCTCCAACTCTTTCGTTGGATATCATAACCTACGAATATACATCGCACGGCCTTCTTGTCGAACTTCTCCGAAGCTGATCTAGAACGAATACATAACACACACCTAAATACTCTGAAGCGAGTAACATTGGGTTTAACATTCCACAGCTTCTCAAACGGAGAAATAAATTCAAGTTCAGACTGAGGTAGTCTATTAGTGACATGGACTGCAGTTTTCATGCACTCTGTCCAAAAACGTGGAGGTACATTTTTGGAATGTTTCATATTCTTGCAAATCTCTGCAAGATGTCGATTCTTCTGTTCAGCTAACACATTTTGCTGGGGCGTACTTGGGCAAGTCAATTGTTGCCTTATGTTGTACTCTTGCTGTATTGTCTCTCAAGGAAAAAGTGGAGAATCTGGTGAATTCATCTTATGTGTATGCACCTCCATTGTTCGTGCGTAAGCACCTTATTTTTTGGCCTATTTGTTTCTCCACTTTTTCCTTGAACTCTTTGAACTTGTCCAAGGCTTCAGACTTTTCCTTCATGAAGTCAATCTATACAAATCTAGAAAAATCATCAATAAATGTAATCATGTATCTCATACTACTTATTGATGGTTCCTTCCCTCGACCAAGCACATCTGAGTGAACTAACTGCAAAGGCACCTTGGCTCTGAACTTTGACTCCTCGTATGGAAGTTGATGAGCTTTTCCATACTGAAAACCTACACAAACCATGCCATCTTGGACATCTAACTGAGGAAGTCCCTTCATCATTGACTTCATCATCATGATCTTCAACTTGTGGTAACTCACATGCCCTAATCTAGCATGCCAAAGATCAGTGGTCTCATTTTTTCTTGCCTTATCAACATAGGTTTCTTGTGCTGACATCACGTACACTGTCTCCAACCGAGTTTCCCTTGCATTATTGGTGTACCTATTGTCTTCTCATCTTGATACACCTTAACTTCATCTGGTCCGAACAATACAAAATTGTCGAAAGTTGTTAATTGAGAAACTGACAACAAATTCTTTTTCATTCTAAGTGCATGGTAGACATGTTGCAACTCCACTTGGTGAGAATTGTATCTAGGTAATATAGTCGCATTACCAATATGAGTAATTGGTAACTTGGAATTGTCAGTTGTGACCACCACTCGACCTCCTTTATATTTTGTCAAATTTGTGAGCTTTCGTTTGTCCCCGGTCATGTGATTAGAACACCAGAGTCAATAATCCAATCAACATTATAATTGATAGGATTGGTACTAACCGTTGTAAGAGCTAACTCTTCTTTTTTATTAGTAGTGCAACAAAATGCACACTTTTCAACTGCAAAGGATACTTGGCTTACCACATCTCTGATGAAGTTCAAATTTGATACTTGGAAAGATGTGGCAGCATTACCTTCAGTTGGTTTTGACCTGGTGCAAAATTTGGAATGATGTCTTTTCTTACCACATTTGTAGCAATTGTCATTTCGTCATCTTTCATTTCCTTGTGACCTTGGATGCCTTCTATCTTGGCTATCTGTACCTTGGTTTTGGCCAGCTTCCCCTTGATTAGTGCTCGTCCACTGCTTCTTTATCTTGCCTCCTTTTCTTTTGGTAAAGAGTGCATTTTCTTCATCATTAGTGGACACTTTAGATGTAAACTATCTAAAGCTTTCTCATTGGCCAGTAAACTTTCCAGCCTTGCTAGAGTTGGTTCCTTGGCCTATCCTCGGGTAGCAGTGATAAGGCCTTTGTATTTTGGCCTTAAACCATGGACAATAATCCTCCTCATCCCCGTTTCTGTTATAGCATTTTGATGATCCCATTTGGATATTTCATCACAAATTGATTTAACCTTGGAGAAATATTGACCTACTGTCATATTTTTCTATGAAATAGATAATAACTCATTCTCGAGCTTTTGGAGCTTTGCATCATTGTGATTAGGCTTGATTTTGCAAACAATGACAAAAGAGTGTCCCATGCCTCCTTCGGTGTCTTGGTATCTTTGATCCGCTGTAACAAGTCATCTTCTATAGCCATTGCCAAAGCATACATAGCTTTGCCAACTTTACCTTTCCACTTCTTAAGTGGCTCTGCTTCCATTGGTGGCGTTGTATCATCTCTACCGACAATAATCAATAAGTCTTGTTCAAGTAGGTAGAATTTCATGCAAGTACTCCAGGACCAGTAATTGTTGGAATTGACACTTAATTTATCAATATTTCCAATCGAGATAGAAACCTCTGCCATAATCAACTTTATATGGCTCAAACCACAACCTATGTGTGATATAGAAATTCACAGTATTTAACTGTGCTTTTGGAGAATCTTCTCTGGTGTAATTGCAAATAAAGATTCAACAAGAACGGGTTCAGGATAAACCCATTTTGATACCAGTTTGTTGGATATCATATTCAAAATTAAATTCTTAGATAGAGAAAATAATCAAATTCTGATAACACAAATTTCTACTTTAATACAACTGTATTAATATTAAAATAGTGACTCACAATGATAACAGTCACAAACAATACAACTCTTTATTTGAACGAACACTGAAACTCTACTGGACACTGAGACTTAAACACTCTTGTTATAAAACTCTAAAGCTTATAACTTGAACTCAAGACTCTTGGCTATGAATTGCACTTGAGACTTGGATGCATTACAACTGAAGGAAATGAACTTTATTTATAGTAGTGAAACTTTTGAATTTATCACCATTTTTCCTCATTACCTTAAATGCTCAGCACACGAGAGGATCTAATGAATTCACATACAAATTTGACTGAAGATTGAGGAGTGATCTTCTGCCCACATTTTGCACACTAAAGTTGAAAAGCTTTTGGCAATGTCAATAACCCTATAAACCTATGACAAGAAAACTCCAAAAATGGTAGCCCACATTTGTTGACTTTTCTTGACAAATTGTGTTGCTATTCTCAATACCTCAATCTGGGGGATATCACCCCTATTGGTGGAACTAGGGCTGCTAAGATGTGCGTTAGGATGGAGAATAAGACATGTTTTATAAGAGTCAATCTTTCCCCATGAGAAAGCAATTTATGATTCCAACCTGAAAGTCGGTCTTGAAATTTACTTACCAAACCATCAAAGTGCTAAATTTTCTTTCTACCAGCAATTATTATGCGGCCAGGATAAGAAAAAGGAAAAGTGTCACGCTTCATACCAGTTAACCTTAGAATAGCCAAGACATTACTGCAAGTTGGAGAAATCAGAATTTAGCTTTCTGAGTAGTTCACTCGCTGAACTGTGCCATTCTGATATAACGTCAAGAAATAAATGAGGCACTTCAAGGAACACCTCTCTCCTCATGAGAAAATGAGGATATCATCCACGAAATCCAAGTGAGAGATGGTCAGGCATCCCCTGGATGTGCAAAAGGCAGAATTCGATTTATAAGAGACTTCCATCAAAGAAATGAGGCCTCACGAAAGAGCTTCAGAAACCAGTATAAAGAGAGGTGTATAAGGTGAAAGCAGGTTGCCTTGCTTTACCCCACCTGATACTTGAAATAACCTGTGACCTCCCCATTTAAAAGAAGTAAGTGTTGGTCCCAAAGCAACCTAAGAGGGGGGGTGAATTAGGTTTCTTAAAAATTACTTTAAGAGATATTGATATTTTCAAGATGAAATCAGTTATAACAAAATCAGTTATAATAATATCAATAGAATAGTAAATTAAAGAGAGAATAAATTGAACAATAAGAACTACTTCCAAGCTAGCAAGCTTGAAGTATTAAATTTGAATGCTTCACACACTTGGTGAGCCAACAATCTTTACAAAGCTGGGAAGTTCTTGTTCACACTAAAACTCTTTTAGTTGAGCCAAGAATCTCACTTACAACCACACTTCGTACAAGTATAAGATGTGTACTAAATGACAGATTTCAAGCACAAGAATGAAACTAATACAACAAGGCTCTAAAGTCAATTTGCACTTCAAATTACTTTCTTCTAGGCTTGTATATCATGTACACAGTTAAGTGTTTATGTCATCATCAAAATAAGGTTTGGGAAACATCAATCTCCCCCTTTTTGATGATGACAAACCTCAATTGGATAAGACTAATCCATTTGCAATATTGGATATCAATCTGTCAACACATGTATATCAAAGCATAACAAATTATATCAGATCATCACAGCACATAGCATAGTCTCCCCCTTAGAATATGCAGCAACAAATTATATCGAATATCACAAAGACATAGCATAGTAACTACTCCCCTTTTGACATCAATCAAAAAGACTCCCTTAGAATATGCAGTAGTGTTTATAAAATTGAAAGAGGGGTAGAAATGAAGTACATATTCAAGCTACATAAGTTGCTGAAAATGCTAAAAGGTTCCAATAAGCTAGATTTGCTGAAAATCTTGTCCTAAAGAATCACATTTGATTGAGTCCGAAAAGCATTTTGAACAAACTCTAGATGTGACGTTTGGATGGAACATCGTTGTCGGTAGCTTCACTGTCAGGCTCCCAACCGGTACGACGTTGCATGATATGAAAAGTGTTATCAACATCTTCATGTGTATAAGTCATCGTCATCGGCATCTTCTTGATCATCTGCTGCAGTGTCGTCATGTGTCTGGTCATCTTCAGGTTCTTCACTGTCAGAAGATTCGGACTCCAGTGGATGTTGGGACTGAAGCTCAGCAAACTGAACTTGAGCCGACGCAGACATGCCGAGACTGAGGGCCAATCTTGGAAGAGGAGATGTGTATAAGAGACAGCTCGAGCTTGCGATTTGTGCGGCGTTGAAAAGAACGACTGAGTGCTTAGAGATTGGAGAAGTCCACAGATATGGGACAGGGATGGTTCAGAAGATGGTGCAGAAGTAGATGGCGTAGATGTGAATGGAGGTGGTTGAGGAGTGGGAGAAGGAGGGATAGCAAAATCAGATGTGGAGGCATGGGATTGGGATTTGGCAATATCAAAGGCTGCCTTAGTTAGCCATTGATCATTAAAAAACCTAAGACCTTTACGTTCAATGTAGGATTTATTAAAATAAGGAGGAAATTGTTTATTTCCTGTAAAGGGAACATTGAGGGAATCAAAAACTCTTGTGAGAAATTTTCCAAAAGGAATATTTCTTCGAGTATCGGTTAGAAAAAGTTCCCATAGGGAACTTCTGTATAAGCAAAAAAAGATACCCAAAGTCTAGAGAAATACCTTTGAACACACAGAAAAATAAGTACAGTTGCATTTTTCCGGGCTCAGTACGATGCCCGTCAGTTGGCAACAAAAGATTGGTTACAAGGGTATACATAATGTTAAGTTCAGGGTAAACAAATCCTACATTGAAAGCCTGTTTAAAATGGACATTATACATGGCTCGAACTTCGTCGATATACAAATCTAGTGTGTATAAGGGCCATTTGTCCAAGGAAAAGAAGTAGGAAAAATCAGTGGGGTCGGAGATTTCACATTCAAAAATGGTGTTAATTATATTAGATGAAATCTCAATATCAGTGTTATTAACACGAGAAATAAGGGTGCGAATAGTAGGACCTTTCCGAAGATTGGCCGTGAATTGAAGCACCATATCGTGATAAACAGGCAAATCGAGATGGACTAAATGACCCCAATTTTGTTTTGCAAAACAGGATTTTATAATAGGAAGATTATACTCATCGAAAAGACTATGTTCGAAGCAGGACGTTGAACTATAATGGATTTACTAAGAAGAGAAGTGTACCGCTCCGATGCCTTGGCATCGATAAATTTGGACAGAGTCGGAGTGGTGGATATTTGAGGAGTTGCGGATGATTCTCCTCGAACAGGAGCTTTTCCTTTGGTTTTTCTACAGCGAACCGCCGAAGATTCTAACCGCCTCGAAAAGAAACCTATTCACCCCCCCTCTTAGGTTGCTTTGGGACCAACCTGTCTCTTATACACATTTGGATTAAAAGGGATCCAAATTCCCGATTTCGGAAAAACCTTATGGGTAGGAAATTCTTTGATCAATTTTGGAAGGGAGATCATAATTTTTATTTGGTAGGGAAGGGGAAAATAATTCGCCAGAGGGTTTTCGGTGGGTGAGGTAAGTCCGAAAGGGGGAACTTCTAGGTTTTAAAGGAACAGGGGTACCGTTCGGACGGCCTTAACGATTGGCCTGTGTCCGACAGAGTCAACTTTGTGATAAAAATTTATATGTTTTCTTTGTGCTGTCTCTTATGTCACATCCTAGATGTTAAAATCATGTTGTTTTTTTCAAGACGCACTAGCTCTGATGACAGTATACACATCTCCGAAAAATATGAGACTTTTCCTTAGATCTCACTAACAACTCATGCTTTCGGACGATCCAGAGCGTCCGAAAGGAAATCTGTCGGACGAATAAGTGCGTCCGAACGATGAATTTATGCACAGTTTATCTGTAAAATCCCCAAGCATTTTCTGAGTGATTCAAAACGATCTAGAGCTAAGGGTTTTGTAAAAATATCAGCCAATTGGTCTAAAGTAGGCACATAATCAACACGAATTTCCTTTTCACAAACGAGATCTCTAATGAAATTATGCTTAACATCAATGTGTTTAGTTCTAGAGTGCAAAACAGGATTTTTTGTGAGATTAATACACACTAGTGTTGTCACATAGTATTGGAACACAATCAAAAATGACACCAAAATTGATTAAAGTATGTTTCATCCAAAGAAGTTGAGCACAACAATTTCCGGCAGCAATCCATTCGGCTGTAACAGAAAGAAAAATGGAACTTTGTTTTTTGCTAAACGTCATTAGAGACAGCTCTAAATTTGTGAAAAGAGTGGATGTTCAAGGAACATGACGGGTGAAGAATGTAATTCACAATGTGTACTGCTGAACCAACTCTTGGATAAAGTGAACTTAATGGTGACAACAACAAAGCAAAGTCAATCGTTCATTGGTGACGTAGGTAAAAATCGCAAGCTCAAACGACTTGAAACTCGTCAAATAATTCTCCAAGAAGCACTAGCACATAGACAAACAGCAAACATGTTCAAGGCACATGAAACCTTGATTAAAAACTGCTCTTCATCATACCTCTATAGTGTTTTTCATCAACACTATTACCTTCTTCGTCTTTATCAAGTTTGGTTGAAGTACACATTGGTGTACCAACTTGTTTGCACTCTTCCATGCCAAAGCGTTTGAGCAGCTCTTTTGTGTACTTGATTTGTGTAATAAATGTTCCTTTCCTTGGTTTGATGAATTTGTAGTCCGAGGAAAAATTGCAACTTGCCCATCATACTCATCTCAAACTCTTCTTGCATTAGTAGTGAAAAATCCTTGCACAAACTTTCATTAGTTGCTCCAAAAATAATATCATCAACATAAATTTGAACAATTAACAATCCTTTTAAATCTGTTTTTGAAAGATGAGTACTTCTGATCCTGTCTCTTATACACATCTAGATGTGTATAAGAGACAGTCTAGATACACATCTAAGATGTGTATAAGGAGACTCTTTTTTGATTTAACATCTTAAAGCCTGAATGATCTTCACAAAGAATGGGATGCCAAGAAGGAGGTTGTTCGACATAAACTTCTTGGTCAATAAAACCATTTAAAAAAGCACTTTTGACATCCATTTGAAATAATTGCAAATTATTGAAACATGCAAATGCAAGAAACATGCGGATGGATTCTAATCTAGCCACGGGTGCAAAGGTTTCATCAAAGTCAATGCCTTCTTCTATTGAGCATAACCTTTTGCAACAAGTCTGGCTTTGTTTCTTATGATCTCACCTTTGTCATTTAATTTGTTTCTAAACACCCATTTAGTACCAATAACGGGATGAGAAGAAGGTCTTTCAACTAAGGTCCATACATTATTTTTCTCAAATTGACTAAGTTCATCTTTCATAGCAATAACCCATGATTCATCACTTAAGGCAACATCTATATGTTTGGGTTCAATGTGAGAAAGTAATGCACAATTATTATTCAAAGGTTTATGAGAGCGAGTAGTTACCCCCTCGGATAGATCTCCTATAATTAAATCTTGAGGATGATTAGAGACGAATCTCCAAGCTTTCGGAAGATCGTTTTGAGCATCCTCATTCTTTTCATCATCAACTTGATGGTTGTTGATATCAACGCTTGATGTAACTTCTTGATGATCTTTGTGAATATCGAGCTTTTCGAGCTTTTTTAGAATACCTATGTCTTCATCTTCACACAAATTCTTTGAAATAACATTATCATGAGATTCATCAAATGTAACATGCACAACTTCTTCAATTAAAAGCGTTCTTCTATTGTAAACTCGGTATGCTTTCTTGTCACTAGAATATCCTAGAAAAATTCCTTCATCCGATTTTTTGTCAAATTTTCCAAGGTTCTCTTTGATTTTTAAAATAAAGCATTTGCAACCAAAAACTTTGAAATAGCTCACAACGGGTTTTTTACAAAAAATGAGTTCATTCGGGGTCAAAAAACTAAAGGGAAGGCTCCAGTACGAGGAGAATCATCGGCCAATCCCTGTCTCAATAAATTTTGAATTTTGGAAAACAATTTTACAAACTTTTCAAATGCTTCATTTTTGTGAACAAGAAATAATACCCAAGTAAACCTAGAATAGTCATCTACAATAACAAATGCATATTTGCAACCACCTAGACTAGCATATTGAGTAGGTCCAAATAAGTCTAAATGCAATAGTTCTAAAGGTTTATGAGTGGACACAAAATTTTTAGGTTTAAAAGACACTTTGACTTGTTTACCAAATTGGCAAGCATCACAAATTTTATTTTTCAAAAAATTCAGTTTTGGCAAGCCTCTTACCAAATCTTTCTTGACTAATTTTTCAATCAAATCCATATTAAAATGACAAAGTCTTCTATGCCAAAGCCAAGGATCATCTATGGAAGCGGTAAGACATTTTACATTGCTATTGCTAATTTTATCAAGATAAATCACATAAACATCATTATGCCTAGTGCCTTTGAACAAAACAACATGATTTTTATCAAGGATAAGACATTCATGCCTTGGTAAAGAAAACATATAAATTTTTATCACAAAGTTGACTAACACTTAAAAGATTATAGTTTAAGTTGTCAACAAGAAGCACATTCTTAATCAAAGTTTCACCATTTTTACCTACATCACCAATGCCGATTGATTTTGCTTTGTTGTTGTCACCAAAAGTGACTTTTCCACTGTTTTTGGATGTAAGGTTTGTGAAGAGAGAGGCATCACCCGTCATGTGCCTTGAACATCCACTATCTATGAACCACTTAGCATTGTTGGCGATGTTAAGTACCTACACAATAAATCAATTGATCTTTTGGTACCCATGTCTTTTGGGTCCATGAGTGTTAGTGAGATTGCTTACAATCCATGCAACTTTCATTCCAAGTTTTTCATTTTTCTTGACATAACACATATTCTTAGTATGTCCATGTTGTTGGCAATATCTACAAACAATGCTTTTGTTTCCATATAAAGAAGATTTTGGTTTTACAATACATAAGTCATCTCTTCTAAGTATATGACAAAATTTTTGTTGATTGCTACATTTCTATTTCTTTTCATATCAACAACATTTTCTTTCTTTCTAGCTAAGAGAGTATTTAAATCATCCATTCTTTTCTTCAAGGAGGCTTGTTCTTCCTTGACCTTTGATCTCTCATGCATTCTTTTCTTCAAATCACAATTTTCTTGTGATAGCCTATTGTTTTCATTCACAAGTTTAGAGTTAGCATTCAATAAAGCATTTTACTTTTTTACTAACTCCTTATTTCTAGCATATGATTCTTTTAAACTATCATGCAATTTCAAGATGAAAGCTTCAAGATCATCTTCATCATTTTCATCATTGGAGTCATAGTTAGAGTTTACCTCATTGTCTCCAATAGCCATAAAGGCCATTTGTGCCGACTCCATTTCTTCTTCAACTTCTCCTTCGGAGTTGCAATCGTCCCAAGTGATTTGAAAGTTGTTGAATCTTGGTTTTCTTCCTTCCTTCTTTTTCTTGGAGGGACATTCATATTTTGCAAAATGCCCAAGTTGACCGCACTCAAAGCATTTATCATTTTGCTTTCTTAGCTCAAGTCTTGATTTCCCTTTGAAATTATTTGTGTTTGCAGCTCCTCCTCTTCTCATTCTTCGTTTGTTGATGTAATGTTTGAGGAATCCTTTAGTGATGAGTGCAAGATCTCCTTCATCAAGATCTTCATCTTCTAGATTGATGGAGCTGTTTTCATCTTCCTCTTGAGAGGTCTTTAGAGCAATGCCCCTTCTTGGCCTTGCTTCTTCATCATCCACAACCTTTGCCTTTAACTTAAGTTCATAAGATGTAAGAGAATTGATTAGTGATTCAATAGGCATTAAATTTAAATTCTTAGCTTCCTCTATGGCAATTGTTTTGGCATCCCATTCTTTGGATAGAGCATTCAGGATTTTTCTATTTTTCTCACCCAAAGAGTACTCCTTACTCAAGGCTTCAAGATCTTTTATAATGTCATTGAACCTGCAGTACATTTTGTCTATTGTGGAGCATTCCTACGTTCTCATGTGGTTCCATCTTGAAGGACTCATACTTGGCAACAAGTAGAGATTTCTTTTGCTCACGAACATCATCGCTTCCTTCGTAATTTCCTTCAAGCGATGAGAATGTTCGTGAGAAAAATTTAAATCTGTCTCTTACAAATGTTGATAGATGTGCATCCAAGGCATTGTATAGCACATTCATAGCTTTTGCGTTTAACGTCAAATTTGCCTTGTCTTGTGGAGTGAGCTCAATCCTCGTCTTTTCTCTTCTTCTATTTGTGTGATCATCAATGATATAAGCATCAAATGGACCTTCATTGACAACATACCACAATTCAATGTCAATAGAGTAAGGAGTACTCTCATTGGGTGAGAAAAACTAGAAAAATCCTGAATGATTTATCTTGATAGAATTCTGTCTCTTATACACATCTAGATGTGTATAAGAGACAGCTTTAGAGCCTTGTTGTATTAGTGTGAAATTGTGAGTGAAATTCAACATTGAGTGGAGTGATAATCTTGTACAGAAGTGTGGTTGTAGGGGGTGAATTAGGTTTCTTAAAAATTACTTTAAGAGATATTGATATTTTCAAGATGAAATCAGTTATAACAAAATCAGTTATAATAATATCAATAGAATAGTAAATTAAAGAGAGAATAAATTGAACAATAAGAACTACTTCCAAGCTAGCAAGCTTGAAGTATCAAATTTGAATGCTTCACACACTTGGTGAGCCAACAATCTTTACAAAGCTGGGAAGTTCTTGTTCACACTAAAACTCTTTTAGTTGAGCCAAGAATTACAACCACACTTCTGTACAAGATTATCACTCCACTCAATGTTGAATTTCACTCACAATTTCACACTAATACAACAAGGCTCTAAAGTCAATTTGCACTTCAAATTACTTTCTTCTAGGCTTGTATATCATGTATTAGATGATTTTTACAGGTTATTAAAGCATCTATTTATAATAGCAATTAATAGAGCTTTCAACTACTTCCTAACGGCTAAGTAATAAATGCACAAAAAATAGCCGTTGGGGGTTCGGACGTCCGAGGAGGATTGTATGCGTCCGAGGAAGCGTCCGATCTACTTTCAGTTTGTTGAGATGCTTCGTTCGGACGTCCGTGCCTGCGTCCGGTCCTTCGTCCGACAGAGGTTTCGGACGGTCCAGAGCGTCCGTAAAACAGGCAGAGAGTTCCATTCTTTTCTGCCAGTTTGTTCGGACGATGCAATGCGTCCGAGATGTTTTTGACCCAGTTCGGACGATCCTGTGCGTCCGAAAGATCTGTTCCTGCAAAAGCTTGTTTTACACAGTTAAGTGTTTATGTCATCATCAAAATAAGGTTTGGGAAACATCAGTAAGAACCAACTAGAAGCACAGATTGCTCACAACAAGCCATATAAAGTGAGTTTGAAACCAATTTTCCCCATAACCGCTTCTAATAATCCCCAAGACACCCTATCAAAAGCCTTCATCATATCTAGTTTATAGAAATATTATGCCCTCGAGCTTTGCTTTTCAAGTATGTTGAATAGCTCCTAAGCAAGGAAAATACTTGCAATCGCTGTCCTACCTTTGATATGCCAAATTGCTCTTTGGATATCAAAGAAGGCAAAACTTTTGCCAAACGGCTTGCCAAAATTTTGGTAAGTATTTTATTTGAGAAAATACATAGAGAGATCACCCTGAAATCCTTGAAAAATGTAGGATTGTTTATCTTTACAAGTACTTACCAGGCATTTAGAGACTGTTTGGCACCGGAACTCTTTAAGAAAAAATTCTTGCACCACCAGAAAAAGGTCTGAAACAATGATATCCCAACATTGAGTAAAAAAAAGTAACTATGAAGCCATCTGACCTATTGCCGCATTCTTATCAAGCCGAAAAACTATGGGTTTAACTTCGTCAAGTGTCACTGGTCTTATTCAATCATTGTGTAACTCTGGCTGAAGAGACGTTAAGTATTAAAGTTGAGGCTTATACATATCTAGAGGAATGGGATGGACAACTTGCTACTCCAGCATCAAAAATGTCACTAATGATACTACAATTCAGTGACTATATCCTAGAAGAGTAAGTAGGGATTTTATTCGAACAACATGTTGAGCCAATCGCTAAGTGTCTCTTATACACATGATAGATGTGTGATAAGACGCATTTGAGTATCTAGTAGCGCAGAACATGATGGACTGCAAGATAAACGAATTGTATGATGTTAATGTCTCTCTTGTTGACAATTTGGCTTCTGGTCATGAATTTGAAGAAACTTCACCTCTACTGCTACTTTAAGAGCTATACTTTCTCAAGGAAGTTGAGGTGAGGCACATGAAGCCATAGTTTATCGATAAAATGCCCTCATATACTATAAGGAATGCTACACAGGAATACCATGGGGATGCTGAACAAACATTTGAACATGGATATAACCACTTGAAGATAGAAAAGTCGCCTTGACTTTGTGATGGTACTTCACAATAGGCTACAGCTAGACACTATCTGAAGATTCCTAAACCACCTTGGGGTCATTAGGGGAGTATTTCTATGTCTTTAAATTTTCTAGTTCTTCTGTTATTGTTTGGGTTGAGTTTTGGCCTGAGTATTTGTGTTGTTTTTTGCCTTTGTTTTGTTCAAGGGTTTATGGCAGTGTCATAGATTTTTTTTTTCTTTTGTGTATTATCAGTCTTCAGGATCTAACTATGTAAAAGACTCCTTAGCTATCAGATAGAAGCCTTCAGGATTTCTATACCCTCTTTACCTGAAGCATTATAGAGGATTAACAAAATAGATTTTCTATTTTTAGTATTATTTTTTGTTATTCATTAACTTTCGTGACAATTGTTGAAAGTTTAAATATATTTCAATGGGACTATGTTTGTTTGAGTAAATAGATTAAAAGTGCATATAAGCTTTCTTTACTTTTTGATCCCTTTGAATTGTGAGTGTTTTCACTATACACTTAAATATATTCCCTTGAAACACTGTCTCTTAAAGTGAGCTAATTTTTAATGAGTGTTAATCATAATTGTCTTACAATATTTGTTTTACAGAGCTTGTTACATTCATTAGAATTATGTGTAATTTATATACTTGTGAAGTATGAACAGATCTTAGACCAAAGAAATGATTTAGGCAAGTTTTTAGACCATTTGAGCTAAAAAACCAACCTAATTAATATTTTATCCTTAATGTCCCCTTTTGAACCTTATAAGCCGTGTTTTCTTGTTTAACTATATTATTTAACTACCTTGCTCTTTTATTTTATCATTCTTTCTACCCATCACCTTAGTTAGTTAGTGTTGGTGATGCACAATATCGACACTATGGGTATGATGTTATGGATAGTTGGGAAGGACATGAGACATGTTCTGTTGGGGGAAAAGTTAAACTTATATGTCTTGTTTGATTCAAACCCCTTATGTTTTGTTGTGTTAAAAATTAAAAAAAAAAGGAAAAAAAGAAATATAAAAGACAGAAACAAAAAAGAAACAAAAGAAGAAAAGAAAAGAAAGAAAGAAAAGAAGGACAATTCCTTCTAAGTGGTGATTAGTGTTGAAGGGTGAATAAAGAAGGATAATTCCTTCTAAGTTGTAATAAAGAAGGTATATCTTTGCCTTCAGAAATAGTAGTTGGTTAAATGTTATAGTTGTGGGAAATGTTCTAGTGGATTATGGTTTGAAATTATTCACTAACATGTCTAAGATAATATGAGCTACTTATATCCAAATAATTGTCCTACCTTTATCCCTTAGCCTAAACCTACTTGATCTTTGTTCGAATTCATTAGTATTAGTGAGCACTGTGTGTGCTAATTTCTTCCAACATGTTTGTCACTTTCTAAGCTTTTATTTAATGGGTTTTTCATCGATTAGTAAGAAAGTGATATTTCCTTTCATGAGTAGATCGTTAGCAGTTTCATGATGATGATATAAGGGTTGATTAACAATGTTCGATTATACATGTTGAGATTGTTTCTCTACTTGCTTAGTTTTCCTTGTTACCACTATTGATGCATTGAAAAAGGTAATGAATCTTATGAAGCTTATGTGTTTGTTTATTTAAGTATTCGGGATGAGTAAAAGTTCAACTTGAGAGATGTGTTAACTGTCCAAAAGAGAGTTACTTATATGCATTTTAACTTGGGTTTTAGTCAGTTTCCAAGGTATCTTGTTTAATAAGTAGGGGTATCTTGGTCATTTTAGAGTTTTCATCCTAAAATATTTAGTTTATGTGTTTTTAATGTTTTATTAAACTTAATTATGTATTTTTATAGGTTTGAAATTAACCAGAGGTCAAACAGGATGAAAATAAAGTAAAACATCTGAGCCTGTGTATAAGAGACAGGCAGAGCCAGATTGTAAACTCTGAGCCATGCCACACATGTGATAGCAACATGGCAATAGATGCGAGTTTAGGGTTGTCTCTATACACATCTAGATCCTGCAAAGAGAAAGGGCCAAAATCTGTCTCTTGTAACTCATAAAATCTATAAATAAGGGTTTTAGAACCTAAAAAATAAGTTCTCTTTTAAGTCTTTCCTCTGGGGGAGACAAATTATACTAGGCTTTTGTATTTGTTTCTCAAGAAAAATTGAAAAGAACGTGCAAGATTGATAACCTTGGGTCAAGAACTTATAATTCTTCATTAGAGAGAATTCTTTATCCTTCATAGATCTTTCTTATGTTATTTAGTTCTATTTTTATTGTTTTTTTATTATTTATCATGTTTTAGAGTTCTCTTGTTAGGGTTTTGAGATGCAGCCATTTGTGATTGCATGAACTCATGTTTTATTGTTATTCATGGTTGATTTCTATTAAAGGCTGATATTTTTGTTATGTTCTTAATACTTTCAAGTCTTTGTCCAATTCTTGAATGATTTTATGAATATGTGATGAGACGGATCAAGTAATTTGTATATTTATAATTAAGTAGTAAAAATTATGAATTGAGGGAATAGAAGACCAAAAATTATCACGGTTTGTGTGGTCACTTTAGGAATTCCTCGTTCTTCATTGATGTCCTTTTACTTCTAATTATTTGTGCAGGATCAAAGACAAATAAATTAGTAAAATTAAGAGTTATTATTGCATAACTATTGGGTAATAATTGCAATAGAAAATTCGACCGGCAATCTTGACAATCAATCTAGAATAACTTGAGCTGAATTTATGTATGAACAATAGGTAAAATTAAAATACCTTAACACTGATAATTCTTGAATTCATTTTAGTTATTTGTGTGCCCTAGTTTAATTTCTTGTTGTTTATTTAATTTAATTAATTTCAATCTCTCAAAATTGGTTATAATAAATGGTAATAGAATTAGTAATTTCGGTACTTATTTAGAGCTCTCGTGAGAAAGATACTCTAGTCACTTCTATATTACTTGATACGATCTCGTGTACTTTCGAGAGTACTGGGAAATTGCCCATCAGTGAGTATCTAAGTTAGATGTTATAATCTAGTTAAAGTTTTCATTAGAGAAAAGTATTTAGTTGTTTAATTTGCTATATATTTGGAGTAAATATGATATTGAAATTATTAAATAATCTAGCTCTGGGGTACTTTTGTTAAATTGATGTAAGTAAGAGTTATTGTAGAGGTTCTAAAATTTTTATTAATCAAAATCATTAGCCAAGATAATTTGTTAAAGGAAAAGATAATTCTATTCGGAAATAAAATTTAATTTAGTTAAACTATTAATTCAATATTAAAGAGTTAGTTAACATGTAATAAGTGATTTGATGGGAATTGAATTGATATCCATAATTAAATGGTCAATTAAATACTAATATGATTTATTTTTTGCTATCAAATTTTTTTGGCTTCCACTTGAAATCAAGAATGAAATAGAAAATTAGGTTATCAAGAATAAATGTAATTATTGTGTTCAAACTCACATTATTACATGACATAAGGGTATATTGGAAACAAAAAATATTAAAAACATTAAGGCAAGTGGTATTATTATTTATAGTATAGATAGATATAGATTTTGGTATTCCTTGACATTAACAAAATTTCAAAATATTTTAAAAAATAAAAAAGTGCATACCAAAATGTCATTAAAAATCATACTTTTTCACAGGTGTAACATATATATTTGTTAAATGAAAAGATAACTTTATTAAGAAATAGAATAAAAAAACTACTAGTTGAATAATAAAGTGTTATTTGATGTATGGTAAATAATGTGATCAGAATTCCAATTAATATAAATAAATTAAATGGCCAATCACTTAATTTAATATTAATCTAATTTATTTTCAATTCATTAGTATTTATTTATTATCTAATGCCCCTTGTGGGATATGAAGCATTTAAATTAAATATTTTGGGAATAAAAAGTGTCAAAAACAATCTAGAAAGCTAAAGACTTTTGTAAGGAGGGTCTGCTATGATATTTTTTGGTGTGACACTTGTATGATATTACTTAGATGAATGACGTGTCTCTGGGATAACATGTATCACTCATTTAAGTAGTTTCACACAAGTGTCGCAAGAAACCCAAAACCACTTTTATATATAGTATAGAAGATATAGCATGCTTTCACGGAGTGTCCTATGCTGGCAAAGGTATTGGTAGACTTTGAATCAATATTAGATATTCCAAAATTTGCAGCTCCTAGTTTACTCGATAAGCTTCGAACGTGGTGGATGTTCTCCTCTTATTCTGCGAACGGTCAAATTTGTGTTTTGCTACCGGTCGTCATATGTTGGCAAGTTTGGCTAGCACGAAATAATTTTATGTATAACTATCGAATATCATCTTCAGCATCTATATACCCTCAATCGATTGTTTTGATTCTCCAGCTCACAAACATTCGGCCCCTCACATTGCATGTTTCTTCCCGAGTTTGCTCACCATGTGAGGTTGTTCGCACACTTAGTCAGCACTGGTCCTTGTATCTTGGAAGAGACCTGATCCTGGTTCGTTCAAACTCAATGTGGAAGTCATTCGGCTGGTGGTGGTTTGATTCGTGATTCGTCCGGACAGTTACTCCACGCTTTCTCAAACCATTGCGGTAACAACACAAATGGTGCTGTGGAGTTGTTTACACTTCGAGATGGATTGGAGTTATGCTTGCGCACTGGTTTTCTTCGCATGAGAATTGAATCTGATTCGCATATAGTTAGTATGCAACTTGGTGCATGGTCTGCTTCGCATTCCTTGGAAACTAGACGCTTTGGTTCGTGAAATTTGACATTTGCTTCGGCTTGAAATTTTCTGCTTCGGCATATAATTTCGCCAGGCTAATATGAGCTATATGGCCACGGATTTTCTTGCCAGACTCGGGTCTAGCTCTTGAACCAATTGTATTTTTTCTTTATCTCACTACCCCTCTTCACTAAATGGAATCCTTCAACTTGATAAGACGGAATTTCCATCTATTCCATGGAATAACATTAACATCTCATTGTGTATTGTATTTTTCCGATTAATGCATTAATGAAAGGCCTAGAATGAATGGTCTTATACACATTTTCTTGTATAAGAGACAGAATAATATATATATATACATAAGAGATATAAATTCTGTATTATATACTATCATAATTTATTACCCCAATCTAATATAGCTAAGTTAAATGTGCTTAGCAGGTAATGTAGTTAGTATGGACTTTTATGTATAGAAACCCTAAAGTCATATTTTTTATTTTTATGATGGGCAAAACCTAGAAATAAGAAAAGTGTGTGCATAGTTATAATCTCCAAATTTTATGTATATTGCTTTCCGGACATCCTAAAATCAGAAAAACAAGAATCCTGTTCTCAAAAATACATGCGCCTTAATTTGGAAGATCAAAACCACAATACTCAAAAATCAGACCCGTAGAACAAGATTACATCTGGCTATTCAAGAATGACAACCGTTCTATTGAATTCGGGTATGCTTCACATCTAATTTTTAGTTTGCTATTGCCTTGATGATTCAACACAAAAAATTCAGATTATGATAACATTAATTGTCGTGATATTAAAATTTATTCAAATCCACCAAGAAAGCTTCCTACAAACTACTAACCACAATATAATATCTAACCCCAAAATCTTCAAGATAGCACCCCAAACCACGGAGGATAAAGGAAACAATCATAAAAATTATAAGGGACGCAACAATTCCACGTTTCACACCTTGTACATAACCAGCTATAATAATCTAAGTTATCATGGCCAGAGGAAAACCAAAACATAAATAGTTATCAATACATATCTTTTCCCTCTAGAGAGGAATCAAGATGTTTAAGAACCACGCAACTAAAGATACCTACATCATGACTGAGGACATCTCGTCGGTGTAGAACAGCCAATAGAGAAGAGTTTTGTTCTACTTTTTCACCGAAGCAGCATGAGATTCCCAAGGACATATATCTGTCATGCAGCTCACAGCATCACTTGTAGAGACATTCTTTAAGGTTGCCATTCAAGTTGTCATTTTCCATCTGAATGCAAAATTTTGACCTGAAACAATGTAAATGAGACAACTCTTATCACATCTAGACGTGTACTATCTAGATGGTTCTAGACAATTCTCCCCTCTGCATATGTTACCATTGCTAAGGGACTGTGAAGTATTTAAATAATTTTGCAAAAGGTGGCTTAGGCTGGAGGTCTTAGCGAACCTCGTGTAACCATGTCTTCAGCCAACTTGACCTGACAGAAAGTTTGTGTATAGCATATTCAGATTCAATTTTCCTTCAACGAGACAAGTTCATGATAAGTGAATGGGTGGTTTTGTGTTGTTCTAAGTTACCCGGATTTGGATACGGGTATCGGGTATGGGTACATGTCTAGGTGTCGGATTCGTTAATTTCATAAATTGAGGATACGAGGACACTCTAAAAGAGTCGAACACGGGTGCGGGGGTGCGTCTTATATACTTGTATATGATAGTGTGGTTAGTATAGTAGTAATGCAATTTGATGACATAAAACAACTAAACATTATTTTATAACTCATTTTTCAAAAAATAAATATGTTTGTGTAGTAGTATTAAAGAATAATGGTGCACTGAGAAAAAGAAGATATTAGAAGGATATAACTATAATAAAATTTAGTGATTTGATAAACAATTATCATATGTTTCTCCCTCATATTTAATCTTCCTCCCTATCTTATATTTACATCGGTCCTTGCATGTGATGATGTCACAAGGACATATTGAAGTCAATATAATTTTTGGCTTGGTAAAAAAGTCAAAGTACCCAATTGAAAGTTGACCATACGGACATGAATCCAACACCCACACCCATATCGACACGACAGGACACGGGTACTCTGGGGGTGAGAGGAGAGTCCATGTAACATTGGTGTTGTTTTCCTTTCTTTCACTGATAAGGTTGGTGAATGAAATGAAGCACCTTATAGCATATTCAAGAATTACAAACGACACATTGATAGAAATGCCAAGCGAAATGTGAGCTCCAAAATTATGCACCATTTCGTTCACTCTTAACCCTCTTCTTATCTAGTCCTCCACCATTGAAGAAAGTGTACAACTTGACATAGATTCTAACTGCCTTTAATTTATCTCTGACATTCTTACCGGGAATGGAAATCTATATTTAAAGATATAGTAAAGAAAATTTAACCACAACTAACAGATCCCTTGCCCTCCCCTGCTTCTCAATTATAAACCAAGGGAAAGACTAAAATATCAGCCCATCTTACTTGCTTTCTTTTTCTTTTCATAAATATGTCTAAGATGACATTACCATCAACCTTTTATCCATCTAGATGTGTATAAGAGACAGGGTTCTGGTTTCTTGCAAGAACCAGTGATATTTGTGCTGTCTAAATTAGTACCTTGGCTCTCAAAGCTTCAACATCTGATTTAAGCACTCGATTATTTGTAGTTGCATCCTTAAATTGTTGACTGGCATCTGCAAGTTGCTTGAACAAGGAGCCATTCTCCCCTCGTTGCTTTTCAACCTGAGGAAATCACAAAAGGGAAATGTATCAAAGACACTCAAAAAGTGCAACAGCATTCATTCAGCAATATAAATTGCAATAGGGAGCACATATTTGTAATACTGATATAGATATGGTCAATCAATCTTAACCCGCACCAACATTAAGCATGAAGAAAATATTTCTTGGAGACTTAATAAAGAAGGCTCAAGAATACAGGATACCCTGTTGTTCAAGATCTGCTAAATGTGCTTGCTTTCTTCTTCTTGAGCGCCTAGCAGACTCCCTATTTGAAGGCGTCTCCTAAAACATATTAAAGCACAGATGTAGGCATGCATAAGCTGGAGTAAATTCCCTATGTCATACACATCTCTGCATACCTTTTGATACGACAGAGATCAGTAGGATCAGTACTTTGTTCACAAGGACCAGCTTCAGTTTCTACCTCATCATCATCTGATTGCTCCTGGGAAGATCCACTGGTTGCAATTGTTGCTTTATTATCTCTAGGCTTTGGCTTAGTAGCAGATGTTGGACTACCAACTGGTAAAATATTGTATAGAAAAGCATAGAAAAGGGACATAAAGTCAAACTAAATCAGTAAAATAAGCAGAGTTCTCATCTACGAGAAGTGCATGTAAAATTGCTAGAACCTTTCATC